>CM064513.1:56684563-56899563 GCA_032716605.1 Paralithodes platypus | reverse complement strand
AATAACGTTCTTGACATTGCACTTGCAACAAAAGAAGAATTAATAGAGAATTTGAATGTTGGTGATGAATTCAGTAACAGCGACCATCGTACGATAACTTTCACTTTAAAGTTTACTAGTAACGAACCAAATAGTAGCATCGAAAAAGTCCTTAATTTCAAGAAAGCAAACTTCCATAAACTTAGAGCTATGTTTAAAGAAACTGACTGGAGCTTTTTAATTAACAATAACGACATCAATACATCTTGGAAGTTATTCGAAACCACTTACCTAAAAGCAGTGCAAGACTGTATACCATCGAAAATACGGCGTCCAGGCCATAATAATAAGCCCAAATGGTGGAATAAAGATATTTCAAACTGCCTGCTTGCTAAAAAATTTGCTAATGATAGATTAAAATCCTCACAAAATGATGAAGAACGGGTGAAATTTGTAGAGCTACGACGCAAAGCCAAAAGTTAATTAAGCAAAGTAAAAAGACCCTAGAGTTACATATTGCGAATCAAAGTAAAACAAACCCGAAAGAATTCTATAGTTATATCAGAAAGAAAAAAAAAGTAGTTACTTCAACTGTTGGACCGTTAGTCGATGAAAAAGGAGAATACACCAAAGACGAAGTACAAATGAGTAATGCCCTCAATACCTTCTTTGCATCAGTTTTTACAACAGAAGACCTCAGTGATATCCCTACACCATTGCCGATACAGATTGATAATTCAGATGTTCTAAGCAATATCACCGTTACAGAGAGAGAAGTATTGAATTGTTTAGATAAACTCAAGGTAAATAAAACGCCTGGACCTGATACAATCTCGCCTAGAGTTCTAAAGGAAGCTAAGGATGAGCTCTCCAAACCACTGACATTATTCAATAAATCCTTGCAGTCTGGAACTATGCCTGATCAGTGGAAGCTAGCCAACGTAACACCGATATTAAAAAAAGGCAGCAAATCCCTACCCAGTAACTATCGTCCAATTAGCTTAACCTCAGTTGTATGTAAAATGCTAGAAACGGTCATACAAGACAGACTCGTAAATCACTTAGAGGAAAATAACATACTTAAAGATACTCAACACGGCTTTCGTAAAAAAACGTTCCTGTTTAACAAACCTCTTAGACTTCTTCCACGATATCCTCAACCTCTACGATGAGAGTAAAGCTGTAGATATTATATACCTTGATTTTCAAAAGGCCTTTGACAAAGTTCCCCACAAACGTTTACTGCTAAAACTAAAAAGCGCATGGAATACAAGACGGTGTGTTGAAATGGATAGAAAATTGGCTCAGCGACAGAAAGCAAAGAGTAGTCATAAACGGTAAGGCATCTAAATGGACCAATGTAAGTAGCGGGGTACCCCAGGGATCGGTACTAGGACCAATTATCTTTCTAATTTACATCAACGACATAGATGAGGGTCTCACCTGTACAATCTCAAAATTTGCTGACGATACAAAAATTGCAAATAGCGTACTCTCAAAAGAACAAGTTGACGATATGCAACACAATGAGTTATCTGCTCAACAGGTGGCGTTGTGTGTGTGTAAGTGTGAGAGTCCGAGTGTAGGGGGTGAGAGAGTGAAGCACGGGAACGAGGTGGCTTCAGAGATGGGGTCGTTTCGGGCCATGAGTGAGCACCGTGCCTCATGTGAAGGCAAGATGGCAGGTGCTCGTTGTACTCTACGTGCTTCACATGTCTCACTCTCTAGACTGGAACAAGACCTCACGGGCTTCACTGTTCATTGTAAAGCGGTGAATGTTAAGGCTCTCAGCCTATGCCCGAGAGGAAGTAAGTTGGAATATAGAAAAAAAAAAAAAAAAAAAAAAAAAAAAAATCTAGATAAATTGTCATGTTGGGCCCAAATTTGGCAAATGAGTTTCAATGCGGATAAATGTAAAGTACTACATATCGGATACCTAAATGAGAAAGCAAACTATTCGATGAATGGCACTCAGCTTAAGAATGTAAACAGAGAAACCGATCTGGGAGTAACAATATCGAGTAACCTAAAACCGAGTCAACAATGTTCAGAAGTTGTTAAGAAGGCAAACAAAATAATTGGCTTTATAGGCAGGTCATTTGAGCATAAATCCAAAGAAGTTATCCTAACCCTTTACAATTCCTTAGTCCGCCCTCTTCTGGAATACTGCGTTCAATCCTGGTGCCCTTATTACCAAAAAGATATAAACAAGCTAGAACGAGTTCAGCGTAGAGTTACCAAAATGATACCTAGCCTAAAGAACAAACCATACGAAGAGCGTCTTAGAGAATTAAATCTATTTCCTTTAACCCAGCGCAGATTAAGAGGTGACTTAATTCAAGTGTTCAAAATCATCAAAGGCATCGACAATATGAACTGTAGTAAGTACTTCACTATCGACCAATCTAATTACACGCGGAGAAACGGTTGCAAAATTATTGGTAAATCTTTTAACTCACACGAATCTAAGAATTTCTTCTTCAATCGAGTTGTCAACTTGTGGAATGGGCTTCCCCGAAACGTTATAGACTGCATCACCGTTGATTCATTTAAACTCTGCCTAGACAAATATCTCGCATCAAACCCACGACTGACTGCGTTTGTAAATGAATAACTTTATTTTATTCCCCCCTCAGTTACTAACCCATCTGTCCCCTACTAACTTCCTAATCCTGCCACGGACATTAGTTCCAGGGCAGTAATTCCCTTTCCAATGTTCCCTTACCCACTCTAACCCACTGTTTGGACACTTGATCCTCAGTGTTTTGGAGGACAAGCAACCTAGAAGGGTCACTAGATCTGTTGTTGCTTTATTTCCTTTGTACTCCTTTGTACGTACTCTCTCTCTCTCTCTTTCTCCCTCTCTCCCTCTCTCTCTCTCTCTCTCTCTCTCTCTCTGCGTATTTATTTGCTCATTTATTATAATTTTATTATTGTTTATTAGTGTCATAATGTCATATATAGCAAGTGCTTTCCCCAGAGCTGAATGACCAACAGAGATGTAGATTACGTCTGCTGTTCTATTACTCACACTTATAGATATCCGAGAACTCTATTTGCCTTATTTAAAGCACTAATGCATTGATTTCTAGGTTTAAAATCACAGTTGACGATGACTCCCAAATATTTTTCATTATCTGAGTTTCTTATATTCACGTTATGTAATCTATATCCTGCATTTTTTATCGATTTCCCAAATTTTACTATACTGCATTTATTTTATCTACATTGAACTTCATCTGCCAATTTACTGCCCATTCCTGTAGTGTATCTAATATATTTGGAGAGCCTGAATATCCTGATCAGAATTTATCACTTCCTATTTTAGTGTAACCTGCAAATTTACTTATTTTGGTAGTTATTCCTACATCAAGGTCGTTAATTTATATGATATTAATATGATCAGATCAGGAGCGAAGCTAGCATATAATTATTACATTCCTAATATAAATAAACACAGTTTAGATCAAACTGCATCCTAATAAATTAAATGCAGATTTAGCCCCTTATTGGCGGCGCGCAACATACAGTATGTCGAGTGAAATAAATTTGGACTAAGTGGCGGTGCACGACAGCTGTCGAGCGCCATTTTCAGCACGTAATGTTGCTGAGAGAGAGAGCTGAGCGGTGGGACGAACGTAGTAACCTTATGACCGCTCCCCACGACCACAGTCGACATACTGAACTGTATTCTACTTTCCTCCCCCCTTTCTCACTCGCTACACAGGGAATTATGTAAGGAAATTACCTTATTTCAGGGTTTTTGCACTTGTGTTGCACGATCGTTGCAAGAGAACCAGTGGTCGTACAAGGATGGTTCGGGTGTCATTGGAAAGCTCTGTTTATGCCCTTTCAGGGATAGATACTTGTTTTATGCTCTGAGTCTTATTTAGGCATGAAAATGAGAACGGAAACAACCCTATTTAGGGTAAAAAAAAAACGCTGTGCGGTACGGTCAAATAGACCGCCTAGCCCGCCAATAAGGTGTTAAGGCCATCCCTAGAAAAAGAAATGTGTCAATACTGAATTTTAATCGCCCTTGCAATATGCAAAAAGGTGATTAGTAACTTGTGTCACTATTGTATCGTCAAGTAAACAGTTTAAGGTAATTTATGCGGTGTTTTATTTACTCCAGATTTAATGTTCTCTCTCTCTCTCTCTCTCTCTATCTTGGAAATATAAACATGCAAATAGTCAAGGCAAGGAGAGGAGTTAGTGTCCGTATCGTATCAAGTAAACAGTTTGCTTATATATATATATATTGTTACGTATCTTGATCCTCAAGTGGTTAACTTGATGAATCTAGATAGCACAGAGATATATATTAAGGTATCAGTCAGCTGAAGGCAAAACAAAAGTAAAATCTAATAAAATAATTTCCTGTTGTTGCTTCCTTTCCTTTTGGATCTTAGGACTTAGTATCCTTTATTGTCTGATACTCTTTAATTATGAAAAATACTGAAACTAATTAAAGTCATGTAGTATTTATAAAGAATTATTATTGAACCGAAGCTTAGTAGGCTATGGTTATGAACCGAATAAGTTATAGCTAAAGAAGGACTATTAATTTATAAAAAGTCTTGAAAGATAAATATTAAAGTAAGAATATTTCTGTCTCTTACCCTTTTTGAAATGAATAGATAGTTTTCTTATATGTCCTTTTATTTATATTTAATGTAATTATTCTTGGTTCTTGTCTTACGTTAATAGGATTATATTATTATCATCAGGAGTAATATCAAAGTCACATAAAAAGTTAGATATATATTTAATAATTAGTTAAATGTATTTCTTAACCACGTAACATTGAGGTTTGATTATGAGTAAATAAAGTTACAGGATCGCTTCATAGATTCGATTCAGGTCTCACTCAAATAATATGAAAAGCAAAATATAATATTTTGAAGCAAAAGAATTTTCTTCAGCTTAGGAAATCACTAGAAGTAATATTATCACAGCCATGTTAGTCTAAGGCGATATTACTAATACGAGACAATAGCATCACCGTACTTAGCACCGTTAAGCAATGTAAGCTTAATTCAAAGAAAATGAAAGAACTCGTAAGTATTAATATAAAACAATAGTATTACTTTCATCATAACCCAATTACTTAAAGAGTTGCTTTAGTCCACAAGTTAGTCAACTAAAATAGTTAAGCACATAATAGTAGCGTTAACGTTAATTCCCAATCAAATAGTTAAGCACATAATAGTAGCGTTCACGTTAATTCGCAATCAAATAGTTAAACACATAATAGTAGCGTTCACGTTAATTCCCAATCACATATCTCACTAACCAACATAACGTAAGTGTTTACACCGAACACACTTAACACACATTTATATAATCTGACTGACAGTCACAATCCCATTATAATACTTCACCCCGTCTTCCTCCAGCTGCAAGTTCACCTTCCCCAACTCCAAATGAGACTGATTTGAATGCCCACAACTCGGGTCTTATATACCAAACAATACCAATACCAATCATAGCTCCTCGAGTCGCATAACAGGTGCCAGGTCCACTCACAGCTCCTGGCGTCGATCATACGTCATAGCATCGGTCATCGAGGTAGATTGCAAGGGTCCCCTATGACGCACGCAGGTGTGAAGGCTAGTTTGCTGGTATGGGGCGAGCTGGTTTGCCCACTCGCTCGTTCGCTCGCTAGTCTGCTTCACCGTTTGGGTAGTTTGGCTCCTTCAACTCTAATTCTAACTCTTAAATTAACATACAGGGCTCCGTATGTCAGAATATATATACAGTATTCGTTTACTCTCTCTCTCTGTGAAATATAAATAGGCATGCAGTCCTATGCCAACTTGGAATATATATTAGAGTATATCGTTCTAACTGCAACGTGAACATTGTATTTAGCTTAGGAAGGGTCTTACATAATCACACGGTAATTGACGGTAGTTTGATTGTAAAGTATTTAATCCACGCTGTTCCTCAATGTCAATTAAATCAACTGTGTGTAGTCTATGTAGAATAATATTAAAGGTAGTCTTCTGATATAGCAGGATCAAGAACACCTTCTTAATACTAGGTGATGAGACATTGACCACGAACAACTCTTCTATGCGAGTGCTATAAAAAATAATCGATATTATTTCACGTCTCTCTCTCTCTCTCGGATATATAAATATGCAAATAGTTAAGGTAGGGGGCGGAGTTAGCTAGCATAACGGTGTTATACTACACCGATATCATACACACTCATCAAAATAATATTAGTTTAGATGGAGCACAATGAGAAAGGGAAAAGGGAAATGAAGAAAGAAGGAAGGTAAGGAGAGAATATGGAAGGAGGTAGGGTAAAGGTTAATCTATAGTGGTATCGGTCTTCACACCTCAGTGGTATCGGTCTTCACACCTCATTAATGCGATAGTCCGAGGCGGGGGTGACAGATCTACATTTTTCTCAGAGAGACGGGCAAAAGGGTGGAAAGGGATTTATGGCCGGGACTGTACAGTATATGTGTGTTTTGAACGTTTGGTGTGTATGTTATATGTGTGTTTGGAGTGTGTTCGGTGTGTGTGTGTTATATGTGTTTGGTGTGTGTGTTATATGTGTCTTCGGTGTGTATGTGTTATATGTGTGTTTGTGTTTGGTGTGTGTGTGTGTGCTATATGTGTGTTCAGAGTGTGTGAGTGTTATATGTGTGTTCAGTGTGTGTGTTGTGTGTGTTCATTGTGTGTTATATGTATGTTTGGTGTGTGTGTTCTATATGTGTTTAGTGTGTGTTTTATATGTGTGTTATATGTATGTTCGGTGTGTGTGTTTTATGTGTGTGTGTTATATGTGTTTGGTGGGTGTTATATGTGTGTTTGGTGTGTGTGTGTGTTATATGTATGTTCGGTGTGTGTTATATGTGTGCTTGGTGTGTGTGTGTGTTACACGTGTGTTTGGTGTGTTATATGTATGTTTGGTGTGTGTTATACGTGTGTTGGGTGTGTGTTATATGTGTGTTTGGTGTGTGATATGTGTTTCGTTTATGTTATAAACTTATATGTGTGTTTGGCGTGTGTGTTATATGTTTGTTCGGTGTGTGTTCTATGGGTGTTTGGTGTGTGTTTGTTATATGTGTGTTTGGTGTGTGTGCGTTATATGTGTGTTTGGTGTGTGTGTTATATGTGTGTTTGGTGTATGTGTGTTATGTGTGTTTGGTGTGTGTGTTATGTGTGTTTGGTGTGTGTGTTGTATGTGTGTTATATGTGTGTTTGGCGTGTGTGTGTTACATGTGTGTTTGGTGTGTGTGTTATATGTGTGTTTGGTGTGTGTGTGTTATATGTGTGTTTGGTGTGTGTGTGTTATATGTGTGTTTGGTGTGTGTTATATGGGTGTTTGGTGTGTGTGTGTTATATGTGTGTTTCGTTTGTGTTATAAACTTATATGTGTGTTTGGCGTGTGTGTTATATGTTTGTTCGGTGTGTGTTATATGGATGTTTGGTGTGTGTATTATATGTGTGTTTGGTGTGCGTGTGTTATATGTGTGTTTGTTGTGTGTGTTATATGTGTGTTTGGTGTGTGTGTTTGGTGTGTGTTATATGTGTTCGGTGTGTGTTATATGGGTGTTTGGTGTGTGTGTTATATGTGTATTCGGTGTGTGTTATATGGGTGTTTGGTGTGTGTTATATGTGTGTTCGGTGTGTGTGTTATATGTGTGTTCGGTGTGTGTGGTATATGTATGTTCGGTGTGTGCACAGTATACAGTATCTGTGTTAGGTGTGTGTTTTATATGTGTATTATATGTGTGTTATATGTGTGTATTTTATGTGTGTTCGGCGTGTGTGTTGTATGTGTGTTCGGTGTGTGTGTTATATGTGTGTTCGGTGTGTGTGTGTTATATGTGTGTTCGGTGTGTGTGATTTATGTGTTTACTCAGGCAGGTCCTCACGGGTTGCTCAGAGAGGAGAGCTTTTCTTGTTCAGGTGAGCTGTCATCTAAATCCTGTGTGAACAAGTCATTGATTATCTTACTCCCACTGCGGGCTTTCCAGCTGTGGGCAACAAGGTCTCTCGTTCGTTCATCAGGTAGGCTGCAATTGACCACTTGCGAGTTTCAGGCTATAAGGAAGTTGGTTCCGGTAACATCAGTATTTAACAGAAATACAATAATTAAGTATATGTCTAATGGATAAAACTTCTGTTGAATTTAGTTGTATGTAATTATAAATGTACTACAACTGCATTTTATCTGGTAATTCTGCTAAATATCAATGTAAGAAACTCCAACTTCCTTATAGCCTGAAACTCGCAAGTGGTCAATTAGGTCCTTCTGCCCGGGAGTAGCCAGAAGTGCGGAGATAAACGTCAGCTGCTCCGGATTCACACGGGACGTCGAGGGCGTTTTTTTTTTGTTTTTTTTTTTTTTTCTCTCTCTATTCTTATTATTTGTTGTTAATGAATGAGACAAAAGGCAGAGCTGCATGTAACCCCCTAAGTTGAAAGTGTGAAAGAGAGCCAAGTCAAGGTGTACGTTAATAGTCAAAATGTCTGGACACATGGAGTTTGAAGCAGTTTAAACCATAGGATGAGGGAAAGACAGATTGATGGAGAGAGTTACAGAGCTTATTGGTTGAGTAGAAGTTGATAGATTGAGGAAGTGAGATATATCTAAATTACAATAATATTAATGTTTCCTTTCTTCCCCAGTCTTAAGATGCCTGAGCTCGTAAGGTCCACCTGGAGGGCCCTGTGGCGGCATAGGAGACAACTATTCTCCTGCTGCCTGCTGATGACGGTTATATCACTGCTCTACACACTACACACATACTCAGGATTCAGCCTAATACTGGCTACAGCACATAAGTAAGTGGTTGTTTACTCTTAGCTACTGTTTCAGAAATTAGGTGTTGGCGCTTACCGGAATTTAGGTGTGCTTAACCGTCTTGGTGGGATCTTTACCGCCACAAAGTTTTTTGCTCTTGACAGGGGTATGGTGTGTCTATGTATCGTGCACTGTTGGCATTTGTAGGAAGGATCCACCCATACCACACTTCTCGGAAGGGTCAAGTCAGATGCATTTTTTCTCGACTTACCTCCTCTTACTGATTCTCTACAATCTATCTCTACAGGCTGTAATGTTGCACATATCTATCTCTTCTACTGATTTTATAATAATCAATGTTCTTCAGAGCTTTCCCAGTGAATGCCTTTTACTTATTGCCTATCAACACATTCCCACCCCTATTCTGTCCAACTCCCTAACCCTACAGTAGAGTAAACTGATATTCTCAGTTTTGTTTTCCATTCACTAAGTAAACTGTGGAACTCCTCTCCCTAGCATCTATCTTTCTCTCATCTTACGACTTAAACTCCTTCAAGCTCCGTGTATTCAGTCATTTGGACTCTAACATACTGTACCTTTATTTGGCTGTCTACAGTATATACTACACCTTGGATTATTTCGGTGCTATTCCTCCCTCTCCATCCCCCTCTCACTTACTTACACTTACACTTACACTTAGTTGTATTCCGTCCGTTAGTGACACAGTTGAGCTGGGGCTCCACTGCGACCGAACTTATGCCTAATATCATAATCTCTTATAAAGATGTACACTCGTTCAAAAGTATCTGCACCCCTACGCTGATCATTTGGTGTGTACAGCTCGGTAGCATAGGTCGTAGGTCGTAGGTAGTAGGTCTTGGGTAGTATAGGTAGGTATTAGTATAAATGGATATAGCTGCAGGCAGAGATGCCAACCCTACCGAGCTGTACACATAAGATGATCAGCGGAGGAATACAGATACTTTTTTGACCGAGTGTACTTTCTTCCGTCTCTGGGCTTAATACTAAGAAGGTGTACGGACCGGATGCTGGTCCTCCTGTTTTGTACTAAAATACTGTTCTTCCGTGCTGATTCCCTGCCTTGGCAAATTCTTTCATCTGTGTCTTTCCTCTACCGTCTTTCCCTCTTGCTGGAAATTTGCTCTCATTCAACCTGTCCCAAAGAAGGGAGGCCAATCTCAGCCCTCCAACTATTGTCCAATTGATCTCATTTCTTGCATCTTGAAACTATTCTTAATTCACAATTTCTTAAGCATTTATCTTCCCATAAACTACTTTCAGACCACCAGTATGGTTTCCTTAAAGGCCGCTCTACTGGTGAACTCCTTGCTTATGATACTAACTCTTGATCATCTTACCTTCGGGATTATGGTGAGATTTTTTTTATTGTTCTAGACATATCAAAGCCTTCAGCTTCGATAGACTCTGGCACAAATCTCTAATTATCAAACTACTCTCCTTCGGTTTCTATCAGTCTATTATGTTCCTTTGTCTCTAATTTCCTTTCAGACCGTTCCACAGCTACAGTTGTAGACGGCCATCGCTCACTTCCTCAACCTATCTGAAATGCTGGGTGTGAAGGGAATTTCATGGTCTCCTGAAATATCCCCAGGCTACCTTTTAGGATCAACTTTTCCTGGTACGGGGTACGAACCTCTGAAGGGAATTTAACCCCCCTAAAAACCCACAGGTTTTGAGATGCCTTGGGTGGGGTTCGAACCCTGGTTAGTGACCCAACCATCACCACCAGGCCCGCGCGCTAACCCACTGTACTACCACGGACGTACTAAAAGTATAGCAACCTTAGTCCGATTTTTAAGAACCAGGTGATAGTCTCGTGGTGTTATCACGTGATGAGTTTATTGGACTTACCATCTCCGACTATTTTACGCTATACCTGACGTCAACTCGGGTTAGTATTATTGTGGGTGCGGGACATTTTCGAGGGCATTACATTACATCCTTCTTTAACTGGGCTAGTCCCTAGCCTATTTTAAGGTCGTAAGGTATCGTAGCTGTATTACCTCAGCAATCTCAATATTGTTGGTATAGGGTTCGCGTGACGGGTGCTCCACGTAGCTACCTGGTCACGTTCCCTAGCTGCCACCAATGAAATGCTGGGTGTGAAGGGAATTTCATGGTCTCCTGAAATATCCCCAGGCTACCTTTTAGGATCAACTTTTCCTGGTACCTGGCGCGGGGTACGAACCTCTGAAGGGAATTTAACCCCCCTAAAAACCCACAGGTTTTGAGATGCCTTGGGTGGGGTTCGAACCCTGGTTAGTGACCCAACCATCACCACCAGGCCCGCGCGCTAACCCACTGTACTACCACGGACGTACTAAAAGTATAGCAACCTTAGTCCGATTTTTAAGAACCAGGTGATAGTCTCGTGGTGTTATCACGTGATGAGTTTATTGGACTTACCATCTCCGACTATTTTACGCTATACCTGACGTCAACTCGGGTTAGTATTATTGTGGGTGCGGGACATTTTCGAGGGCATTACACTATCAACTCCGGTGTTCCTCAGGTTTCTGTCCTGTATCCAGTTCTTTTTCTAATATTCATTAATGATCTCCTCAACTGTACCTCTAGTCTTATCTACTCATATGCTGATGACTTCAGTATAGACTATTCAACTAATTTGTCACTTCAACCCAGCATGCAGTCACTCCAAAAGTCACGTAACAAGGCCATAGAACGCCTATCTTCTGATCTGTCTATTATTTCTGATTGGGGCAGAGAAAATCTTGTTACTTTCAATGCCTCCAAGACCCAATTTCTCCATTTAACTAATCGTTGCAATTTTTCACAAAACTATAAATTATTCTTCAACAATACACAAATCAACCCTTCATCTTCTCTCAATATTCTTAGTGTATCTTTTTCATCTGACCTTTCATGGAAAGATCATATTACCACTCTTGCTATACTCCGTAGCATAAACAGTCCGTTGGTAGGGCAGAACTTGACAACAACTCTTTTACCCTCGCTATCAGCTGATAAGTTGATAATGGGGGCGAGAAACCATTTGCTCTCTCTCTCTCTCTCTCTCTCTCTCTCTCTGGGAGATGAAATTGTACTAAATTAATTATTAACGTGATTTTTATATACCCTAAATCTATATATATAATGTCTTAAATGATAAAATAAACTATTGGTCAAAATATTCTGTGTGGCAGACTTTAAAGTGTTTGCTTTTATTGTACGGTTTTCTGTAATCATAATGAATGGGATACTTTTCTATAGTAGAAAATTATCCAGTGTTTCTGATGTTACGACTTTTTTTCCACACCACCATTGAGGTAAAAGTCTAGGTGCGTTTATTTGTATAGAGGTTTCCCCAGTATGTACTGTATATGAATACATATACAATAGTCGAGTCATGGGTGGAAAGGTTAAGGTGTTAAACCTGTGGGATCAAATGAACCAATTTAAAAATCATTAGGATGTATTAATCCTGTACAGTACTACAGGAGTTTAGCAGTACTCTCTTCAGTACAGAGACTGAACGCGCTTGGCTACTGTGACCGTCTGTCTGTCTGTCTGGATTTCTCTCCGTCTACGCGCTTGGCTACCGTGACCGTCTGTCTGTATTTCTCTCTGTCTATCTGTATATCTGTCGGTCTGCTTGTGTATAGCTCCCTGTTTGTCTATCTGTCTCTCTGTCTGTACATATGACTGTATCTTTGTTTGTCTGTATAGCTCCCTGTTTGTCTGTCTGTCTGTATATCTATGTTTGCTTATCTGTATATCTGTTTGTCTGCATGGTATGTACTTTATATCTGACTGTTTGTATATCTATATGTCTGTTTGTCTGTCTGTTTATATGTATGTCTGTTTGTCTATCAGTATACCTGTATCTGTCTGCAAATATGTCGGTGTGTCTATCTGTATATCTAACTGTCTGTATGTCTGTTTGTCTATCTGTATATGTGTCTGGCTGTCTCTGTCTATCTGCCTGTCTGTATGTTTGTATATATCTCTATCTGCCTGTCTGTATGTTTGTCTATATCTATATATTTATGTCTGTCTATCTGTATATCTGTCTGTCTGTCTATGTCTGTGTATCTGTTTGTTTATCTGTCTCTGTGTCGGTCTGTCTGTCTGTTGTTACGAATCTTGATCCTCAAGTGGTTAACTTGATGAATCTAGATAGCACAGAGATATATATTAAGGTATCAGTCAGCTGAAGGCAAAACAAAAGTAAAATCTAATAAAAGTATTTCCTGTTGTTGCTTCCTTTCCTTTTGGATCTTAGGACTTAGTATCCTTTATTGACTGATACTCTTTAATTATGAAAAATACTGAAACTAATTAAAGTCATGTAGTATTTATAAAGAATATTATTTAACCGAAGCTTAGTAGGCTATGGTCATGAACCGAATAAGTTATAGCTAAAGAAGGACTATTAATTTTATAAAAGTCTTGAAAGATAAATATTAAAGTAAGAATATTTCCGTCTCTTACCCTTTTTGAAATGAATAGATAGTTTTCTTATATGTCCTTTTATTTATATTTAATTTAATTATTCTTGGTTCTTGTCTTACGTTAATGGTATTATATTATTATTATCATCAGGGCGTATATCAAAGTCACATAAAAAGTTAGATATATATTTAATAATTAGTTAAATTTATTTCTTAACCACGTAACATTGAGGTTTGATTATGAGTAAATAAAGTTACAGGATCGTTTCATAGATTCGATTCAGGTCTCACTCAAATAATATGAAAAGCAAAATATAATATTTTGAAGCAAAAGAATTTTCTTCAGCTTAGGAAATCACTAGAAGTAATATTATCACAGCCATGTTAGTCTAAGGCGATATTACTAATACGAGACAATAGCATCACCGTACTAAGCACCATTAAGCAATGTAAGCTTAATTCAAAGAAAATGAAAGAACTCGTAAGTATTAATATAAAACAATAGGATTACTTTCATCATAACCCAATTACTTAAAGAGTTGCTTTAGTCCACAAGTTAGTCAACTAAAATAGTTAAGTACATAATAATAGCGTTAACGTTAATTCCCAATCAAATAGTTAAACACATTACACACATTAAACACATCACGTTAATTCCCAATCACATATCTCACTAACCAACATAACATAAGTGTTTACACCGAACACACTTAACACACATTTATATAATCTGACTGACAGTCACAATCCCATTATAATACTTCACCCCGTCTTCCTCCAGCTGCAAGTTCACCTTCCCCAACTCCAAATGAGACTGATTTGAATGCCCACAACTCAGGTCTTATACCAAACAATGATGGTGTAGGAACGAATCAGGAGGCGAGTGATGGTGCGCGCTCCAATCATAGCTCCTCGAATCACATAACAGGTGTGTCGTCCACTCACAGCTCCTGGCGTCGATCATACGTCATAGCATCGGTCATCGAGGTATGGGGCGAGATGGTTTGCCCACTCGCTCGTTCGCTCGCTAGTCTGCTTCACCACTTGGGTAGTTTGGCTCCTTGAACTCTAATTCTAACTCTTAAATTAACATACAGGGCTCCGTATGTCAGACTGTCTATATGTATATCTGTCTGAATATCTGTCTGTCTGTGTGTATATCTGTCTGTTTGTCTGTATATATGCCTGTTTGTCTGTATGTATATCTGTCTGTGTGTATATCTGCCTGTATGTCTGTCTGTATATATGCCTGTTTGTCTGTATGTCTGTCTGTATATATGCCTGTTTGTCTGTATGCATATCTGTATATCTTGACCAATATTTTGACCAATAGTTTATTCTATCATTTAAGACATTATATATATAGATTTAGGGTATATACAAATCACGTTAATAATTAAGTTAGTACAATTTCATCTCCCAGAGAGAGAGAGAGAGAGAGAGAGAGAGGGCAAATGTTTTTTCGCCCCCATTATCAACTTATCAGCTGATAGCGATAGTGTTGTCAAGTTCTGCCCTACCAACGGACTGTTTATGCTGAACGGAGTTATAGGACAACTTCCCAGAAGTTAGGTGTGCTCAACCTTCTCTGTGGATTCCTCACCACCGCACAACTTCTTGCTCTGTATATGGGCACAGTGCACCCATGTATCGAGTATTGTTCGCATTTGTGGGAAGGTTCCACCCATACCGCACTTTTCAAGAGTAGAGCCAAAAGCTTTTTGCCTTATCAACTCCCTTCCTCTTACCAGTTCCTTACAAAGTTACAATCTCTTTCTACACGTCGCAGTGTTCCATCTTTTTCACTCTTCTATTGCTATTACAACAATTAGTGTTCTTCAGAGCTCTCTCGGTGCACACTCCCTCCCTTGCAACGAGTGCGAGGCACCCGCTTTTCAACACAGTCCAACAAGAATTGGCAAATGTTTTCAGTCTTTCTTCTACTCAACAAGTGAAGTCTGGAACTCTCTCCCTCAATCAATCTTTCCTTCGTCCTATGAATTAAGACTGCTTCAAACTTTGTGTGTCTAGGCATTTTGACCCTAAACGTCCCTTGAATTTGGTCTTCTGTCACTCTTGGCTTTGGGAGAGACACTCGATACAGGCAACCTGCCTTTTGTCTCCTTCATACACATAGAAACAAAATATATATACTGCACACTATAGATCCTGTGGTAAGAGAGAGTGGCCATCTTTTTCTTTGGACGCCATTTTGGTGCCTCAATTTTCAAAGAACAACGTGTTATGTTTTTTTGTTTACTGTGTAGAATGTATATCTAAAAAACAAACTGTATACCATGCACTAGTATTTCTAAGTGTTTATTATGGGGTTGGAGATATTTGGGCGTAAATAGAGGAAAATATCACCAGTGGCACCAAGATGGCAGACGTTGGCCGATCTCCGTTACCATATGATCTCTACTGCAGACCTATGCTTAGTTCAATCTCTTACCGATTATAACCTTTCCCACCTACAAGAATAGCACGGTGACTTGCCACGAACCTCAAAGCGTGATGAATCATGAGATTTTTTACTCTCATTTCACTGTCACATGAAAGTGCTACGGTGTAGTTTTGGATTGACACGGTAGGCCTACACCACGAATGTATACCTAAGGTGTACCTTCGAAGCCTTGCGAACCGTTGTGGATTTTTAGGGTTGACACCCATGGAGAACAGCGACAACCTACGGATCAATGCAGAAGAACTTGGAAGTGGCACGAACCGACGCATGACATCCCCCACAATCCCATGATTTCCGTAGAAGACCCAAAAATTTTGCTTCTGATTACTACAAAAAGACGACCAAGTTTTTCAATCTACACAGTTCTAGCTTTGCCAGCGACCAAACAACATCTACCTGTGCTCGTCTACAGTGGATGTGATTTCCGTAGCCTAAAGCCCGGTTCACACGAGCCGTTTTCCGTGCCGTTTTTTGGCCCGTACAAAAAATTGTGACGTCACACTTATGCAAGGTTCACACATTGGCGAGTCTGAGCGCGAGGCCAACGCGAGTGATGAAATTCTTGCACTCGCCAATGATTATCCCAAATTCGCCGACACTCGCCGACACTCGCACAGACTCGCGTTGACTCGGGCTGCACCGCGTACACTCGCGAACGCGGGCAAAGATTTCATGCATGCATGAAATTTGGAGAGTCAAGTGGGACTAGGACGCCAAACCGCATAGACTCGCGTATACTCGCGTAGACTCCTGTAGACTCGTGTGACACTCATGTAGACTCGCGTGACACTCCTGTAGACTCGCATTGTACTATTTAGACATTAAATGATCGCGAGTCTACATGAGTCTACGCGAGTCTACATGAGTGTCACACGAGTCTGTTTATATTATCAACAAAGGTTCCTTTTATAAACGTGGAAATGACTTGTCAACAGAGAAAAAATATAAGTTAACCCGCTGAGTGCCAGGGACGTATATATACGTCCTCGCCGAAAAAAAATCGTAGCAGCGAAACGACTGCACCTATGGCTTTCATATTTTTACCACATGTACCTTACCCTTCTGGCTACCCACACAAAAAATCCCAAATTCCTCCCCCCACCACACCCCCAACCGCCTCCCACCACCCACTTCCAGCGTATCCATACGAAGATAAGGAAAAAAAGGAAAATCCGTGGTGGCGAAACTACCTCACCAATCGGCTTCATATGTGTAACACAAGTCAATTACCCTTCTACCTTCCCCCAACCAACCCCAAAACCACCCTCCCACCCATACATTCCGATACCATAAAAGTCTCTGTAGTCTATAGTGTCTTTTCAGCTACTTTCGGGACCATCGGGGACCTGATTTCTGGCGAGGGGAGTGTTTTTGTTATCATTATCCTTCCTTTCTCTCCCAACTTGATAGATTTAGCCAAAAAAAAAAAAAAAAAAAAAAAAAAAATCTGGCACTGGCAGAAGCACACCTCAAAATTGGCTGGCACTCAGCGGGTTAAAGGTTACAAGGATGAATGGTCTTTCCTCTATAAAGGGAGTTCACAAAATTGAACTCCTCCAGGATGAATTCCGCGATGTTGTTCATGGTGCCGATGAAGGACTGGGAATGGGAATGGTGTGGCCATTCCTGCCCTTTTGTAGTTCCCAGATTCCAACCCAGACCTACGTGGTTGACAAAGACTGTCTTTGTCTGTGTTTGGACAGACAGGGTGTGCCTACGATTGTTCGGAAACGGTCCACGTAAGTCCTAAAAACTCCCAAGACGTACGGCCTCAGCTACGCAGGTATTGTGGGGGCGTGGCCATGGGCGTGGCCTGTGTTCCCGCAAATCGGGCAGCCCAGGCGGACTAACGGGGACATGCTTACGCAAGTCGCAAGCACGTACGTAGCTCCATACGACTACATTACGTCTGACGTAACACTGGCCCCGTTACGGTACGTATGTCGGTAAGTGCAATAGTCGTACTCTATACGGGCGTACACGGCCGGACTACGCCCGTCATTACACAAAATTGGCGATCACGCCTGACGGGAGCATACGGGAGCGATATACGTGAATGTGTGACCCCAGCATAAGGCAGTAAATAGTTACCCTATTGATCGTGTACCTGGCAGCCGTCGTGGCACCACCAAAGTTAACATGTTGTACAGGTACTCCTTCGCGCGCCCTCAGATACAGACGATAAAACTCCAATCTAGATTATAACTACACAACGACAACAACATGCTTCTCCAATAAAATCTCAATTCCCTTCTACAATTCATATGATTATGTCCAGGTACCATTGCACACATAAGTTTTGTTTCTAATCGTGATATGATCTATGAAAGTAAAATTAGTAGGCCTAGGCTATACGAATGAATTGCGAGTGCAGTTTCTTTTAATTATTAATTTACTAAGCATAAGAGTTAACCACTACACTCGCAATTCAATCATATGCAATATATTTCCCTGAATATGATCACAGAGAGGAACAAAACTTATATAAATATGTGGCCAATTGCAGGCTACGTGATAGATTTGTTTTAATGTATTTTCTTGTTAAAATGCATTGAATTAAGGTGGAGGTTCATCTTCCTTCAAAATTAGGAAAGCAGCACCAAGAAAGATCTTTTCTCAGTCCATGCTGACGATCGTTTAGTAGTTGTTTACCTTACTATTAACATAATTACTATCAATATACCTATTTTCAGAGTATATTAGCATGGACATTATAATTACCCTTTTCACATCTTCTTGACACCCATAATATTTGCCAACGTATACACACAGATTCAGAAGTTCTCTAACAATCTGAAGGAGAACAAAATGTCTCTATTTTCACTCTACATACATAGGCCATAACCTATGGATTGAAACAAAAAATGGTATAATAATAATAATAATAATATTTATTCAGTTAGCAATTTACAGAGTTAGTACCACATAGTATGTTACAAATATGACATGTACCAGCCTTGCATAATTCCAACTAAGGATAGCCCAATAAGGCCGTTAGGCGTATTTCCATTGGGGTCCTTGTGGGATTAGGTTAGCTGGGGAAATGGGGAGGATAAAGAAATAGATACTTTAGAGAAAGTATTTCTAGGGGGTTATTTTAAGATACCTTACATCCTATAGTAAATATCAGTAATCCGTAATCAGTAATCATTTCAGTTTGGTTTGTCTATCTCTTATGTCGTTTTTAGTAGTAGACATAAGCTTGGTGCTCCCTTCTCGCAGTTGTCCGGTTCAGGTGTTCCTTCAGGCTACGTCTGAAGGAATACAGTGTTCTCTTTTCACTGACTGGCTGGGGTAGGTCGTTCCAGTCTTTGATGGCAGTGAAGAAGAATGTTTGCTTACCCTGTCCTTGGATTCTCGGGACCTTAAAATTAAATATCCTGTTTCTTGTATTATGTCCACTCCTCTCATTTGCTTTAACAAAATAATTCTTTAGATACTCTGGAGCTCTGTCATAGAAAATTTTGAAGGCATTAGTGAGTCTGATTTGTTTGGCCCTGTCAGATACATTGAGCATACCTAGTGACTGAAGTTGTTCCTGGCCAACATGTGATCTGGGTCCTAGGTTCAGCATGAACCTAACCATTTTATTTTGAGTGACCTGAAGTTTGTGCTGTGCTGATTTAGATGATGCAGAGTACCAGGATGACACAGAATAGTCAAAATGACATTGAACAAGCGCTTGGCAGAGGGTCTTTTTGGTCGCCTGAACAAGAGCTTGGCAGAGGGTCTTTTTGGTCGCCGCGGGCAAGCATCCCACCTGTATATACAGATATTTTATACGTGCTCTACACTTACTCAGGATAGATTCCAAAATTGTTTCACCTGACAAACTCTCGTCCAGTTTTAGTCCGAGATATTTAACTTGTGACTCTGTTGTTATAGGAATATCATTACAGTTGACCGAGAAGCCCACAATGTCTTTCAGTTTGCGTTTTGCCCCACATAAGATGGCTTCCGTCTTGCCCAGGTGAAGAGATAGTCTATTGTCCACTAGCCATTCACTACATGATTCTAGTTCTTTGGAAAGTGAAGCGGCAATACTTATTGGGTCTTTTCCTGAAACCAGAAGCACGCTGTCGTCTGCATACAGTAGTAATTTACATGAGACGCTCAGTTCCATGTTGTTCACATTTATTATGTTCCTTCCAACAACCAACCATACTCCTAAAATCGATTAATGAAATTTACAAACACATGTGGCAGTCCATGGATTCGAACCCAGGATGCTCACACCGAAAATCAACACCTTATACATCGCACCACGAAGACAGTTAAGGTTGGTGGATACTGCCTACGATTTATTATGCAACTTCGAATCCTGCATATCAATCTAAGCATGTACACACATCTCAACTGCAACTCACGTAGGCTATGCATATGTGAATGGAAAGAGCAATTAATGGGGCCTTAACCACTTAGGGAAGTCCTCTCGATAAATTACTCCTGAACCAATATCAATTATTATGTTCCTTCCAACAACCAACCATACTGGGCGGGTGCCCAACCCCGAAAAGGGTTGAAATAGGGGAGCTATCCCCCCGCCAAAGGCAGATTTCTAGGGCCTTTCCTAGCTGATGCTGAGAGGATTGGGTTCTAGTCATGTGGTGATGGGCTGGTCTATCAGAGTGAGAACTGAGCGATCTCTGCCATACCCATAGCTTACTCTGACTGTTCCTTTTAATTATATATTTTCTAGATCTCAAGTGATGGCGTCTCTTGCGTGGATTGACCTCCTAATCTACCAAGATTGGAAGCCAAAGCGTCACATCTTTCCTTTGCCCCTCAACTTTCTCTTCATAATTGCTGAGGGGCACAGGGCCCTGGGTGGGGCTTTGGTTTCCCGGGCGTTTCCGCACCCTCCTCAGCTCCCCGCCATGGAGTGGCTTCGGTCACCCAGGCTTTATTGTGGTCGGCAGGGAGGGTTCTGTGGGGGCGCTCAGTTATGGCCTTGGCCTTGCTCGGGGCCTTGGGGCTGTTCGGCCAGGCAGCTTGGGGAAAAACAACAACAACAACCAACCATACTCCTAAAATCGATTAATGAAATTTACAAACATATGTGGCAGTCCGTGGATTCGAACCCAGGATGCTCACACCGAAAATCAACACCTTATACATCGCACCACGAAGACAGTTACCCGTGGAGCCCCGGCTAGTTTTGTAATGTTTGTTCACCAGAACCCGGCCGGTTTTCAAAAAATGGTTTTATTCCAGAAACAATAGCGAATGGGTTAGGAATGAAGGAAAAACCACGAAAAACCGCTCAAAAAGCTTAAAAAATGGTACTACAGAGCCCCCGAAAACGTATTTTACAAGAGTAAAAAATTGAAGGCAATTACCCCAAAAAAACAGGTTATTGCGCGCTCACGCGCACGCATGTGGACTTTGAGAGTTTTCAACCATCGGCACGGTTGCGTGGGATACGTACACAGTTCCCATACAAATCTGAGCCCTCTTGAGTGGCTACACCTGAGGTTACGGTCGGCGCAATTAGGGTGACACGTCAGGCGCGTCTCTGGGGCTGTGCGTTACATACATCGCCGACGCGTCAGACGCGTCGCTGGGGCTGTACGGGTTGTTAAGGTTGGTGGACACTGCCTACGATTTATTATGCAACTTCGAATCCTGCATATCAATCTAAGCATGTACACACATAACAGATAAAGAGTAAGGGACCAAGGATGCTTCCCTGCGGGACCCCACAGTTAATTGGCATAGGATCAGATATATTATAATCAATTTTGACTCTTTGGGTTCTACCACTAAGATGAGATTTAAACCAGTTCACAGACCCTATGCCCATTGCTTGTAGTTTATTACATAGGATATCATGGTCTACTGTGTCAAACGCTTTTTGTAGATCAAGAAGAACCATACCGGTGTAGTTACCTTTAGACATTTCTTTACGAATGTGATCCGTTAAGTGGATGAGACAGGAGTCTGTCGAGTACATGCATCTGAAACCTGATTGAAACTTATAGAATAGATCATTTTGTTTGAGGTAGTGTTCAATTTGGGTGTATACCGCTCTTTCAAGGATTTTAGATACAATACATAATATGCTAACTGGTCTGTAGTTGCCAACTTCTAGTTTATTTCCTTTCTTGAATAGAGGGGTTACAATAGCTTCCTTCAGTTCAGCAGGTACAGTGTTGGTGTTAATTGACAAGTTGATGATGTGGGTTAGGGGGCCTGCTATACCAATGGCTCCATCTCGTAGAAATTTGGCAGGAATTTTGTCTGGTCCTGTGCTTTTATGTACATTTAGGTTAGACAGCTCGTCAAAAGTGATTTTGGTGTAACATTTTGCAATCCAAGCGTGTTCGGGTGTATGTCTTTATCTCTGTAGAAATTACGAAAGGTGGCCGTTGTTGTCGTGTATTTATTGAGAGGTTGAGGTAGGTTCTGTGCAAGTGTGTTTGCTATGGAAGTGAAGGAGTTGAAGTAGGTTGAAATTTGTCGTTTATCGTGGCAAACCTGATCATTAATGGTGAGAGCAATATTAGTGTTAGACGAATCCCTTGTCTTGTTGCTGTAGCCTGTTGTTTTTAGGTGCCTCCATAGTTTCTTTGGGTTATTCTGATATTCCTCTGCCTTATTGTGAAAATAATTAGTTTTCGCTGATTTTATTTTCCTACTTAGTTTATTCCTGGCCCTGTTGAACTCATGTTTCAGACCTTGATCCTGTCTATGTTTCGCTAGCCTTTTTAACAGATTGTCTCTGTGTTCCAGATGGTGTAGTATGTCATTGTTGATCCATGGGTCTGACCTTGCTTTTATTTGTATGTCTTTCAGAGGAGCTATTTCGTCTAGGATGTTTGTGATGATGGTTCTGAAGCCAACCCATGCGTCATTAACGTTTGTACTTCCAAACACTGGAGGCCAGTCTGTATTCCATAAAATGTCCAGAAATGTTTCTTTATTGTAGTTTCTGAGTGACCTTGTTTTGATAACCTTGTGATTCTCTAGGGTAATTTTTGTGGTTTTCCGTGTGCAATATGTGACGAAGTGATCACTTATCCCAGTCTGTATAACCCCTGATTGGGATATTTTGTCCTCTCTGTTACAGTTTATGTTTGTGATTGTGCATTGTCAGTATATGCCTACCGGTATATTCTCGTACAAACCTATTATTTCGTTGTTTGTAACACAGGTTAAAATCCACTCGTATGATGGATTCATTCCGAGGGTCTAGCGATGACAAAGTTCGTTCAAATTTGGTCAAGAATTGTGTGTCGTCTGGTGGCCTATAGCATACCCCAATTGTGATGGGTCTTGTCCTCGGCAGGTGTAGGTCGATCCACAGAGCTTCGTGATTTTCTACATGGAGGTCGGTCCTAGTTGTGTGTGTGTGAGGTTGTTTTTTACATACAGACATACTCCTCCCCCATGCCTATTGCGATCATTCCTAATCATATTGAAACCTTGAATGTTTATTTCACCATCGTTTATACTTGAATCCAGCCAGGTTTCTGTGATTGCAATTATTGAAGCTTTGGCCTCATTAGCTAACAAGCTTATTTCTGACAATTTATGGTACATTGATCTGGCGTTAATGTGGATAAGATGGAGCCCTTTGTTGGTGAACACTCTGTATTCATTTTTGATTTTGAATGTGTCCTGGCTGGATTCTGAGTTGTTGTACTTGATTATAATTTACATTAATATTCGGTAATGAATGCAAGGCACACTTATTGCAAAGGAATTCCCGTTCTTCACTGTTGGTCTTCTTAGAGATGTAGGCGAGTCGCTAGTCGACTTCGTAGCTTCCCATAGATGACGCACACTGTCAATGGCGTACACATATCATGCGACGAGCTGAGCTTGTATTTTTGCCGACTATAACAGTTTTGTTTTAATCAGATACAAACAATAAAGGGTATTTTTATAGGATGTCGATTAAGTACTGCCTTTTGGTACAGTACAAATTGATATTCAGTAATATTTTCTCTAGATATATTGACAATCGAATCCGACTTAGTTGAATTTCTAGTGCAGTTGCTATGACCACTCAGCCACACTTTCTTTGTAGTCTCACGTTGCTAATATATACCCGTAAACATCTCACTGTCTTTGCTATTATAGGATACAAAAAGAAAAGAAAATTTTCTTAATTATTAACGTCTCAAATTTTATTAATCAAAACTATTGGCGAATTATTATTAAGTCTGTCTTCGCAATTACTCAAAACAATTTGCGGACCTCTCACGGTTTCCTTATGTAAATATAACCACTAGAATGTTGTCATGGATGTATTTACATAAGAACATAAGAACATAAGAAAATGGGAGTCTGCAGAAAGCCGATTGGCCTAAGCAAGGCAGATCCCTGTCCCACACAACCCCAATTCAATTACAAAGCCCAATTATAGGCTTCACACTCTAATACCCTGAGGATCATCTTACCAAAACGGTTAGAGATTAACGCAGGATTGTGGAGGTCTGCAGAGCGCTGATTGGCCCAACCCGGCTGATCCCCCTTCACACCCAACCCTTCTCGTCCATATGCTTATCCAATTTTATCTTAAAGCTCCCTACAGTTTTAGATCCCACTATAGCACTTGGTAGTCCATTCCACCCATCTACAACTCTGTTACCAAACCAATACTTGCCTATATCTTTTCTGAAACGAAATTTATCTAATTTGAAACCATTGGTACGAGTTCTTTCGCTATCACTGAGCTTTAGTACATTTGCCATGTCCCCTTTGTTAATCCCACTAACCCACTTGAACACCTCTATCATATCCCCTCTAACTCTGCGTCTCTCTAACGAATGTAAACCTAATTTCTTCAACCTTTCTTCATACGAAAGATTTCTAATATTATGGATCATTTTCGTCATTCTACGCTGTACTCTCTCCAATGAATCTATGTCCATTCTGTAATAAGGACACCAAAATTGGACAGCATAATCCATGTGGGGTCTCACTAATGACAAGTAAAGTTTTAAGATAACATCAGCAGTTCTGTTACTCACACTCCTAGAGATGAACCCGAGAATCCTGTTTGCCTTATTACGAACGCTTATACACTGTTTTCTAGGCTTCAAATCATTGCTAACAAACACACCTAGATCTTTCTCGCAGTCTGAATTTTCTAATTCTAAATTAGCTAGTTTATATTTAACATTTGTTTGCATCTTCCCTATCTTTAATACCTTGCATTTGTCAATGTTAAACTTCATCTGCCAATTTACTGACCATTCATGTAAGGTATCTAGATCCCTTTGGAGGCACTCTATATCGCTATCTGAATCAATTGATCTCCCTATTTTAGTATCGTCTGCGAATTTACTTATCCTACTAGTTATACCTAAATCTAGGTCATTTATGTATATAAGAAACAACAGGGGACCTAATACCGATCCCTGGGGGACACCACTTTTGACTGCTCCCCATTTTGACTTGGTACCATTTATGCTGACTCTCTGCTTCCTACCAATTAGCCATGACCTAATCCATCCTAACAACGCCCCACCTATTCCATGTGCCTCAACCTTTCTCATCAATCTCTCATGAGGGACTCTGTCGAAAGCTTTACTGAAATCTAAATATATAATATCATATGACTTGTCATTATCTACTGCTTCATATACCTCTGAGAAAAAACTAAGCAAATTAGTAAGGCAAGACCGTCCCTGAGTGAATCCATGCTGAGAAGAATTGATTAAGTTAAATGTTTCTAAGTGGTTTCTCATTTTCCTAGCAATAATTGACTCTAGTAGTTTTCCTATGATTGAAGTGAGACTAATGGGACGGTAATTGGATGCTATTGATTTATCACCTTTTTTGAAGATCGGAACTACATTTGCAAGCTTCCAAGCTTCTGGAACTATACCTGTTTCTAATGACTTGTTAAATAGAAATGTTAATGGATAACTTAACTCATCTCTGCATTCTTTTAATACTCTAGCATATACCTCATCAGGACCAGGCGATTTATGAGGTTTCAGTCTGTCAATTTCCTTAACCACATCATTGCTACTTATAGTAACCGTACTTAACCTATTTTCTATACTATCGCTGTATACCTTACGGACTTCTGGAAACTGTGCCAAATTTTCATTAGTGAAAACGGAAAGAAATTGACTATTTAATGTACTGCACATTTCTAAATCACTTTCTGTCAATTTTCCTATCGAAGTTTTAAGGGGACCAATTACATCTCTAACCTTGGATTTATATAGTTGGTAAAAAGCTTTAGGATTATTTTTTGAGTCATTGGCAACCTTAATTTCATAATTTCTTTTTTCTTTCCTAATATCCTCTTTTACCTGTCTTGATAGATTCTGATAGTAAGCAAGTAGGTGAATTTCGCCTTTTCTAATTTTTCTATATATTCCTCTCTTTTGTCCTAGAAGATCTAATAGTCTATTATTCATCCATTTGGGTTGGTTCTGTGTTGATCTAAATTTTCTTTTGGGGATATATTTATTTTGCGCATTGAATACTGACTTGATAAAATTATCGTATGTATCTACCAAGTTTGACGTCTCCTCCTGACTTAAGATGACAGGTGCCTGAGAAAGGATACACTCATTTGGACACCTGGATCGACTTAATTTTTTTACCATAGGGTCCGCTAACAGGGCTTCTCTTAACCCACCATAATTGGCTTTTCTGAAGTCAGGTATTAATGTTGTATTCTCTCTGGTATTACCTTTCCATTGTATATTCAAATACACAGAATTGTGATCACTATTTCCTAGGTGGTCCCCGATTTCTACACTATTTATCATATGTTCATTGTTACTGAAAACTAAATCGAGAATATTATCACCTCTAGTTGGCGTATCTATGAATTGAGATAAAAAACTATCTTGTACTACCTCAATAAACTCCTTTGAATCAGAGTCGCCTATTTGTTGCTGCCAATCTATATTAGGGAAATTAAAATCCCCCATAATGCACACGTTGCTAAGCCTTGATGCTATTTTAATTTCCTCCCATAATGATGTTCCGTCATTTCTACTCATATTTGGCGGTCTATACATAACTCCAATAACTAAAGTCTCACTACCTTCGTTAACTTCTACCCAAACACTTTCATTTTCATTATTTACTCTAATACCTGATTTAGTACAGCTTTTTAATGAACTCCTGACAAATACTGCTATACCGCCACCCCTCTTACTTGTTCGGTCATATTTAAACAAACTATATCCCGGTATATCAAACTCTGCTAAAAAATGCCTGGTTTCTGTATTAATCCACGTTTCAGTTAGCGCTATTATGTCTATATTTTCTTTGCTAACCAGTGCTCTAAGTTCGTTCATTTTGTTACATAAACTCCTGCAATTTGTATAATAAACACTCAAACTATTACTTGTATTTGCAACTATTTTTCTATTGTTTTTAACTAATTTATTTTTACCTGTTGAACTACTGGACCTAGACGGAAAATCTACGCTGTCAGAATGTTCGTTATTACTATCAATTTGATGTGGCTGGGATTCTATTTTACTTACACACCTATGGTTTATTAACAAAACCCCGCAACAAACTTGTCGTGTGCCGTAATTACAGTCTAATTAATTATGTTGAAACTACGCTGTTTGGTTATATTCACCTAGTGACAAACATGAGTTACAAGGACTTTGATTAGTGTTTGTACAGTTGTTGTTATTTCCCTAGGCTGCCTGGCTGAATAGCCCCGAGCAACTGTTTGTACAGTTGGGGATAGATCCAAACACCCCAATACTAACAAGAGTATAATAGGCACACCCTATGTATGAATTCAGGCTCGATATTAAGTAAACATAATTATGTAATTGAATCACACGACTAGGGTAGAAGCGCCAATAGGTGCCTTCACAGCAGCCGCATGTCTTGAGTTTGTTGCCCGGTTCATTTGATTAATGACTAGATATTGAACGTATTGGACAATCCACAAATATATTTTAGGGCCCATCAGTGTCATTAAAACTCTTTAATATTTCTTCCTATTGATCTGAGATGGCGTAGTTTAACAAATATATGCTGTTGAAATTGACTCATTCATTTCAAGGAAAATGAATATATGCTATGTGACGACGCCAAGTACACGTCCATTTCAGATAAATATAACATTATAAAAAAAAAAAAATATATATATATATATATATATATATATATATATATATATATATATATATATATATATATATATACCGTACATATTATATATATATATATATATATATATATATATATCTATATATATATATATCTCTTATATATATATATATATATATATATACCGTATATATATATATCAATATATATACCGTATATAATATATATCTATTAATATATTATATATATATATATCTATATATATGTATATATATATATATATATATATAATATATATATAGATATATTATATATATATATATATATATTATATATATATATATATATATATTGAGAATATGTCAAATACACGTGAGCCACTAAAATGTTTCTAATCTCTCAGTGGGTATCGAACCGTCGACCATCAGGACGATAGCCAACGCTTTAATCAATTACACCACGGCAGTCTGCCGTGGTGTAATTGATTAAAGCGTCGGCTATCGTCCTGATGGTCGACGGTTCGATCCCCACTGAGAGATTAGAAACATATATATATATATATATATATATATATATATATATATATATATATACATATACATAACAACAGCAGAGGATTGAACTATAACTGTGATTATGTCAGTCTGTAATTATCTGATCAGACGTCTTGTAGATTATTATGATCTTATATTTAATTATTATTGACGATTTTGCTTGTTTTTGCCATTTTCGAGCAAAGCATTTTAGTTTGTCCCCTTGGGTAACAAAAACGCCTTCCAAAAATGGCCCCTCTTCAAGCTAAATGTGTACATTTTTCTATGAATTAGTTTGTTTTTAAGTTACAGGCTCACTATCGCTCGCCCAGAAAACAATTACACTTAAATAGGGTGTAGTGTCTTAACCCGTACAGCCCCAGCGACGCGTCTGACGCGTCGGCGATGTATGTAACGCACAGCCCCAGCGACGCGTCTGACGAGTCACCCTAATTGCTCCGACCGTAACCTCAGGTGTAGCCACTCGAGAGGGCTCAGATTTGTATGGGAACTGTGTACGTATCCCACGCAACCGTGCCGATGGTTGAAAACTCTCAAAGTCCACGTGCGTGCGCGTGAGCGCGCAATAACCTGTTTTTTGGGGGGTAATTGCCTTCAATTTTTTACTCTTGTAAAATACGTTTTCGGGGGCTCTGTAGGACCATTCTTTAAGCTTTTTGAGCGTTTTTTCGTGGTTTTTCCTTCATTCCTAACCCATTCGCTATTGTTTCTGGAATAAAACCATTTTTTGAAAACCGGCCGGGTTCTGGTGAACAAACATTACAAAACTAGCCGGAGCTCCACGGGTTAATATTGCCAAACTAATGGATTGAAACTAGTTAAAATCTCCAAACTAATGGAACGTAAGCAGGAAGGTAAAAAAAGACCCCCTTTGGACCAAATGGGGTTAACAGTTGAAAAATATATATAGATGAGGGCACTTCAGAGGTTGTGGTTGAGTGGAGAATGAGAATACAAGTAATGCGCACAATACATACTTTATTTGTACAGATAAGATGTCTCACAATACAAGGTTCTTATAATGAACCTGGAGAATACAACGCATATATACTGTACATGTAGTGTTAATAAAAAAACATGTAATGAGATACTGTGTCCGTGGACTGCTACACTACCAGCCCCTCTAAAGACTCTCTACCGCAACCATTCGCCATTCTGCAACAGATAGAATACTTAACGCATGATTCCAGGCTCTCTGGGGACAAGAAGTGCACTAAAGTCCCCCAAACGAGTTCTGCCAGATACCTATGACTAGAACACCGAGTGTGCAGTTGAGTTTATGCATGAAACTCACTCACCTAACCCGGCAGCATATTTCCGAAGTCGAGACTAGTATATATCATAGGGGAAATTAGGACCAATCAGAGGCCGCAGTGGCAGTGACGTCACCCACAAGGGGAGGAGCCAGTCTGTCTGTCACTCTCTCTCTCTCTCTGGGTGAGGAGCCTGCCTGCCTCTCTTTGGTTTCTCTCTCTCTCTGGTAAATAGAAGAAGTAAGTCACCTAGTATAACAAGTTATTTCAAATATTAACTACATTAAGGATACATTATCATTGTGCTATGTTATGGTTATGAGTAAATAAGAGTAGCCTACCGTATTACGCGTATTGCACAACCATGGACAGAAATTCCTTGACAATTTTAGAAGGCACAATATTATTTCACTGGCGAACTATATTGATTCCTGTGATACTTAAGCAGTTAACCTGTGCTGATAATTTCAAGAAGGAACCTAAGTCACTCATATATCTAAAGGGTTATATATACAGTTTATACATAGCCTATACATTACTTTATTTTAAATGTCATTAACACATTAACATTATCAGATAGTACAAAATATATTAAGCATCAAATGTTATGAAATAGTTAATGGTTTAAGTGCATAAGGTAGAGCCAAAGGCTAATTAGTAGGCTATATAATTATACGATACGTGTTAGTGAGTTGGGCCTAGGCCTATAGGCTACTTAGGCCTTATAATTAGGGTTGGGTGTGAAGGGGATCTGCCTTGTGTGAGCCAATCGACTTTCTGTAGACTCCCATTTTCTTTTATTCTTATGTATGACCGCTATTTCTATATTTTGCTAAATATTACTTTTATTGTAGTCGATATGTTATGATGTGACAATGTTAATGAATATGTATATAAGTACAGTAGTGGTTAGGGCTACTTGAACACCTCTTAACCCCATTATATCCAGGGCGGTACAATATTGTACCGCCCTCGGTACTTTAAGCCAATATAATATGTCATTTTTAAATAAAGCACAATGTTACAAATAATCCTGATCAAGACACTGGGAACACAACAAATAATGATTTTAAGCAAAAAAACAATGAGTTCAATCAGCCTGTTTTCTAATATTAACGATTTTTATCGTGAAAGGCGCTGAACATAAAGAAACCATACGATATGAAGTGAGACATTTGGCATAAAGGTTACACTCACCTGTAAGGTTGGACTGTGATTCCTGATGTACAATGAGCTATAATTGTGAATTTTGTTATTCCCTTCATATCAATCTATCACTTTCTCTCCTATCATTGATCTTTACTTATTCCCTTAGTCTATGTCTCGATTCAGCCACCCCCAGCTATGGGGTATGTGCCTGAGTGTATACATACATACATACATCCATACATACAGACATACATCTGTAGGCCTACATACATAATATTATGAAATGAGATCATTACATATGCGGAGAGAGAGAGTGAAAAGTGACCATTTATAGTTTATTTATGTTGTGCATGAATGTAAATTTAAATGATAATGATAAATAAAACAGGAACTATTTGAAACAATTTAACTGTCTAAGGAGAACTGGCAACACCCTCCTCCTCAAATCTTGAGACGAAAGATGCCAGAATCGCAAAATTTTCATTGTTTACTCATTGCTTTTCAAGTAAAACCATAATTAATGGGAATAACATATTGTACTCTGGATGCTTATTTAATCTAGACAGAAACTATGCGAATAAATATTGATAACTTGTTATACTAGGTGACTTACTTCTTCTATTTATCAGAGAGAGAGAGATAAACAAACGAGAGGCAGGCAGGCTCCTCACCCAGAGAGAGAGAGAGAGAGACAGACAGACTGGCTCCTCCCCTTGTGGGTGATGTCACTGCCACTGCAGCCTCTGATTGGTCCTAATTTCCCCTATGATATAATTATACTAGTCTCGACTTCGGAAATATACAACCCGGCACCACAAAGTCGATTACTGGGGCGGACCCAACCAAAGCTATGTAATATTAATGTGCTCTACTTTACTTTAATTATGTGTGGCCAAGTATAACCTATCAGTAAACTACCAATACTCAGTCCGAAAATTACCTGCACCAAACAGGATTCCCGTAGGGAAGCCAGGGCCAAATTTGCTACAAACAAACCCTCTTATAGAGAGACAAAAATAACATGTGTAATTAACGGCCCTGCATGACACAAACTGTCCAACTACCGAAGTAGCTACCCCGGAGCAAACTGCCTTATAGCTGAAAGACTCAGGGAGCCACTCCACCCACTGCTTCGAGATAGACACTCAAATAGTCTGGACCCCTATTAATTCTAAATAAAAGTGTTTTAATATTGAATAAACTTTAACTGCAAGCAACAAGTGCAAACAAAAAATAAAACTAACAAAATATATAGGCTACTAAATACTGGAGTCCTGAAAGAAATACAAGGAAGAGCAGTGGCTGTTGGTGTACCACTGATAAGGGAAGGAAACAAGTGGAAGTTGTCTGTACTGCTGTTTTTTTTTTTTTTTTTTTTTTCTATGTAAGTGAGGGAGGCAAAATCAAGGGACGTTCGAGCCAAAATGCCTGGCCACACAGAGTTTGAAGCAATTTAAGTCATAGGAAGAGGGAAAGACTGATTCTGTGAGAGAGTTCCAGAGCTCAGCTGTTGAATAGAAGAAAGACAGAGTAATGTTTCACTCTTTGGTTGAAGAGTTGTACAGAGTAGGAGTGGGATTGTGTTGCAAGACGAGTACCACGTACCCTACGTAGAGGAGGTGGTATATACTGGGAGAGCTCTGAGAAACACTGATTATTGTAGTAGCGATAGAATAGCGAGAGAGATGCAACATTGCGGCGAAGAGAGAGAGAGAGATTGCAGAGAGTTGGTGAGTGGATGGGAGTTAATGATACGAAAGGTCTTCCTTTCTACTTTGTCTAGGAGTGCGGTGTGAGAGAATCCTCCCCACACATGTGAACAATACTCAAAACAAGGAAGCACTGTGCCCCTGTACAGAACAAGAAGCTGTGCAGGGGTAAAGAACCCCTTGAGGCGGTTGAGCACACCAAGCTTCTGGGAGGCTGCCTTAGAAAGACTGGTAATATGGTCCTTCCAAGTGAGAGCAGAAGAAAAAGTGAGACCAAGAATTTTGAGAGAAGATGAAGGATTGATTTTTGTATTGATGAAGTATAAGCGATAGTCCTCTGGGAGTTACGGACGGGCAGTAAGATGGAGAAATTGGGTTTTGGAAACATTAAAAGCAACAAGGTTTTCTCTGCCCCAATTGGAAATAGTAGTTAGATCAGAAGATAAGTGTTTTATTGCTTCATTACGTATGTTTTTGAGGGATTGCTGGCTGAGGTGATCTGGAAAACTAATTGAGTAGTGTAAGGTAGAGTCGCCTGCGTATGAATGGATGGGACTGGAGGTACAGTTGAGAAGATCATTTACGAAAATTAGAAAGAAAATGGGAGATAGGACAGAGCCCTGAGGAACACCGGAGTTAATAACTTGATAGGATGAAGAAGTGAGCGATGACCATCCACAACCGCAGCTATGGAATGACCGGAAAGGAAATTAGAGACAAAGGCACAGTTGGAGGCATAGAAACCGAATGAGTGTAGTTTAGAAATGAATTATTTGTGCCAGACCTTATCGAGCTATTGTCTAGGGCAATAGAAAAGGTATCACCGAAGTCCCGGAAGGAGGATGACCAAGATTTAGTAAGGTATGAAAGAAGATCACCAGTAGAGCGACCCTTAAGGAAGCCATACTGGCGATCTGAGAGTAGATTATGATAAGAGAAATGTTTAAAAAACTTGGAAGCAAGAATAGTATAACAAAACTATAGAGATACAAGAGATGAGAGTAATTGGACGATAGTTGGAGGGTTGAGAGCGGTCACCCTTCTTTGGGACAGGTTGATTGAGAGCAAACCTCCAGCAAGAAGGGAAGACGTTAGAGGAGAGACAGAGACGAAAGAGTTTGCCTAGGCAGTGAGGCAGTTTTTGAGTACAACAGGAGGAACACTGTCCGGACCATATGCCTTCTTATTATTAAGCCCAGAGAGTGTAGAAAATGCATCTTTATAAGAGATTAGGATATTAGGCATAAGTAGGAGAGAGGGGGGTGGAGAGGGAGGAATAGCACCGGAATCATCCAAGCTAGAGTTGCTAGCAAAAGTTTGAGCAAAGAGTTCAGCTTTGCCAGAGGAAGAAGTGGTGGTTGTGCCATCAGAGTGGAAAAGGGGAGGGAAAGACGAGGAAGAAAAATTGTTGGAGAGGTTTTTGGCTAGATGCCAGAAAGCTTGGGAAGAGCTAGATTTGGATAGTTTAGTGCATTTATTATTTATGAAAGAGTGCTTGGCAAGTCGAAGAACAGATTTGGCTTGATTCCGGGCATGAACATAGGAAGAATGAAATTCTTTAGTTTTAAGGCGTCGGTACCGTTTGAATGCTTCCTCCTTGTTGCGGACAGCAGTAGAACAAGTGTGAGTAAACCAAGATTTTGTATGCATTAGACTGAGAGAAAGAAAATGGAATGTACGCTTCCATGCCCGAGAGGGTTACCTCAGTAATGCGTTCAGCACTCTTGGAGGGTCCCCGGCCATGAAAGCAGAAGTCAGTCCATGGGAAATCAAAGAAGTTCTGCCGAAGAGGCTCCCAGTCGGCAGCGCCAAAGTGCCACAAGCACCGCCGCCTAGGAGAATCGGGTGGCCGTACCGGAGAGATAGGACAGGTGACAGAGATAAGTTTATGGTCGGAGGAGCCCAAAGGAGAGGAAAGATATACAGTATAATTAAAAGGGTTCGAGTTTAGAAATAAGTCAAGAATGTTGGGCCGATCTCCGAAGCGATCTGGGATACGGGTATATTTTCTTTATATATATTTCCTGTGCCTGTCGTAGTATGCCTACTTGTACTGCATTGTACATAACTTGCGGCACTATTATAATTGTTGAGTGCTGTGATTGCTTCACACCCACATAGACAGAATTGCTTTAATTGTATTAATTAACATAAATGTAAACTATAGCTGTGCTGAGGAGATGTTTAGGTATAAAGAGTATTAGCGAGGTGATGCGTACAAGTAGACTGGGATGGTATGGACATGTGGAGAGAATGGATGAACAAAATTGGGTGAAAAAATGCAGGTCTGTGATTGTGGAGGGAGCTGCACCAAGGGGTGGACCGAGGAAGACCTGGGATCGGACTATACGCGCCGATCTCGAATCCAAGAACTTGACAAGTGAAGCAGCCCTTAACAGGGTTGCCTGAAACGCCGCCATTAGGACAAGAGACTGAAACTGCACTTATGTGTGGAACACTCAGTCTTAAAATGTTATGTATGTATGTACAGTATGTATGTTGTTACGACCGGGGCTACGAATAAAACGGGCACTTAATGATTGGACTAGTAATAGGGCACTATGCAACAACGGTACGCTAGATCCAAACCCTCGAACTTATATGCCGGCGAACAAAAACACCTATACCCTCCAAAGTTAATCTGCGATAACGGGGTATCCTTAACTGGGCATAAATGTACTCTACTTCAGGCTAACCCACACTGGTATAGCCTGATAACAAACAAGATGCAAGTTACGTTAAAATGCATTAAAGGGAAGCTATGGAAAGATCAATTAAATCACTGCAAGATTTAATACAATAAAAAGATGCTTCAATACAGTTACTCTAAACAACAATAAACTCTTCACTCCTATCTGAAAGAAAGTGAAGTATAGTCCTACAGCATAGACCTGGAAACTTCTGAAGAAAGTCTGATGCTCATAAGATGCTCGTATCATAAATTATATAAAGGCAGGAGGCAGGACACCATAGGTGTAGACTGAATACACTAAAAGATAGGACATATAATGTTAACTGACACGGGAATATTATAAATGCGCAACGGCAGTAATGCTCGACACTAAAAGAAATACTTCCTCATCAACGAAACAGTCTGCTATGGTTGTGCAACTCAACAACAACCTAGACTCATAAATGCTGTGAATAATAATGCGTACATATCAAAGAGCTTATATTAAATACTAATAAATGTCTACTCAATTAATAATGTCTAGCTGGAATACTCTAGGTAAGGAACTGTGGTTGAGCAAGACAGGCTCGTAGCCTAGCGATGTCCTTAAGACTGCATTCTTTACGTTACGTTAATTGACTGGGGTGCTCTCTTGATAGATCCAGATCACAAGTATCTGGTTCTATCCTGGCGACCCTCAAAAGATAAGCAAAGAGGCAGCAAAGTGTGGAACTGGAGCAGGCCAACGCCCTCAGTCAACACAATGCTGCACTCGTAAAGAACGCAAGCGAAAAGACAATACAGGCTACCACAGTACCGGTCGAAGTCGTGTAGGTATAAGCAAACCATACACACATCGGTGACGACGACTACAGTTACCTTATCCCAGTCTAGCATTAAATCAAAGAGCAGACCACTAAATCAATAATGGAGACACACACCGAGTTCTTAACCTCTACTAACTAAGAACCCTCAAACCTATTCTAAGTACATGTAAATATCTCAGAGGACGGCGCATGCAATACCATGGGCCGGCTATGGAAACCATATGCAGAACCCAAGGGGATAAGTAATTGAATAAAGGTGAGGAGCAATGGAAAAGAAGAAGGTCAGAGGGAGAGATAGTGGTAAAGGGGGTGATCGGGAGAGAGTATGCAAAGGGATGTTAGACGCATGCACGCCAAGCCTGTCCTGAGGAGGGTAGCTCCTCGGGACCCTCAGGATCCCACAAAGGTCTGGTGGTCGGCCAATCACAGGCCGATAAGTCACAAGGCAGCAGGCCTCTATGACGCGCCAAGAACCACCAGCCAATCAGAGGCGAGACAAAGCCCGCGCGGGCGGGAAAAACTCCTCCGGGAGGGAGGAGGGAAGCAACACTCACTACCCCCACGCTGCCCGCTCGCTCTCTCTCTCTCAACTTCACTACAATGCATCTTATATTCTACTCATGATATAAAATACTTCCCGTTGTCACAGACGAAAATAAAGACCACCACTGGACTGTCTGTAACAATGCAAGTACTATGAAAGAAAGAACAACATTCTCTGATAACTGTAGCCCATTTCACTGCCCTGGCAAGCGCTAGTGGCTAACGGGAGGCGATTCTGCCAACGCTGGTAGGCGTCACACCCCGCCCAAGATATGGGACGCTCAACATTAGGCGAGCACCATATCTGACAAGGCAGAACGCCGACAAGACCCGCCACAACCAGCCACTCCACCAGAAATGAAATGCAAAGCTCAATCATAAATAAACAACATTTTAGCATAAATAAAATCTTAGAACCCCTCCCAAACATAATAGTATAATTCTAGCCTGTTATGCTCCCTGAGCGAGCTTCACAGAGCCCAGCCTACTAAGTGAAAGACAGGTTCAACTTAGGACTTTAGCTATAACATTGGCAACTTACAATTAACTATAAAAAAGAAAGAGTTTTTATGTGATTTTTTTTTATTTAATTTTAATGTTGTTTTTGACGGCTGCTCTACAGGGGCAAGCCTGATTTTTCTCCACTCTCAACACACACTGACTGAACGGCGAGGGTTCTCCTGCAAACAAACCCTCCCGTGACAAACAATCAGCCAAAACATTATCAGTGCCCTTAGCATGCCACACATCCAACTTGTGTTCCGGCAGCAAAACAACACCTGACACTGATAACCTGCCCAGTTCATCACAAGACTGGCACTTCTCTTCGCTCTTTCTGGCAATGGGGCCTGCCAATAACTTTTCACTAGTTCTACCTTCGTGACGAGCGAGGCAGCCCCGATGCGGTCTATGGTATCGTCAACTCTAGGTAATGGATAGGCGTCTGTCAGGGATAATGCTTCCACACTCTTGCAATCACCATACACACGGATCTTGCCACTCAACTCAGGTTGCAAACTCACTGGCAACGACCACTCACGATATCCCTTATCCCTCAGACCCTTGGGTAATGGATAGGTGTCTGTCAGGGATAATGCTTTCACACTCTTGCAATCACCATACACACGGATCTTGCCACTCAACTCCGGTTGCAAACTCACTGGCAACGACCACTCACGATATCCTTTATCCCTCAGACCCTTTTTCCACATGTCGTCTAGCTCTGTTTTCACGACAGTCTGTTGAGCAGGATTTACACGGTAGGGAACTAACTTAAGCCTTGCACTGTCTCCAGCCTCCATGTCGGATTCTACCCTGTACATCAGGCCTGGAGAAGCAACAAACATGCGGATGTACTGCCACAGCCTAGTAAACAACTTATCTCGCAAAACAACATGCCTAGTGCCCTCCCACAACCCAGCCGAGACCGCAGCTTCTAACCTGTAGTCTCCCTCCTTCTCCACCTTCGTCCCTAGAACAGCCAGGTCATGAGAGGGACAATCAGTACCACCTGTGCAGTCACTCCCATAGTTCATAATTGCTAAAGCTTCCCCACCGATACCGTACATGCGCACCCCCGCATTCCTTGCGACTATATCTGCCTGCGCAGCATCACCGCTTTTAGCGACATGGCCAGATACAGTCGGTCTATGGTAGGGCTGTTGCATTCGACTAGAGCAGCATTGGGAGGCTATGCGACGACCGGGCACATCCACACCACAGCCAACCTCACCAATCTGCTCAATGTCCTCCTTCTGACCACCACCCTTGGCAGCCATGGGTCGACCTTGACCTGGCAACCATGCCAAAGCCTCGTCGCCCACCTTGAACCACCGAAACAACGAGGCTAACGGTCTATAACCATTCAAGTGACCTGACCGCGGAACATCTTGCACCGCCTGAGTTGTGAGGCTCGGGTGCTCGGCACGACCAGTGGGGTATGAATTGAGCTGGTGCTGGAGCGCTGCACACTGCTGCTCAGGCAGGTGCTCTAGCGCTTCCACAGCCACCAGACTCGTGTCCCCCGCCCACTGCTCCGCCGAGACATGACAATCCCAACTCTCCTCCACCTGTGCCCTACTGCCCCCCTCTCCTTCTCCACCTTGGCCGCTGCAGGCCAACGCAGGGACAGTAGGCTGCTCAGGTGGTTGCCTCACAAACTCCTCCAACAGGTTCACATGACATGTATCCCCGTCCTCGTGTTCGATAGCCCCGTTCCCACAACTCTCCTCCACCTGGGAACTACTAAGTCGCGGAGTGCCATCACACCCAACCATGTCACTAGGGGTGACAGGTTCTGGGGCCACTCCGGAGCTCACCTCTGGGTCAAGTACTAAGCCGCTAAGGAGAGCCGCTGGAGCAAAACTCACAAAACTCCCAACCATTAGCTTGCTCCTTCCGACCGTTCCTCCGCTGGTCTAGAGACTGAGGAATAGGCTGTGACACTTTAGATGCACGAGATCGGGTGACAAGACACGCCCTCTGCTGTGGTTGACACCTCTCGACCAGCTCCTGCCCTCCCTACTCACGTCGGCCGCCCTCTCGGCACCGACTAAGGGTGGATCCTCAGAAGCAGGTACCGCAAAGTCATTGCCGAGAAGAAGGTCGACGCCCTCTACTGGCAGTTTCTCCACGATTCCGACATCCAACTCTCGTGTCACACCTTCTACCTCCAGCTCCACTCAGACCAACGGGTATGACTTTGTAGCATTGATACCCTGCACCACAACTACCCGTGCCGCGTTTATAGGTTTGCCTGTAAAGTTTTTCATCAATGTCAAGGAAGCACCCGTATCACGCAAAAATTCTACTCCATGCTTGCAACCAGCCCAACTCACGCAGCCGCGCCCTCTATGGTCACAAAAAGTATCCCGGACAGGTGTCAAGCCTTCCGGACACTTCTTCACTGGCTGTGCTCCAGCCTCTGACCATTTACCCCGGGCAAACGCAGACGACTTCAAAGACACTCCAATGTTGCGAGCCAAAGACACGACTGCTGTAGGTAGCTTGCTAGGACAGGATCGTGCAAAATGCCCCTTCTCGTGACAATGAAAACACTCTAACTCCCCCTTGGGCTTCCCTTGAGGTGGGGAAGGGCCTGGACCCTTCTTAAACGGGACGGTATTAGGTTTATGGTCAGGCTTAATATCATTGATCTTGTTATTATGGTTATATGGTGTATCACTGACTCGGGGGGGTGGGGGGGGGGGGGGGTGGAGTGTTGCGCCCCTTGTTACCTGCATCGTTCCGTTATGCAGACCCGCACCCACGAATCAGCGATAGCCTACGGTCAGCCATCTCAGCTGCCTCCTGTAGAGTTTTAGGGTTTTTCTCTTTGAGGTTCAAAGTCATGTCGCCGCCTGTGCACTTGAAAAATTGCTCTAGAAGGACTAACTGCTCAAGCTCTCCGAACGTCGTCACCTTCTCTGACCTCAGCCAATTTCTCAATGCATCAGACAGTTCCTGGGCATGTTCTAGAAAAGTGCACTCACGACCCTTCGTAACACCCCGGAACTTCAACCTATATGTCTCTGGTTGTAACTCGTACGCCCGCAGAACAGCTTCCTTCAGTACCTCATAATCGACGCAAGACTCCAAGGGCAACGCATCATATGCCTCGAGTCCTTTACCAACCAACCTAGAGGAAACAAGCTGCCCACTTAACTTCGGGCCATTGGTGCTCCCGGCACTTCTTCTCAAAACGCAGGAAAAACTCGGTGACACCCGACTCATCAAATGCAGGGACTAACTTAAGAAGGTGCGATAAAGACTGATCAGGACCTCGATTCCCAGAACCGAGACGCTGCCCTGTCGACTCCACCCGAGACATCTCAAGATCTCTGTCTGCACAGTACTTCGTAGCCTCAACCTGAAGCTCCGCTTCCCGCTGCTGCTGCTGAATCTTAGCCATCTCAATCTGCTGCTGCTTAGCCATCTTGGCCATTTCAAGCTGGAAGATCATATCTGCAGTTAAACCTTGAGGAAGAGGAGATGCAACAATTGGAGACCCACCCAGTGACAAACCACGCTGCCAATGACTATCGGCCTGCGGGAACGTACCCGGCTCCGGAGCCCGAGGGGGCGCCATGGGAGGAGTCGAGTGGAATGGGGGCTGGGCCGAAGGTGCCCCAGCTCCCGCTCCACCCGAAGCCCCACGCACCCCGCCGAGCACCCAGGCCACCAGGTCACCTCTCGACATGCTGCTAGTGCCCACATGCCCCATGACCGTGGCCAAACACTGGAGACCATACCGATCAATCCCCGACACCCGGTTAGCAGTAATAGGCATCTCCAGTAACTTCCTTGCATCCTCCTCACTAGTTATAACTCTAATGCCTTCTAACAAACCCAGCTGCTGCATCCCAGAGTCTGCTTCCCGTACTGTGTCCTCACTGTACATTGATCCGTCGTTCGACATAGTGTCCACCGAAAATTCTCAACGTTTATAAAAAAAGGAAGTACCTAAACTCTCATGTAGCACTATTCACTCAAAAAATATAAAATGCTCGAAGACAACTCAAGTGCTATACTACGTTGCCAAAAAAAAAATCCACGTGTCCAAAATATTCCTTAAAAAACAAATGTCCAACAATCCTGCAATTCTTTCTTAGATACCAGGCAAGGGCACTATTTGTTATTACTGCAATAATCAACAAATGGATCTTGGTTTCTACTAAGATAAGATACTAGGCAAGGTCGCCATTTGTTACGACCGGGGCTACGAATAAAACAAGGGCACTTAATGATTGGACTAGTAATAGGGCACTATGCAACAACGGGTACTCTAAATCCAAACCCTCGAACTTATATGCCGGCGAACAAAAACACCTATACCCTCCAAAGTTAATCTGCGATAATGGGGTATCCTTAACTGGGCATAAATGTACTCTACTTCAGGCTAACCCACACTATATAGCCTGATAACAAACAAGATGCAAGTTACGTTAAAATGCATAAAAGGGAAGCTATGGAAAGATCAATTAAATCACTGCAAGATTTAATACAATAAAAAGATGCTTCAATACAGTTACTCTAAACAACAATAAACTCTTCACTCCTATCTGAAAGAAAGTGAAGTATAGTCCTACAGCATAGACCTGATGCTCATAAGATGCTCGTATCTTAAATTATATATAGGCAGGAGGCAGGACACCATACGTGTAGACTGAATACACTAAACGATAGGACATATAATGTTAACTGACACGGGAATATTATAAATGCGCAACGGCAGTAATGCTCGACACTAAAAGAAATACTTCCTCATCAACGAAACAGTCTGCTATGGTTGTGCAACTCAACAACAACCTAGACTCATAAATGCTGTGAATAATAATGCGTACATAATTATCAAAGAGCTTATATTAAATACTAATAAGTGTCTACTCAATTAATAATGTCTAGCTGGAATACTCTAGGTAAGGAACTGTGGTTGAGCAAGACAGGCTCGTAACCTAGCGATGTCCTTAAGACTGCATCCTTTACGTTACGTTAATTGACTGGGGTGCTCTCTTGATAGATCCAGATCACAAGTATCTGGTTCTATCCTGGCGACCCTCAAAAGATAAGCAAAGAGGCAGCAAAGTGTGGAACTGGAACAGGCCAACGCCCTCAGTCAACACAATGCTGCACTCGTAAAGAACGCAAGCGAAAAGACAATACAGGCTACCACAGTACCGGTCGAAGTCATGTAGGTATAAGCAAACCATACACACATCGGTGACGACGACTACAGTTACCTTATCCCAGTCTAGCATTAAATCAAAGAGCAGACCACTAAATCAATAATGGTGACACACACCGAGTTCTTAACCTCTACTAACTAAGAACCCTCAAACCTATTCTAAGTACATGTAAACATCTCAGAGGACGGCGCATGCAATACAATGGGCCGGCTATGGAAACCGTATGCAGAACCCAAGGGGATAAGTAATTGAATAAAGGTGAGGAGCAATGGAAAAGAAGAAGGTCAGAGGGAGAGATAGTGGTAAAGGGGGTGATCGGGAGAGAGTATGCAAAGGGATGTTAGAAGCATGCACGCCAAGCCTGTCCTGAGGAGGGTAGCTCCTCGGGACCCTCAGGATCCCACAAAGGCCTGGTGGTCGGCCAATCACAGGCCGATACGTCACAAGGCAGCAGGCCTCTAAGACGCACCAAGAACCACCAGCCAATCAGAGGCGAGACAAAGCCCGCGCGGGCGGGAAAAACTCCTCCGGGAGGGAGGAGGGAAGCAACACTCACTACCCCCACGCTGCCCGCTCGCTCTCTCTCTCTCAACTTCACTACAATGCATCTTATATTCTACTCATGATATAAAATACTTCCCGTTGTCACAGACGAAAATAAAGACCATCACTGGACTGTCTGTAACAATGCAAGTACTATGAAAGAAAGAACAACATTCTCTGATAACTGTAGCCCATTTCACTGCCCTGGCGAGCGCTAGTGGCTAACGGGAGGCGATTCTGCCAACGCTGGTAGGCGTCACAATGTACTTAGCATAATACAGTTGTCTTGGCTAAGTTGCTTTTTTTTCTATCTATGTATCTATTGCCGGATGCCGTGAGTTGCAGGGGCTGGTAAATATGTTTGGAACAGTGTGTGGAAAACGGAATCTGAAGGTAAATGCGAAGAAGAACAAGGTTATGGTCTTTGAAAGGGGTGCAGCCACAGAGTGTGAGGTGAGGTTAAACGGTCAGGCTATGGAGAATGTCAGCTCATTTAAGTATTTGGGCAGTGTGTTGAGTAAAGATGGGAGTATGGATGAAGAAGTGCGGGAGAGGGTGCAAGAGGGGAAGAGGGTTGTAGGAATGCTGAAACAGTAACAAGAAATAGGGTGGTCAGCATGGAACTTTGAAAGTAAAGAAGTCCTTGCATGACAGTGTGGTAATCCCGACATTGACTTACGGGAGCGAAGCATGGACGTTGATGAAGAGACTCAAACCAAGAGTGAGAATGATGGTAATGAGTTAGTTGAGAAGTGCGTACGGAGTTACATGTAGGGATAGACAGACGAATGAGGAAGTACGAGAGAGGTGTGGTGTAGATGTAGATGTGCTAGAAAGTGTGAAAAGGACCTTGAAATGGTTCGGCCATGTTGAACGTATGGGAATCTAGAGAATGACTAAGAGAGTTTACGAGAGGGAGGTGGAAAGACAAAGAGGGAGAGGAAGACCTAGTGAGAGGTGGAAGGATGGAGTTAAGAAGTATATGAGCGAAGGCGGTGCTGCATGGGAGGAGGGGCGTCGACTGACTGAGGGCAGAAGTGCATGGGGGCGTTTCGTTCGTGGCCACCACTTCGGGGATCACGGCGTCCAGCAATAGATAAATAGATATTTTTAAAGTATTCTTTTCATATATCATATTAGTATTACAGTAGCGTAAATATATTATTGTCAGTTTTCTTATGCATTCTTATTAAATAATAATGTATTGTTATAGTACTCTTTGTCATATGTGATAATATTATGGTAATGTGAAATTGTTTTCGTCAGTTTTCTTATATATTCATATTATATTTTATATATTAATATATTATAGTACTCTAGTTGGGCCATATTTGTTCACATCAATTTCTTAGCTGACTCTTCCCATGTGGTAGAAATATTTGCTTGATTACTCTAGTCGTTTTTAGTTATAGAGCTTAGTGGTCAAGATGTATGGCCTAATTATAATAAATAGACTATAGTGCTTTTGTTTTAGGTCCTAGAAATGTCGGATTAATCCCTTCTATATAATATTCAGGCAATATTTAGACTATTTTTGTAAGTTTAGGAAGGATCTAGAGGAATCGAAAGGGTAACATTTGCCTCAATTAACCTTCTCAGTTTTCGAAAACACTTTCCATTTATTCTGGCTAACATTTGACGATTTTATTCAGCTTTGGAAGGCTCTCTAGGAAAAAAATGGGTATGGTCTATCACAATTAACCCCGACCCCCACAGTTCCCTCCTATGTTGGATACAATCGTCTACTAATAGCCAAATTTAAAGGAAGAAATATATCCACCCATCATGAAAGAGTTAGCACTTTGACAACCATATGACCTTCATAAACTAAATACAATCGTCTAACAAGCCAACAAAACATTGTATAATGAGTCCTGTGATACTAAAAGGGTTAAGGGGGGTCACCGGCTTTTTGTTTTTTATCTTTCTCTCCTTTTCTCTCTTTCCCTATCTTGTATCTATATGGCCCCATTCAGCCAACTGTTTTAAGACGTTTATCCCCATCCAGGTGTCGATTTTTTCCTGGTGAGCGATAGCGAGCCAGCATTGTATGGAGAAATCCGGCTTCGCCGGAGACAAATTTAACTTGCTGTCAAAACAAAAATATATACTGTATATGCTGACTCGCTACCGCTCGCCAAGCAAATATTGACACCTCGATTGGGGTAAACGTCTTAAAACAGTAGGCTGAATGTGGCCGAATGGATACAAGCCAAAGAGAGAGGGAGAGAAAGATAAAAGCATCGAGGTGGGCTCCCTTAATGTTCCTTGCTAGATCTCGCTCCCATTATCATCGAGGTTCCAGCCGACCCCTTGAGGATTATCACGCGTTTTGACAGCTTGGTCTGGCTGTTGATAGACGATTTTCTTCAGCTTAGGAAGAACTTGCATGGGGGAGCCTGAGAAGTTAATTGAGATAGTTTAAACCGCTTTGATTCCTAGATAATCTGATTAAGGGGAGACTGGCCGTTTGTTTGGTCTATTAATTCATTCATTAATATATTTTTTTTAGTTTCCTCCCTAGACCTCCATCAAGCTTAGACAAACACCCCCTAGACCCCCCTTCAAGATAAATTTGTACATTTTTCGGTAGAAAAATGTCCCGGCCGAAGGCCGATTCCTTTTAAAATTGCAGGCTCGCTATCGCTCGCCAGGAAAAAAAATCAACACCTAAATGGCACGAAAGGTCTTAAAATTGACAACGAAATGGGGTGAAATGTCTTAAAATCGCCAAACTAATGGGCCGAACGTCTTATGATATAAAAACTAGTGGGGCTAAACATTAGGAAGCAGGGGGTCCAGAAAAACGGTCTGCCTCCCCTTAAGTTGCATATAATCCAAGTTGTTACCCATTTGATTCAAAGATAACCTGATTAAGTTGCATATAATCGTCTAATGATAATCGGAAAAGAGTGTAAGCAAGCGTCCTGAGGTAGTGAAAGAGGGGTAACTATTAAAGAGGGGTAACTATTAAAGAGGGGTAACTATTAAAGAGGGGTAACTATTAAAGAGGGGTAACTATTAAAGAGGGGTAACTATTAAAGAGGGGTAACTATTAAAGAGGGGTAACTATTCATGTTGACGTCACATTTCCGTGGCCAACAGGTCGCGGTCTCAACCAGTCCCCTACCATGCAGTACCATCACCACTTCTACCATACACTACTACCAATAACAACAACATCACCGATAACAACAACATCACCGATAACAACATCACCACCGATAACAACATGACCACCGATAACATCACCAATAACAACATCACCAATAACAACAACATCACCAATAACAACATCACCAATAATAACAACATCACCAATAATAACAACATCACCAATAACAACATCACCGATAACAACATCATCACCAACAACATCATCACCAATAACAACATCACCAATAATAACAACATCACCAATAACATCACCGATAACAACATCATCACCAACAACATCATCACCAATAACAACATCACCAATAACATCACCAATAATAACATCACCAATAACAACAACATCAACAATAACATCACCACCGATAACAACATCACCAATAGCAACATCAACAATAACAACATCACCATTAACATCACCACCGATAACAACATCACCAATAACAACAACATCACCGATAACAATATCACCACCGATAACATCACCAATAACAACATCACCAATAACAACATCACCAATAACATCATCACCAATAACAACAACATCACCAATAACATCATCACCATTAATAACAACATCACCAATAACAACGTCACCGATAACAACATCATCACCAACAACATCATCACCAATAACATCACCAATAATAACATCACCAATAACAACATCAACAATAACATCTCCACCGATAACAACAACATCAACAATAGCAACATCACCATTAACATCACCACCGATAACATCACCAATAAGAACATCACCGATAACATCACCACCGATAACATCACCAATAACAACATCACCAATAACAACAACATCACCAATAACAACAACATCACCGATAACAAAATCATCACCAACAACATCATCACCAATAACAACATCACCAATAACATCACCAATAACAACATCAACAATAACATCACCATTAACATCACCACCGATAACAACATCACCAATAACAACATCACCAATAACAACATCACCAATAACATCACCACCGATAACAACAACATCATCAATAACAACATCACCAATAACAACAACAGCACCAATAACAACATCACCAATAACATCATCACCAATAACATCAACAACAACAACATCATCGACAACATCAAAAACATCGACAAAAACAACAACGACAATAACAGTCCATCCACCAAAGTACCTCAAATGGCCACCAGGTGAGTCATGGTTAACCCTTACTATGCGGGTGATGGCCTTTTTATGGTTTATTCTGGCTACTGTTAGACAATTTTATTCAGTTTAGGAAGGACCTCTAGCACTTGAAAAGGCTGCATACTATTTCAATTCAAACTTTTAGCTACCACAAATCCTTCCTAAGCAGCATATAATTGTCTAAATATACCTAGAATAGAATAATATATGAGGTCTCCCCGAACTGAAGGTGTTATCACATTTACAGTTCAAGCACACATGCATCTGGTACACTATTATATGATAAGCCTGTAAGAGTGAACACTGCATGCAGGAAAGCAATGACTAATGCATGTGCATAAAGGAAATTTTCAATATATTTTGTGTGCATGTCAGAATTATTCGATAATATTTGTGCCAAATTTCACTGTAGGTGATGGCAAATCTTTGGGGCCTGGATTTGATTGACATGATAGTTTTATTATGCACTAAGCAAAACACATAATGGACCAAGAACTGGCCCACACGACTTAATAACTATTTTTGACTATACATGAATTGCTTTTTTGCACATCTTTCATTATAGCAAATCATTGATATAATCTTAATATAATCCCATCCATAAATGTAATTCTCGCATGGTATAATTATACTATATAACTATATATGCAAGGCAAGACACAAGCTAATGTTAACCAGGCACATGCGATATGCTTAAAATAAAAAAATAATATCGAGGATTTATTTTAAAAGGCCAAATGCATGCATGCATGACAATAAGCATGGTTTGTGAGCCTTGGTCAACCAAAGGGGGTACTCTTGATTGTGGAATAAACGAGGGGAATCCCCAACTGCAGCCCAACAGTTACCATATTTGGGAGCCCCGGATCCAGTCCCACCTTGCCACCTTCAGATAATTTGGGACAGTTTAAAGCCCCTTTCACACATACAATATTTGGGGCCCGATTTGGCATGAGGAACGAAATTTAGTACATCGGCAGGGGCAGGGACACAATATCGGCATGGGGCTACAAAGACACGTCAACAGCACGACGAGGCCGAACGAATTACGAGTGCCACACGAGTACGGGACGTCATAGCCCGAACGGTCAAAATTACAGTCAAATCTGGTACCCGACTGGGTACGATGAGAGCCCGATGAGGGCCGACGGTGGTACGATGGTCACACGTGGCCGACCCGACGAGGATGACGCCACAGCGACAGGTGGCCTGACAGACATAATTGGATATAAAAGTGGGCGGTTATGGTACCTGCACATCACTCTACACACATCCTCAGCCACAGCCACCCGTCACCACTCGCCCTACAACAGACATGGATGAGCTGAAGGTCCTGCAGCCAGACTCAATGTACAGTTGTACATGGCTTTGCAAGGTGCCAACGCAATGCCAGTACAAACCACGAAACGAAGGAGACAGAGTGTGTGTGTATGCATGATTGTGTGTGATAAAAATATACTTTGAAAAGTAGACAGAATGAATATAAACACCATGTGAGAAGGAGCACTTTATTGACAACGTTTCGCATATAGCTTCATCAGGCCAATGACATACACCAAATTATTTTACAAGTCAACAATTTCCTTCGAGATGGGAAAGGGGGAGGGGGAGGAGCTCCTCCTCACATGGTGTTTATATTTATCATGATTGTGTGTGTGTGTATGCATGATTGTGTGTGTGCGTACGTGTGTGCGGCTTGGTGCAGTTATACCACATCTCGTCGGTATCGTGCAGCATGTGGTGTTGCCGTGGCAACGTCGGGTGTTGACGGGGCGGCGGCGGGGGATTATAAAAATAAATTGTTAATGTTCCCGATGCACCCAGATTCCAACACATGTATACCGATGCAATCCGATGCCTACACGACGTCCACAAAGCAATCACACGACATCAATACGTGGTAACCAATGCTACCATGCCAAAATTTAATTGTGTTCAAGTTTTGGGTAGCCCCAAACATTTTGCCAGCCAATACGAGGTGTAACGATCCGCCCCATATACAACGCGCCGCTCCCTGATATCCCACGAACACGTGGCCGATTGCACCACGTTGTACAACGATATCAACATCAGGCCACATCGTGCCCCAAATCGTTTATGTATAAAAAGGGCTTAACAATACCATCAGATAATTTGGGACAGTTTAACAATACTATCAGATCATTTGTGACAGTTAAACAAAACTATCAAATCATTTGGGACAGTTTAACAATACCATCAGATCATTTGGGACAGTTGCACAAAACCATCAGTTAATTTTGGACAGCTTAATCATACCATCAGATAATATGGGACATTTCAACAATACCTTCAGATCAATTGGGACAGTTTAACAATACCATCAGATAAATTAGGACAGTTTAGCAATACCATCAAATCAATTGGGACAGTTTAACAATACCATCAGATCAATTGGGACAGTTTAGCAATACCATCAGATCAATTTTGACAGTTTAACAATACCATCAGATCAATTGAGACAGTTTAACTGAAATGACGGAGACCAGTCAACAAAAGCCAAACACAGCCAAACACCTGCTCCCGTATTCAAACAACAACCAAATCAACCAGTGCCGTATTGCCAGCATATCAAGCTGACCACAAAACACAAAACCCCCTCCACCACAGACACCACTTGAACAAGGTCACATCAGAGAAAACGTGTCAAAACCCCTTCATGTGATAGAAAACGTGTCACTCCCCCTTTCCGGGAAAATGAACGTGTCCATACCCCCCACCAGGACATACCCTACCCCGAACCAGACCTTCTCTATTCTGAAGAAATGTTTATGAAAGTTCGCCACCAAACCCCCCCAATATCTCACTGTATCTTCTGCCCAAAGTGAACTTGACCATGGCAGCCAAGCAAGCAAACAATTAGAAACTCCCTATCACCTGTCCTCCAAAGTCACCTCCATACAACAGGAGAATTCTCTATTTACTCCACAGTCAGAAATCCTTTTTTCATTACCCCAGCAGGCTATCTCCAAGCCTAAACTAAATATAAATAGACAAAGAACATCTAAGCCATCCCGGAGAAATACACCTCATAGTTTTAGTACGACTCCTGAACTCACAATAACTCGAAATCCTCACAACACCATGTCCCTACTGCCCCGAGAGGATAGGCACTTAACCCTAACCAAAAAGTGAATAGGATCTCACCGGACCCAAGGAAAGTTAGGCAAAACTGGAAGTTAACCAGTCGAGTAATTCTTCTTTGGACGAACCTACTTAACTGCTAACTAACAGTTCGGATTAAGACTTCCGTAGGAGCTAGCCATTTTCCCTTTAAAATCGTTACAAGCAGCCCATGATTAAACAGTTGTTGTTGTTGTTGTTGTTCCCCAAGCTGCCTGGCTGAACAGCCCCAAGGCCCCGAGTAAGGCCAAGGCCATAAACGAGCGACCCCACAGAACCCTCCCTGCCGACCACAATAAAGCCTGGGTGACCGAAGCCACTCCATGGCGGGGGGCTGAGAGGGTGCGTAAACGCCCGGGAAACCAAAGCCCCACCCAGGGCCCTGTGCCCCTCAGCAATTATGAAGAGAAAGTTGAGGGGCAAAGGAATAATGTGACGCTTTACCTTCCAATCTTGGTAGATTGGGAGGTCAATCCACGGAAGAGACGCCGTCACTCGAGATCTAGAAAATATATAAGTAAAAGGAACAGTCAGAGTAAGCTATGGGTATGGCAGAGATCGCTCAGGTCTCACTCTGATAGACCAGCCCATCACCAGTGATTAAACAGTTGTGTGCTTCTTCTTCGGACGAACCTACTTAACTGCTAATCATAATTAGGAAATAAGACATCTATCGAGGCTAACCATTTGCTCCTTGAAAGAGTCTTAACAAATAGTGCAACTTAGTGTGTAGAATTGTTACCCCGAAGAAAGGACGTAGAAGAAAGAAAGAGAGCATTGTCTACCTGGAAGGTGCGCCGACGCCGTGACCCCCCCCCCCCCCCCCCCCCCTTTGGTAAAACAGGAGGGACAACTGGACTTATCACCACGTGCGCACCAGACTCTCTACGGGCTCCTACCTTTTCTTCTCAAACCTTTAAGTAACATTTGTTTTGTAAAGAGTTTTGAAGATTCAAATAAGGGTTAATAATATATATTAACATTCACATTAACGTAGAGCCTAAGATTTTCCATTCTTCTCTTCTAGATATTCGTACCTCTATTTAGAGAGAACACCACACTTCTATCAGCGGGATAAATATATATATAATTCTTTGAGTATAGGCTCCTATATTCTTATGAGGAATAATATAGAAGTTTGTTCGGGAAATTATACATCCACCTATACATATAAAACCAAAGTGAACTCTTATTCAGATCTTGTTTCTATGCTAATATCATCCGCAGGGTACGTACGTTATAGATGAGTTGTTCACAGAGTGTTTTACCATTCAGTCTCTTTAATTGACTTATTATTATCATGCTTCATACATAAAATACATACATACATAAAAATTTAAGACCCAGTGCTCCACACATACGTGCAGTTTCAGTCTCTTGTCCTTATGTCCGAAATTACGTTGAAGCGGGAATGCTCGAAAATTAGGAAAATTAAATATTGAAGCACCAGGATAGGAACGTGTGTTTTGTTCTCCCTGAAGGGTGAGTGCAGTGGATAGAAAGAAGGGACTCTAACATTTAGAGACACACTACTATTATTTATTTATAGTGATATCCCTGGTGCTGGAGGGGGACTCAGTTATTTTTCTTTAACTTGGCGTACTGGGCTCTTGTTACGACACTCTTCTATCTTGGGCGTTTGGTTAGGTCTGGACTTCCTAGAGATACAACTTGCAGTTTCCTTCTTCGGCTCTGCTTGAAGGCTAGGTCTTGGACCACTAGCTGTGCAAGGTTTTGGACCACATTCAAGTAAAAGGGTAAAGGTAAGTCTCGGCTTCCGTTGCTCTAGTCGATGATCTAGATGGTGAGCCTTGAGTCTCATTGTTACGCCAGTTTGCACTTGTGTTGGTGTCGTACACATTGATTCAGTCTTGAGACCAGACTTACCAGTATCGAATATTGCAGGCTGACCAGAACAATGTTTATTTTCAGTCATCAGACCGGAGGTGCTAGTCTCATACCTAGCAGGTTTACCATCAACACATGGTACTACCAGTCTTGAGACCTGATGCCTAGTATCGAACCTAGTTTTTCCAGTCTCGTACCTAGGATTGTTCCAGTCTGCAGACCTGGAGGTGCTAGCATTGAACCTAGCTGAATTATTTTTGCCAGATTGAGTGATATAGTCTGTCATAGTTCTGCGTATGCTGGTTCCTATCCGGTGCGAGCTAGAAAGGCACGATCTGATGCTGTTATTGTCCATGCGGCTACCCAAGGCATTACTGTTTCTTGTATAGCCGTTTGGGGGCATCTGCACGCGTGAAGGGTGCGCAGGTTCTCTCTACTTTGGCTTTATATGTCCTTATGGCATGGTATTGGTGGTGGTCTGTATGGCCACAATTCGTATCGTGGGCATAGCATGAATATATACTGTATATACTGTATATATATGACGGTTATTGATGAATCTAACGTGTATTTGTTAGATATACTTCATATTATTGTGACCCTTGTTTGCCTGGAGAAAAACAATAAAAATAAAATTAACTCAACCCGAATTACATGGAAACAGTTGTAAAAATCCATTGTATACGTACCCTGGAAAATGGGTCCTACCGCTTGGTGGTATGAAATGGAATATTTCCTTCAAGTAGGATTTCACCATTTCCTCAATATAAATAAGAAATGGTCCTAACTGACCGTGATTCGATCCTGGGTGAGGGAAAAACATTTATTCATGAAACACACATGTAATGGTAAGATAAACTTCATACATTATAGGTTTGACTCCTGCAAGGAGATAAAGAAAACCTAATATTTAGTAGTGGCCCCGTAATCATTGACGATTATGCCTATTACATAAGGCACCCTCTTCAAACACTCATCCGCCGTAGTCTGAATCTACCGCGCAGAGCATAAAAACTTGAGGAGCCTTCATCATGAGCGCACGCAACCGCACTCATGGTTCAGTCATTATGAAATTGGGTTCTCACTACAAAAAAACTTTGTAAAAAATAAAAACAAAAAGAAAATAAGAATAACTATTCAATAAGCTTTCCATATAATCGTGGATGTACTTGTGTGGATCTTTGACCAGACGCTGACTCGGGCGTCATTCTTCCTTCACTGACCTATCAAGTAAACCAAAATCCTTAATACATCAACGAATGGGAAGGGGATGGTCGGGAGGGCCCCAGTCGTCAATGATTACGGGGCCACTACTAAATATTAGGTTTTCTTTATCTCCTTGCAGGAGTCAAACCTATAATTTATTAGTGGCCCCTCCATCATTGACGATTATGCCTGATATCTAAGACTGGAGGGGGACATTCGTAATCATATCATAACTCTAGCAAAAGCAGATAATCAAACAACCACATAGTATTCTTACTTTGAAAAATATATATATTTTGGCGCAGCACATATATACAAAAAGGGGTACAAGCAGGAGCGTGCTTCAAAGAAGCCTGCTTGATAAAAAAGGGTTAACTCTGATATTCTGACAACAGATCCGCCAGTTAAGAAGGCACCCCACTTAACTTAAGTGGTGAAAAATAAAAACTTACAAGTTTACATGTGCACATATAAATCCCATAATACTAGTGGATATATCTTGCAAAATATATCCAATGCTTAACATTAGATTGCTTCACAGCCAAAAAACTACTTACAACAACACTGTTGTTTTTGTACTGCAATTGTACGAGTATAATTTCCTGTAATGAATAGTACAAACAAATTTACATATCACAACACCCATAAATAGTATCACAGCTCATATACTCTGGCGGGGTCTAAGGTGTCCTATGTTACGCTGACTGCAACCCCCCCCCCCTTTTCTTGGAATTAAACAATAAGTGACTTAGGGGCCACCTAGACCCTCTGCCTTAAAGCTATACATGGCAAGGAAGGTTTGTCTAGAGCTACTGAAAGGTAACGAGTCAAAAACGTATGATTAGAGGCCCACAACTGTGTGGCCGTAATATCTTCAACAGAAAAATTCTTAAGGAAACTTAAAGAGGCTGCCCACTTGCGTAAATCGTGGGCCCTACCCACAACGCCGGGATTACTCTCTTTAATGACCTCGACCAATAGAGAAGCCAGTTTACGTTTCATCAAGCGTTTACCCGTACTCGCCACCCATAAAGCACCCTGGTGATTTAGAAGTGCCACTCTCAAATATTTGGTTAGAGCTTGCACTGGACATAAATTATGGTGCACCTTTCCCCTCTTCAACGCCGGCACCGTGAATTCGGAAAACACGTGTTCACTGTGCTCATTCTTGGCTATGAACCCTGGGGAAGGTGCAATCTGAATACACTCATTAAGCCTACCAAACCTGAGGCAATTAGGTGTGTTGCTCATCGCCGCCAGCTCAGATACTCTGTTCCCGGTAGCCAAAGCCATAAGGAATACTGCCTTTTTTAAGAGTATTGTAAAATCTGCAGTATGTTGGTACAGACGGGAATGAAGTAACGACAATGCTTTGTCCAGAGACCAGGTAGGCATGAGCTGACGGGGAGGTGGGCGGAGTTTAAAACATGCCCTCATAAAACCTGCTTCCTCCGCGACTGGTATGGTGAGACCGGTAAGGTCCAAAAATGGCATCCTAATCGCTGTTAAATGATTTTTTAACGTTACTACAGATAAACGTTTCTGTTCAAACAGATAATTTAAATAATTAAAAACCAAAGCCACCGAGGGCACAGTTTGTTCTGTTCTAAGAATCCAAGAAGTAAAGGCTTGCCAATGTGATTGATACTGTCGCCTTGTAGACTGGGTATATTGATTCATGAATTTATTGGTCACGTCTCTACCATAAGGCGCTAGCCACTTGGCCTCCTGAATGTCCATAATGCAAAAGTCAGCGAGGTCTCTAGGTTGCCAATTGCGTCTAAGTGGAAAAACCCGACCTGGAGTGACACCGGGTGCGGGCACCACGTTTTCAATTGCTGGTACCATAACTGCGCCGGCCACAGGGGTGCGATTAGCGAGACTACGCCCCGATAATCCTGTAGTTTGTTCACTACGTGGCACATTAGAGACGCGTCTGGCGGCGGAAACAGATAAATGGAACTCCACCTGTTCCAGTCTGTCATCAGTGTGTCTGGCCCGCCCGCCGGCATTATTGTCCGGCAGGTGAGGTACAGTGGGAGTTTGTGAGTCTCCTCTGACGCAAACAAATCCACTTGTGGATGGAAAGGCTCCGCAATCATTTGGTCGAAAATGGTTTGCCGGAGCGCCCATTCTACTGTTGTGCTCTGTCTCTGGGACAGAGCATCTGCCCAGACGTTTGCTACGCCTGGGAGATAAGATGCGTGAAGATGAATGTCCAGCCTGTTGGCTAGAATAAAAATCTTTTCTGACACGTTTAGCAACTTTCGAGATCTCGTTGACCCTTGTTTCTGAATACAGTGAACCGCATTCAGATTGTCCATTCTGAAGGCTATCGACTTGCCCCGTAAAGAAGAGCCGTGAGCCTGAAGGAAATATAAGGGGACTAGTAATTCTTTGACATTTATGTGGGAGGTTTCTAAATGGGACCAAAGCCCCTGACCTTGGTGCCCTTGGTTTGACTGAAAGCCCCAACCTATCGTCCCTGACGCATCCGTGTCTACCCATACCGTCGGCGGAGGAGAAGTCCATGACATTACTGAGTGCAACATTTCCCTCTTCGCCCAGACCGCTAGTAAGTTGTGGATTAATTTTGGTATGGGCCATAATTTTTCCGCCGGCAAGAGCGGAAAACATTTGTTGCCCTCCAATATTAAACGCTTGACTTTCAACCGGCCCAACATTACAGTTAGTTGAATCCAGTTGAGAGAGCCGACCAGAGACTCCCAGATTCTCCGTGTCGTAGTCAGACTGTGAAGGAACAGGAACAATTTCCTGCGAAATCTGTTTCGATTGTCCACACTCTGACTCAGAGTGAGAGTAGCTGTGTCCCAAACCAGCCCTATCCACTGAACTACTCGTGAGGGAACAAGGTTTGACTTTACCAGATTTACCTTGAACCCTAGAGATTTGACATGATTTAATGTTATGTTGTCATGATTTATGCATACTTGCTCCGTCTCTGCCACCACTAGCCAGTCGTCTAGGTACCACAAAATCCTGATCCCTTGTTCTAACAAGGGCATCAGGGCTTGCCGGACTAATTTTGTGAATAAGCGAGGTGCAAGGTTCAATCCGAACGGCATCCTCTGAAAAACATAATTTTGATGCATGATCCGTAAGGCCAGAAATCGTTGAAATCTTTTGTTTACCGAAACGTGCCAATACGCGTCTGTCAGGTCTAAAGAACACATCCATCCTCCCGGCGGAAGTGTTAGCCTGATTTGATGCACTGTCAGCATCCTGAATGACACGTTGTGAATGTGAAGGTTCAGATTAGACAGGTCTACGACGGGTCTCATCTGAACACTGTCCCTTTTGGGTACCAGAACAAATTTGGATGTAAAGACTGGGTAATTTTGAGGGACCGGGATGATGACATTCTTGGCAATCATTTCCCGGATCAGTGACTCCACCTCTAATGAAACTAGATTTGCCGTTGTCGGCTGACGTAAACGAGGTCGCCGGAGCCACTGCCAGGTGATGCCTTTGCGTGCCACCATCCTTGCCCAAGTATTTAATGGCCATGCGTGGTGACACGTCCGGAACGACCCAGTTAGCAGACAAGGGTTCGCCGGCTGTACTACCCTCGGATCCACCCGCCATGAGACCGGCCCCGGGAGTGAGAGAGACTTTAGTTTTTTTAAGGTGGTGGTGGTGGTGATGGTGGACGTTTAGCCGACTGGCCGGCGTTGGCAGAAGACGGGCCCTTGCCTGGTCTGTTATAGCCTCTTCCTTTCTGACCTGTAAACTTTCCTTGTTTATACCTGTACTGACCTTGGGGGGAAGAGGACTTAGGTAGGTGAAAGGGCTTAGACCCCCCCGGCTGCGCTTTTGCGACTGGCTTGGGTTTGGGAAAGTTAAAAGCAGGTTTCTTAGAAGAGGCGGGACTGTGCTTAAAGGCCTGAGCCATATTAAATACAGTTCTCCACACATCAGGGGACATTAAAGAGGGAGTTAGCACCGGCGACATGACCACCTGGTTCGCAATTCTATCCGGAAGTTTCTTTACCAGGGACATCCTAAGATCTTGTCTCGCCCGCACCGCCTCGAGCAAGGCTGTGCGGATATCCCCCAACGACTGAATAGACGTCTGAAGGAGTAACCATCGAGATAGTTCAATTGATCTTTTGACATCCGCGTTTGCCTGAGTAGATCGTAGCATAGACTTCGCCACCTGGTGCGTCACAATGTATTGGGAAAAAAGTCTATACGCCTTCCCCCGTAGCCTAAACTCCCGGTCTAGGTGAGCTGGGGAAGGTGTATTGAAAGGATCTTTGAGTTCACATAGATTGATTTTGGGGGCAGCTAAGAAAGCAAACAAAGCAGATGGGACTCCGCCGGCAGAGAAAACTGGCAGAGAGAACCAAGAATGGCTGTCCTGAGGAATTTGGTGGGGAGATTTCGAGGTGAAGGTGGTCGCAAAGTTCTGAGCCTCTACCTCCTATTCCACCCAAGGTCCCGGACCCAACTGCCCCACCTTCAACACTGGATTAGCGGCTGTGTCTGTGACAGTTTGTAAATCTAATTCTGGAGTGAGAGCTGACAGTGCTTTTATATCATTAAAACCGTCATGCTTGGACCAGTCAGAAAACAGTTTTGAAGCTGTGGCAGGGGGCAGTGCAGGTGTAGCAGTATATACAAAATAGTCCTGGTGATAATAGTTAGGAATGGCCTTAATATTAACATCAAGTACATTACCCAAATTATCCAAAGCTCGCAACTTTCTAGATTTATTGCCTTGGATTACCCACTCTCGTGGCACTGGAAGATCCCCTGACAAAGTGGGTTGTGCGACCTCTGGTTTAGTGGGGAACATTTGTACCCATGAATCATCTGGACCGTATAAAAGGGGCATAGCTACCTTTCTTAACGGTGCTTTATCTAAAGGGGGCGGATTCACATCCGCTACAACCCTTACACTAGAAGTAGTCAGTGCTGCCGAAGCAGGCCTAGCGACCACAGTAGGTGATATAGAGGGAGGGTGCGGAATCTTAGTTAAGGCAATGGAAGTAGTCAGAGGCCGAACATTTGAACTTGTCATGGAAGCTCCCAGGTCCACTGTAGGAGTCTCCGGCTGTTGGCCATTTTTTTTTGTTAGAGCATTAACTAATACCCCATCTATTTCTTCCGCCGTGACAAATTTAGTAGATGACGAACTAAGAGGTGAATCATTCCGATCCTGTGAGTCGTCTAAAACTGAACCCGACTCCTGCACCTCCATGTCAGAGATTATAGACACCTCGTCTTTGTCATCTGGCTCATCATGAGAGGATTCCGCCGAAGCCGGAATCCCGTCGTGTTGCCATGTTAAGTCTGGAATGGATGATGGGATCGCCGCGTCCCGGTGGACTTCAGCCACTACTTGTATTTCTTGCGCCAGACGTGGGCCTTCAGTCCCTGGTTGGGAATACCGCCACACCCCCAGGCCTTGGCCTGCACTCCCTTGGGAGTCCGATACTCCCTCAACCACTGAGCCCCTACTCGACTCTGCTAGAGGGTGATCACTGCCCACTGAACTCTCCAATTCCAAGGTTAGAATACTAATTGGTAAACTGTCTGTCGGTAACACCCCCACCCCAGTCTCTGACACCACTTCCGCCTCATTAGATCGGATACCAGATATGTCGGGAGTAGAGGCAGAAAGTGAGGCACGAGGCTCCGGCGAACGTCGGGAGGCCTTTCGTTCATGCGAATCTTTCCTGGAAGATTTATGGCTTCGGTGTGACCTAGAACTGCTCTTGGACTTTGCAGACCTATCACTAGAACTGCTCTTGGACCTCTCCTCTTTGCTCTTCTTACTCGCCGGTGAAGAAGAGAGACTAAGCGGCTGCTGTCTGAGAGGTGACCGGGACCTGGACCGCTCCCGTGACGTGGAGGCTGCCACCGGAGGCGTAGGTTCACGAGGTCTCTTAGATGTGCTGGGGGCTGGAGTAAGTGCTATACCCTGCCCAGTCTCTGCCGACTTTCGTACAGTTACTCTAGAGGGACGTTTAATAGGGGGGTGCTCAATCAGTAATTTATCCCAAAGAATTACGTTATCGCATTGAAGGGCCTTATGAGCCACTGTGGTAGCATAAGTGGTCATCTGCTGCCTGACCTCCCGTAAAGCGACCGCTGCAGTCTTATCATTGTCTCGCAAAACTTTATTGCTCAATTGAGTACAGAAGGTACAGTTCCTCATAACCCACAAACCCCTTGAGCGGTCTAAACATTTAACACATCTAATGCAAAGAGTGTGTGCAAATATAGGGATACCTGAACAGGTGGGTGTAATGCAGAAAGCAAAAACAGGGGCAAAGGTAGTCATGACAGAGACTGGTGGAAAACTTTACTCCAGGTTCTCTATAGACCCGCCGGAACTCAGCCCTGGAAAAAATAAAATTTCCAGGAATTAATGCTCATAAGGTTAACCCAACATGTTCGAACACAAGTGTTAAATAACCCGCCGGGTAACGAGACGTAATACACAACCATTACAGCTCGCTACGCGGGGGCTTCATAAGTAAAGATTTCAGAATATCTAAACCTGTCCAAAAGATTTAGGACTATCCTCTGACATGATATAAAGACCAGCATGGCGTTTATAAATGACGCAGTCTTCCCAATGGTGTTTGTTTAAGATTTTACTGGAAAAAACCCATAAAAAGACGCCGGCTTCCGTATTATCTCGCAGATCAAAAACTGGGAAGCCTGTCTAAATACGAGATCTGACTTCTCCCGAAGCGTCTTAGATCGCCGTATTTTGAAGGCGGCGATACAAAACGTATCCCTCAATTGTCTGGTCAACTATACTGAATTGCAAATTCGTTAATCCCACCCTTCCAAGGTGCACCCGCCGGGTGTGAATTTAAGTTTATAACGTTAACCCCAATTGCGTCCTAGATCGCCGTATGTTGAAGGCGGCGATACAAAACGTATCCCTCAATTGTCTGGTCAACTATACTGAATTGCAAATTCGTTAATCCCACCTTTCCAAGGTGCACCCACCGGGTGTGAATTTAAGTTTATAACGTTAACCCCAATTGTTCCTATCCCCACTTCTTTGCAAAAGATCGCCGGGGAGGAAAGACCAATCAACAACAGCCTAGTTTTTTACTGGCTTTGCAAAACCGGGAAAAACTACACACAACAAGTGTCCGCATGAACACTGTTAAATGGGTACAGCCATCCCGCCGGGAATCATAGGAAGCCTGAACACAGGCTCCACCACAGAGACGCAGTCCTGGAGAGCCTCAAACAACCACTCGCCGGGGAAAACAAGCCTTTTTTAACCACGCGTGGCTAAAACTCGGCAACCAGCCGGGTTTTCATGGTGTAACCGAGAAAGACCGCCGGAAAAGGCAACCCAACCCGCCCAGATTCAATCTGAACGCACCAAATAGACCGTGGAGTTAGCCAAAGCACAACTAACCCAAGGCACACAAATAGTCCGTGGAATTAGCCAATACACAACTAATCCAGGACACATAAATAGTCCGTGGAATTAGCCAATACACAACTAAACCAGGACACACATGACACAGTAGTACATATTTATAAAATAAATCAATAACACTTGTACATGTGGCAAAGCTACGAGAGGCTGGCTAGGCCTAAGCAGACGGAATAAAAAGTAATTATGTCATAATAAAAACAAAAAGCACTGTAATATCACAACAGGAACCACCGTCAACACACCAATGTAGCACAAACTTCCCGGTAAAGGAAAAACTGGCTCGGGACCCAGACAAAAAACTTCACTAAGTGAAGAAAAATACGCTGGGAACGCCAGAGAAAAGAAAAAGCTACTTCATCAGAAAGATAAGAAGAAGCCTAATAACGCGAAGAGAAAGCCGCCTACATCACAAGCTAGCTAACCGTGCAAACGTTTCACGCGTCCACAACAGGACCACGAGGGTACACCCGAAATAGATGCCCCAAACACACGACCCAAAATACACTGCACTGCGGGCAACCCGGCCAGGACACTCCTGCTACGCATATCCTAACTGTACTCGATACATCCCGAAGTAAACAAATGAGAAAAAACTCACTAGGGACGCAGCAAATGCGGAACCAGCGGAGCGTGGGGAGGCACGTCCGGGTAGGTTGAGCGCAGAGCAGAGAAGGAAGAATGACGCCCGAGTCAGCGTCTGGTCAAAGATCCACACAAGTACATCCACGATTATATGGAAAGCTTATTGAATAGTTATTCTTATTTTCTTTTTCTTTTTATTTTTTACGATGTTTTTTCGTAGTGAGAACACAATTTCATAATGACTGAACCATGAGTGAGGTTGCGTGCGCTCATGTTGAAGGCTCTTCAAGTTTTTATGCTCTGCGCGGTAGATTCAAACTACGGCGGATGAGTGTTTGAAGAGGGTGCCTTATGTAATAGGCATAATCGTCAATGATGGAGGGGCCACTAATAAATATATATATATATATATATATTATATTATACAATTTTTATTATATCTTATCTGTATATCTATATTTTTCAGTGCTGTGTCTTGGCAATTAGATAGTTCCTGCAGTGGTCGCTCCAACATAGCCTTCCTGAAGAGCCACAAGTGCGCCTCCTCAGCCATACAGGTAAGACACGGAGAGCTTGGTTAGTCACATTATCGAGTAATGTACTTTAGTTTGTCCCTGTGGCAAAACAAAAACGCCTGCCCAGACTTACTTCAAATTATAAAATGCCCACCTAGACCCCCATCAAGCGACGCCTTTTTAAATTTATTTTGGCTGTTATTAGACGATTTTATTCCGTTTATAATGGCCCTCCAGCAATTTACGAGCTTTGAACTATGTCACTTAGCCCATTTTACTACCACAGACCCTTCATAAACTGCACAAAATCTTCTAAATATAGCTAGAATTAAAAAAGACGTCACCGGTACAGAAGGGGTTAAGGAGAGGTTTTTAGTTTGTTCCCTTAGACCTCCATCAAGCTGAAAATTACACCCCCTAGACTCCCTTTCAAGATAAATTTGTACATTTTTCGGTAGAAATTCGCTCCGTTTGTATGGAGATCTTGACACGTTTCACCTCATTAGTTTGGCGATAATAAAATGATTCACCCCATTTAGGTATCAATTTTTTTCTGGACGAGCAAAAGTGAGCCTGTATCTTGGATGAAATTGGCCTTCAGCCGGGACATTTTTCCATCGAATAATGTACAAATTTATCTTAACCCATTGGCTGCGGGTGGTGTTCCAGAACATATAGGCAATTTAGAGCAATTTCCAGGCTTTAAAAGCCTGTAAAAGCCGTAGAAATAGAGTGTCAGTGGGCGGGAGCGTGAGGGACGTCCGTCCGACTCTCTGAGCAGCCAGCCGCTCACTGAGGTAGACTGTGGTCTTGCGCGGCTGTCTCGACAGTGTTGCCGAGCGAGCGAGAGCTAATAATTAGCGAATTTTCCCGAATGTCTATGGCAACGCTGCGGGTGAACCCCGCCACCTACGAAGCTCGTTCTGGTGCCATTTTGAAGCTATTTTCTCCTAGTTTTCGGCAGAATTCAGTTCATTTAATGAAGATACTTGATTTATCATTTAGAAGTGCCTGAATATGCGCTAAATAGCGCAAATAAGTCCGCAGCCAGAGGGTTAAAGGGGGTCTGGGTTGGCATTCTTTAGTCCCTCCATTATTCATACGAAGATTTGTTACATCCCTTGCATTATTCTACAGATATAGTCACCGCAATTGATCCAAGAAACTTGCTCCAATTGTGCCACCTATCCACATCTTTCCCGCAATACTAGGGCAACTCGAAACGCCCATCAATTTACGCTCTCTCCTCCACAATGTAGAAATTCCACTTATGAAAATTTATGTATCCCCAGAACTACTACTCCCTGGTATTTACTTCATTGCTTTCCACAAACTTGATATCTATAACAGATTAAATAGAGTTGTTACAAATATGTTTTTAATGGAGGCTGCCTTAAGGCACATGGACCTTTTTTATTTCGTCTTTGTTTTTCCTTCCTACATTTTTTATAAAGATGTAAGCCTGTATAGTCGTCAGCATATATACAGATACACTAACTAGAATTTTTGTGGGCTGTAATATAGCAATGTATAGTCTCGTTTGGTTCCATACTTATTCAAATGGGTGTCACCATTTATGCTCTTTACTTTACATGCATATTTGTGTAAGTGGTATAGTAATGACTATAGCTGCTTCCATCCACAGAACATTTTATTCCGGTATGGTGAAAAGCATGGGCTACACATGGCCATCCCTGACTACGGGAACTATTATGGTTCTGGCGCCAACCTCTTTATGGCAGCCATGGTCAAGTCAGCGCCATGGTCTAAGCTCGGCATCAACATCTTCGCCATTCACACCAAGTGGAACTATCCAGAGGTCAGTCGTGTCGCTAGTATTAGATAATCTATTATGTGTTGAAAGAGCCTGTTAGCCAAAGGGTTCATTGAGATTATTTATATACCTTTGATTCCTTTTTTTATTTTTTTATTTTTATTTTTTATTTATTTTGTTTTTAAATTCCAACTACTCCCTCTCGGGCATAGGCTGAGAGCCTGTACATTCAACCGTTATGCACGGTGAAGCCTGTGAGGTCCCGTTCCAGTCTAGGGGGTGAGGCATGTGAAGCACTTTTAGCTGCAACCAGCCCCTGCCATCTTGCCTTTGCAGGATGCATAGGGCTTAGTTGCTCACTCACGGCTCGAAGCAGCCCCATCTCTGAAGCTTCCTCGCTCCAGTGCTTCACTGTCTCCTCTCCTAGACTCGGACCCTCACTCTCAGAACGCCACCTATTGAACAATTAACTCACTAGGCATTGTCCCCCTGTAGCATATTTTGAATATGGGAATATTCTTACAGTGCTATTTAATCAGGGAACAATGAGGGTATTTATTTGGCGTTTCGGTGGGCTTTGTGGTAATGCACTGATACTAGTACAGCACAAATTCCATCCCAATAATATCTTCCTGTTGACATATTGGGATTTGAACCCGGGTCTATTAGCTAGAATATAATTAAAATTGCACCACAGTGATTCCTTCAACCTTGATCAACTAAGCAAGTAGAGGATTATTATTTTACAATATACTTAGGATCCTATATAACCATATTTTCAACACACACATGGGGAGATTGTAGACACCAATCAATCAGGGCAATACCCAGGGGAGGCCTCATAACTCGTTTCATTTGTCTGGTGTCCCTCACTGTTTCTGTGTTTCGCCTACACAGAGAGCAATCCAGCTAGCTCTCACAAACACCTCTTCCTTCTATTAATTTCACTACACTAAACAAGCATACCACACTTCTTTCCCATACACCAAATACATTTTTTTTTTAAAAGCGACTATCACTCTTTCAACATTTTGGGAAACACTTGTTACAGGCAACTTTGCCTTTTGTCTCCTTCATACAAATAGAACAAAAAACACAATATAGAATTAGACATTATATTTTAAAATAATTACTAAGTGATACAGACATTGCAGACGGTAACTGTATAACACACTCAGTAGCTAAGTAACAGAGGCTATTTAACCTGTTCAGTACCAGTTCCGTCCTTTCCATTTTATTTACTGGCTACTATTAGACGATTTTATTCAGTTTAAGAAAGGCCTCCAGCAAGTAACAGGCTTCGAACTATCTTAATTAACCCTTCTTACTACCACAAATCCTTCTCAAGCTGCACAAAATCGTCTAATTATAGCCAGAATAAAGTTAAATAGACGTCGCTGGCACAGAAGGTGTTAAGAGAACATAAGTGCTTACAAAACCCTACGTGTCAGGAATAATAACGTTGTGCAGGCAAACATCCTCACACACATTCCCTCACATCACGTTGCATCCACACATACTGTACATCATAGCTGGATACAGTCGAATACAACAGTTCTATTACCAAGCCAAAAGTAGTTTAAGGGATGGGCCGTTTTTCTGGTCCCCCTTCTTCCTCATGCTTAGCCCCATTGGTTTTCAGATTATAAGATATTCGGCCCATTAGTTTGGGGATTTTAAGATCTTTCGACCCTTTTCTTTATCAATATTAAGACTTCGTGTCATTTAAGTGCCTATTTTTTCCTGGCGAACGATAGCGAGCCTGTAATTTAGGAGAAACCGGACATTTATCTATCGAAAAATGTACAAATTGATCTTGAAAGAGGGTCTTGGGAGAGTATTTTTTAAGCTTGATGGAGGTCTAGGGAGGAAACTAATAAAATAATTAAAAGATACATAAATGAGCCAATAAAAGCAACCCATCTCCCCTTAATTCAGTTAAATAGGTCACGCCCTGCCACACTCTGTGCAATTCTCCAATTTAAGAGTGAACCGATATTCCCAATCCTTCTTCTATTTAACAGCTGAGCTCTGGAACTCTCTCCCCTGAACCAATCTTTCCCTCATCCTGGGACTTAAATTATTCCAAACTCCGTGTGTCCAGGCATTTTGGCTCGAGCATTCCTTGAGTTTGACCCTGTCACTCTTTCAACTATGGGGGACGCCTTCGCTACAGGCAGTTCTGCCTTTTGTCTCCCTCACTTACATAGACAAAAAATGCACCCTTTTTCCACTCTTTCTGCAGCCATTAGTAGGATAGGTGTGGTGGAGTGGTCATGCTATTAAGCTGGTAACCTAAGGTTCTCAACTTCAAATCCCGATGTGTCAATGGGGAAGCATTGAGATGGAATTTGTGCCCTACTTATTTTCGGTAAGTTGGTCAAGGATGAAAGTATACAGTTTTTCGTCTGCTATAGCCACACATAGTTTGTCATGTTGGCAGCCCTGGTAGCCATATCTCAGAGCCCGCCCACCTTATACAGGGTGTTTAAAAACGTGTTCCTGGACTTAGTTGTCAGACGGAAATATGAATATATTGCTCTATAATCTTTGACGTGAATATCACTTCGGAGATATTAAACACTTAATGTTATTGATAGATATACAAGAAATGCGAGAGTGAAAACGAAAATCAAAACGTCTACCTATATACGATATTTCAGTGGAATACAGGTCCATTTTCACACGTGGTAATATGTGGCTAATAATGTAGGGTATGGTGATATCAATGTTGCAAGTGGTTTGCAGGTGTTCTGCTGATAAAAATAATAATAATAAATAAATAAATAAAAAAAAATCACAAGTAAAGCCTCATTATGCTTCGAGGACTGACTCATAAAGCAATGGCGCTCGCAAGATGAGTAAAATTGCTGGGTCATTACCCTATTGAACACACAGGCTTCCTTACGTCCACGTTTAGGAATTAGATTTTTGTGTATCTAAAGTAGACGAATATGGAGTGGCTATAAAAGATATTACGATATACACTTAACATTATAACATTCATAATAAATAATGAGTAGAAAGAGGAATCTAATAATACTTGTTAATTAATAAGTAGGAAAATATTGATATTTCACTTTCATCCCCAAGACTGGATTATATGTGATCCAAAGGGCAATGAAACGGAGGCGAGCGCCGGTTCGGGCTAGTGGAAAGGCTGTCATGGCTGCCAACATGACAAACCATGTGTGGCTATAGCAGACGAAAAACTGAATACTTTCATCCTTGACCAACTGTACATTACCATAAATCCCACCGACACGCCATAAAAACCATCTTTGCGGTTTCCAATGCAACAATGAAGCAATTTGGTTGAGCCCGAGAACTGTCAGTCTTCTACTGTACTTCTCACTTCTCGGCTTGTTCTTCCTCTGTCCAATTACTCTTCTTTCCTATTTTACTCCAGCCATCTGGTCTGGTCAATGCATTAAGATTGCATGCATATCCCCAATATGCAGGGAATTCAGTGTTTAGTGAATTAAAAACTCAATAGGTGGCATGAAATGCGAGTGTGATTCGAAGGGATGATTTGGGGTGACAAGACAGTAGTAGTGCGGATTTGGGATGTCGAAACAGCTCCGAGCCAGGATCAAACAAATAAGTGTCGTTGGTCTGAGTTAGCCAAATCTAAGCTGAGCCATCCTAGTACCTATGTGGCTCATCATCTGGACTCACCAACTGGTGTTGAATGATCGAATCTATAGCCTATAGAAAACTTATGTCTAGTGGGAGAGCTATTACATAATAAAGTGGCGTTGTGGTCAAACCATGTGGTAGCACCTTTACCTATTTATTCACATATATCCCAGCCCCACGCACTGTACAGTACCTCCCAAACATCCCTATTTCTCACTCTCTACAGTATATTCTTGTAGGCTTTAAAGGTCAACTTGAACGAATAGAAGGGCATGTAACCACAAGTTCACAGGGCTCGATTCATGCATCAAGTGGAGATATTTTGAACATTTAATTTGTGATGTAGGCTGCTTCATTCACAACAAAGCCCACTAATGCACCATAAAAGCATCCTTGTTGTTTTCAGTGCTTTAGCAGTGTATGAGTATTTTCATTTTCAAAATGTGCAGTGAAAAGCAGTAGCTTTTGGAAAGTTCACTAGGCTGCATGTAGAGTGGATGTCGTAATTGCACTGGAACATTGTTACAGTACTGTTCATTGCAATTACAACAAGTATATCATATTGACTATTTTTCTATGTGTATGAAGAAGACAAAAGGCAGGTTGTCTGTAACGAGTGTCTCCCCTAGAGTCAAAAGAGTGACAGAGCCAAATTTAAGGGATGTGGTCAACATGTTTGGAATTTTAAAGCAGTTTAAGTCATAGAATGAAGGAAAGCTTGATTGAGGGAGAGAGTTCCAGAGTTCACTAGTTGGCTAATAATACGGCAAATCTAAAGTAATTACCTTGGACAATGATGGGGTATGTCTAGAAATATAGGCCAAAGTGCTGCTTCAGTAAGCTTACAGACAGCCAGGGCTCTTCTCGGAGGGAGAGATGGATAGACAACAAATGTATGTATGTATGTATGTATATACTCTGGCACCTTCCCATTTTTTTTTTTGGGGGGGGGGTTGTGGGTGGCCGACTCGAAACAGATAGTATTGCAAATTTTTCATGGAATGCAGGACGTCAGTACGTGCATGCATTTAGTTTCCAATATTTGTGTTATTCCAGATAGTGAAGATCATGCCTAAAGACACCATATACCTGACCATAGTGAGGGAGCCCACACAGCTGTTTGAGTCCCTCTATGTATACACCAATATGGATAAGGTGGGTACAAAAGCAGACAGTGAGTGAGTGAGTGGAAGAGAGAGCCAAGTCCATTTACCTGTTTAAGGGGGAATGGTTGGTTTTTCTGGCCCCCCTTCTCCCTCGTGTTTAGCCCCTGTTGTTTTCAGATTATAAGCCATTTGGCCCATTAGTTTGGCGATTTTAAGACTTTTCGCCCCATTTCTTTGTAAATATCAAGACCTTTCAAGGCATTTAGGTATCGACTTTTTCCTGGCGAGCAAAAGCGAGCCTGTAATTTAGGAGGAATTAATCGGCCTTCGGCTAGGGATATTTTTCCACCGAAAAATGTATAAATATATCTTGAAAGGGGGTCTAGGGGGTGTTTTTCATTTATTTTGATGGAGGTCTATCGAGGATACTAAAAAATATACAAGTAAATAAATAAATAAATAGACCAAAAAGTAAACACTACCCCCTTAACACTAGATTAGCGGGCTAGCGGTTTATTTATATGTACCGCCCAGCGGGGTGTTTTTAGCCAAAATAGGGCTGTTTACGTGATAATTTTCATGCCTAAATAAGACCCAGAGCGTAAAACAAGTATCTATCCCTGAAAGGGCATAAACAGAGCTTTCCAATGACACCATAACGATCCTTTTATGATGGCCAGTTTTCTTGCAACAACCGCGCAACGCGAGTGTAAAAAGCATGTAATTCGGCACTTTCCCCATACAATTCCGTATATAGCGAGGGAGGGAGGAGGTGGGATTCGTGTCAGTAGGTTCGCCGCGGTGGTCTGGAGCAGTCATACGCTCGCTACTCTCCTGCCACCACTTGTCTCTCTCTCTCAGCAACATTACGTGCTGAAATTGCCACACGACCTATGTCGAGCGCCGCCAGATAGTCTAGATTTATTATACTCGACTTATGTTGCGCGCCGCCAGTTAAGGGTTAAGCCGCTCTGTGCATACACCAAGATGGATAAGGTGGGTACTTAACCCTTTGACGCATGGCCCTAAACGTACGTATGGAATTAACCCCTTCAGCACGACGTAAATTTCATCCTATTCTGGTTACTATTAGATGATTTACTTAGCATATAATCTTCCTCGAGGACTGAAAAGGGTAAATACGATCTTGATAAACCTGAATAGCATAGATCCTTCTTAAATTGAATAAAATCGTTTAATTTTAGCCACAATCAATAGTAAACAGGTGTCATCGTGCTGAAGGGGTTAAAAAAAACATATTCAAATATTCCCACCATAAATTGCCAATCAAATGTTCTTATTATCGCTCGTTTTTCACCCACAATTATCGCCTCAACCACACTTTACTGCATAACAGGAGATGGAGGGAAAGCAGTACTACAATGATAATAATAAAACTATATTACTTTAATGATTATCATGTAAAGTGAATATTTGTTATGTTTTCCACTTCCAATCATGATTTTCTGCACTTCACCCTAAGATATTTCCAAAACTCACTCAATACCTTAATGTTCTTATATTTCTATAAAATCACAAGCATTTTTCCGCTCTATTCGATGGTGGAGTCAAATATTCTATTAACATTTGATTCTATCCTTTTTATAAATATATCTAAAATTATAATTTCTTGGTTCTATGGTAGGCTACAGCCGCCGGAACAAAATATTTGTCATAAGAATTGCGTTTTATGCATTTGTCTTATATAACAAGAAAGAATAAAGGCTATTGTATAATATTAGAGTAAAAACCTTCAAAACCTCAAATAGTCACTGTGTAAATTGAAAATTTCCGTCCGTTGGTACTTTGACGGACAGTTTCACGGACAAAATCAATAACAATACAGTACAAGATTTTTAGGGCAGTGTTAAATACTATTTTTCATTCCTTTTCCAATGGGATCATCAAAATCTATGTTCCATCAATATTTGATCTTTTATGAATACCGTATATGTATTCCTGTCACAGGGAAAACAAAAATCACTGAAAAATTTGGCTCACTACATGGACGCATATCAACATTCGGTGAACTATGCAGATACGAATAATATTTCCAGAGTTCTGGCTATGAATAAGGATGCTTATATATACAGAACCATGTCTTCACCACTAAGACTTGATTCTATATGAATATAATTATGTGCGTATACACTTGTGACCGCTAGAAAGTTTTTAACTTACTTTACCTTACCTTAGTTCTAACCGTTGACCGTAATTTCTTGACCACATAATTATTATAATGATGATAATCAAGCATTTCTATGACATTTCTAATTATATCTGTTATCACTACAATCACATATAGGCCCTAATTGTTACTAGAATGATACATTTTTCAAATTTAAAGAGCCCTGTTAAGTGGGTGGCCCAGCCTGAATCAATATGGAAACTCAATATCGATTATTTTCAGACTATTTGCAGACACACTGTTTGTGGCCTTACAGTGTTGTAAATAGGCTCACACAATTCCTGAGTCTCTCACATCTGGAGTTTGCATGCATTCACGTCTATAATTTTTTTTCCGGAATATATTTATAAGTTTATAGGGCTATAGGATGCGATTGCGTCCTCGTGCATTTTTGCCAAACCACCTTAAGGTGCCATTGCATCCTCCGGTGAACGAGAGAGTTAAAAACTTGATGAATGAGGGAGCCCTGAATAAGGCTGCCTGGAACACCACCATTAGGCCATGAGACAGAAACCTCACCTTGTGTGGACCACTTGGTCTTTAGAATTATGTATATGTATATATATCCAGAATGTATAATAATCATTGAAATTATACTACCACTACCAAACACCACTATTATCATCACAATATCATTACCACTACAACTTTGATATTTCCTATTACTACTATTGTTACTACTTCCCCAGTACTATAAAATGACTGTAGAGGAGTTCGCCATGACCATGCCTGCTACCGTTCCCCGCTACCGAGGCTTCCTGGGCTTCAACCAGATGGCCTCAGACCTCGGCATGGCTCTCGCAGATATACACAACATCACCAAAGTCGCCAACAGGGTTCGTGTCCGTAACAAGTAAAGGGGGTATCACACCAGACCTTTTATCATCAACAGTCGATGGTCAACATTTTTCTGGTAACATTTCTTGGATATTTTGCATTGATAACAGAAACTAGACTGATGATGGGTGAATTTAGAAGGAAAAATTATTATTTTTCTGGGATATTTTGCATTGATATCTGAAACTAGACTGATGGTAGGTGAATTTAGAAGGAAGAATTATTTAAGAAGTTTAGCTCATAAGCTGCCAGACCAATGTTGAGAATAAATGTTGGGTAAAAATCAGTGGTTGTGATACCGGCTTAACTTCTGCTTCATCTTTCAGTATACTGCCTGTTAACTATAGTCTATTAACCTCGTAACTGCTGCGCAGCTATGGTATTTGAATGTGCCGCGGTGCGGTGCGAAGGTATTCTGATTCATTCCTCACTAAAATTGTTAATTTACCATATATATAATTAATACTTATCCATATGTGCCTATTTTACTTTTAATATGAACATATGTACATAGGAAAGCAATAAAACAAGTGGTAACAGCAATTGGTTGGTGAAAATTTTATATTTTAGCCCCGCGGTCGTAATCTAGCCTTGAGCAGTGAGAGACTAACACCCTCACTCGTGACTCGTGTCTCGCGTGGCACTGAGAGACCAGGAGAGCTTTCAGACTGGCTTGGAGGGTCGGAGTTACACTCCTCCTCCCTCTCTCTCACGAAAATACTTGATAAATATCGGGAATAATAGAGAAAATACCTTATAATTGAGGAGGGAGGGTAAAGGGGGGGTTGGGACACATGTGTAGGAGTGGTAGAAAGTAATGGAGGGAAATTATCTCGCCTAAACACAAATTGATTTTTTGTTAGTGCCACTGGGGTGTTTTAAATGTTTTTTTGTTATGCCTAGGATCTTAACCCGGGAGCTGCGGGTAGACTCATAAGAGTTCCCCCGGCGCACTGCGGGTAGACTCTTAAGAGCAGAGCCTTTGAACATGTACCAAAACCGCGCGTTTATAGCCAGGCGGCTGAAAATTGGTGTGGGTATAGTACTACATGTCAACTCTCGACACCACCCCGCCAAACGCTCGCCCCGCACTCGTGCAAGCACCACCGCGCCAGTAACCACGCACTAGTCATGGAGCCCACACGTCCCTCACGCTCGCTCCCTGATGACACAACCAGCCCTCCTTCTGGTGGTGTTAGCCGCCGTGGAAGGCAGAGGGTGGCTGCTAAAGACCCTAGCTACCAGTATGACACGCCCTACAGCTCGGAGGACGAAACACCTGCACCCAAAGCACGAAAAACACGTGCAAGCAGGGCAATGGCACAGAGGTCATTGGTCTTTCGGGACACTGCCACCACGACCCAGGCCACTACAACAACCACTACCACCACCACTGCCACCACTGCCACCCCTGCCACCGGTACCAGCGACGCAGGAGACCGCCCTAGGGCTGCAGAACCTGCGGGGGCAGGAAAAATTAAAGGCACGGGCGTAGGGAAGAGAACCCGTACGCCAGCCACAGTGCCCCTACCACCACCACCACCACCAGCCGCCCCTGGCCCGGCTGCCCCTGCCGCCCCTGCCGCCCCTGCCGCCCCTGCTGCCCCTGCCGCCCCTGCCGCCCCTGCCCAAGGAACAGGGAAGGGGAAGGGGAAAGGGAGAGGGAAAGCTACTGCTGGCCCTGCTGGCCCTGGTGTCCCTGCCGGCCCTGCTGCCCCTGTTGCCCCTGCTGGCCCTGTTGCCCCTGCTGCCCCTGCCGCCGCTGCCGCCCCTGCCCAAGGAACAGAGAGAAGGGCGACAGGCACCACCATCATCTTGCCATCAAGGCCACGCACCACTGCTGCCCCTGCCCCTGCCGCCGCCCCTGCCGCTGCCCCTGCCACCGCCTCTGCTGTCCCTGTCCATAAGACTCCCGCACGTGCCAAAGTGACCCGGAAAACTCTGACACCATCAAAGTATGCCGCCCTGCTGTTTGATGGTGATTCGCAGGACATTGGCAGCCCGGGTTTCGACGACGAAGCCCTAGCACGGGACCAAGGGTGGGGGGATTTGGGAGTGGACAGTGGGAGTGAGTCCGACGTCGGTGACAAAAATGAGGAAGGGCATCGTCTGTCAAGTGAAGAGGAGGGTAATGATGATGAAGTGCTGTATCGCGACCATGGAAGCGATATTTCAGACGATGAAGCAGACGCAGACGACATTCCGATCCCTCAGCTGCCTTCGTTCGATTGGTCTGACGGGGTCAATTTTGTACCTGACGTGCCCCAGTTCAATCCTGGGACGTCAGGAACAACTGACGACTGGCCCTGTGATGATCAAGCGAACGAAAGCGACTTCTTCCTCGCTTTTTTCGACATGGAGGTAATGACGTACATCGTTGCCCAAACAAACGCCTACTACAGGTGGGTGTTTGGCAGATTGGACGTCCTTTCTCCAAAAGCGAGAATACGAGGCTGGGTGGATACGACTGTGGAAGAATTTCTGACGTTCTTTGCCTTGTTGTTCCTCATGCCTCTGATCAAGAAGCATGTGTTGCAACACTATTGGAAGCACGACCCTCTCATCGCCACCCCAACTTTCAATAAGTTCATGACTCGTGACAGATTTTTGTTGCTGCTAAGATTTATGCACTTTGCAGACAACGAAAATCCTAACAGGATTGACAGGATATGGAAAGTTCGGGATGTGTTCACCATGTTGTTGGAGAGGTATAGGAAATACTTTTACCCCTTCCTCAATTTGGTGATTGATGAGTCGCTCGTGCTCTTCAAAGGACGTCTTCTTTTCAAGCAGTATATCCCCTTGAAAAGGCATAGGTTCGGAACTTCGGAATCAAGCTCTTCGTTTTGTGTGACTGCGAAACTGGAATAGTGCTTGACATGATCGTGTACACAGGCACTGACATTGACATACCGAAAGCCGCTGCCAATGACCCCATGGGCATGTCAGGTGCCATCGTCAGGAAAATGTTGGCACCTTACCTGGGCAAAGGCCACATCATCTACACTGACAACTGGTATACTTCTCCTGCTCTCTGCCAGTTTCTTTATGACAACCAAACGGGGTCATGTGGGACTGTCAGAAAGACAAGAAAGTTTATGCCAAAGTTCACAGGTGATGTCATTCCTCTCACAGATGCCTCCTCCAGTGACACACCTTCAGAAGACGACCTGGCCCAGGAACACCGCGAGAGGCATGTGCGAAGAAGGCGACGAAAGGGGCAGAAATACAAGCAGCTCGAGAAGTGTGGGAAACTGATAGCCCTGAAGTGGAAGGATAAGCGAGACGTCCACCTGCTTTCCACCGTCCACACAGGTGCCCAGGTGGATTCTGGCAAAATCCACTACCGAACCAGGAAGACAATCTACAAGCCCGACATGGTAGTGGACTACACTAAAAACATGCGCCTGGTGGACAAGTCTGACTGTCAGCTGTCAGGCGTTGAGTGTCTGAGGAAGACTGTGAAGTGGTATCACAAGCTCTTCCTCCACCTCGTTGATATAACGATGCTGAACGCCTACAACTTGTGGTTGGTGAAAAAGGATATGGCCCCAAACCAGAAACTGAAATTCCGGGAGTTCGTCTACAACGTCTCCTACCAACTCCTGGAGAAGTATGGCACCACCACTCACAGACGTACGGCATGGCGTGGGGATCACGTTCCTGACCGCATCCAGCTGGGTGTCGAAAGACACTACCCCATCAACACTGAGATGCTTGGCACTCGTCACAGGCAGGCGCAGTGCACCGTCTGCAGCTCCAGTGTCAGGAAACCCCATGTCACGAAAAGAGTCACCTCAATGTGCGCCGAGTGCAAAGTTCCACTCTGCCTGGGTGACTGCTTCAGGGACTACCACACCTTCAAGAACTACTGAGTGTCGCCCCCTGCCATGCCCTGCCCTGGACTCGCCCCGTGCCCTGCCCTGGACTCGCCCCCTGCCCTGCCCTGGACTCGCCCCCTGCCCTGCCCTGCCCTGGACTCGCGCCCTACCTTACCTGACCTGACCTAATTGATCACGCTACCTCATAATGTAACATATATATTATATAATGTATAAGTTCCAAAGATGTCCCTGTGATATAGCTTTTACATTATATAATTGTATGTTTCATTATTTAGTTTATAAGTTTCAAAGATTTACATGTAATATGCCTTCTTTTTTTAGTATATCAATATATATGTTTGTTATTAGCCAAAGTAATGTGTATATAATTATTTTCTTACCTCACATGAATTGTACAAAAATAAATATGTTTCAATAAATCCTGTCAAACCTACTAAGATAATAAAATAAAACAATAAAAAAACAAAACAAAAAACAAGGTCATGTCATTGTATTCTTACAATATGATATATTCTATGAATATTTCATATTGTTTGAATACAATGGCATGATCTTGTAAAAATTTTTTTTTATCAAAAATGTTCTAGACAATATAAAACCTTCCCCATAACCCCCTCCTGGATTCGATCCCACTACCCTACGACACTTTGAGTTTTCCAGTCCGCGACCTTACCAACCATGCCACAGGAGCTCATACCAAATATCACTCAAAACTTCGTGTCTACAATCGAAAGGACAATATACAAAACAAAATGAATTATCCCACCAATTTACGTTTGTAAATTGATGGGATTATCAATTATATCATGCCAAGGTTTATAAAAGTTTGTCTCTGTCAAGAATTAGTAATTATATAACTTTATTCTGTCAAAAATTGCCCAAACACTCAGCAAAATTGCCCCTCTCAGTGCGACTCCACTCATTTTCACACGGTCAAGCGGTCACGAGGTGACCCTTGCCGCTCCTTTATGCCCCAGCTACACCAGCAACAGCAGCTCTGTCTGGGAACAAAATTGGTATAAATACAATAATGGATAAAATACTCTTCACAAATACATTTGTATTGTATAATATTGTAAATAAAAAAGAATAATAACTGTGTGGGTGTCGAAAATTGCTCAACCAGCTTTCTTATGTCTCTCCTACGCGCGTATATTGGATTATACATAGTCATGACTGTCATACAAATAATTGCAGTAGGTCTCGAATATACATTTAGATTGCATATTACTTCGAAATAAATAAGTAAACGTTTCTCTGGTGGCAATCTACCCTTTCGCAAGTGTAAGGAGACACCAGTCTATATTTAGCTCTCTATCACAAAAGGCAATCTGCCTGTGTTGACTCAGCACCGTCGCTGGTGGTCTATAATATAGTACTTTATTTACAGTCAATGGCCTACATGTTTCTGTGGTACTTTACATGTGTCTAAAATGCAATGTCTGCTTGCATAAAAATGCAATTCTGAAGTCCATTTATACGTACGACATACGCATGTCTCAGTTTCTCTCTCTCTCTCTCTCTCTCCATTCCTGACTCATGTTATTGTAGACCTGTTGATGGCAACGAACACCAGCCATCTGGTAGACATAAGGTTCAAAATACCAAGACATCAATACGCCTGGGGCGCCTCCACAATTATCACAAAGCTGGTTATCTATCTAGAGATCTGCCTGACTTCCATCTCTCCACGACTCACTCACTCACTCACTGCACCCCTGCATGCCTCCCTCCCACCCACCCACCCCCAACCCACCCTTTCAGGCTTCCGTCTGCTAGAAACACATTCACAATTTGCGTAAATATCGCATCAATTGGGCTATATGCGGTATATTCCTTGTTATATGGGACGCCTACATATGTACACGTCTTTATTATAGCATGACAGTGCTCTAAATACAAGATTTACGTGATATTTATGGCGTAACACACCCTCTTCCCCCTTTCATTCCCAGCACAACTCAGTCACACCTTGGTTCACGCATAGAAACTCATTGATAATGTGCGTAAATATCGCATCAATTGGTCTATATGCGGTATATATTTTGATATATGGCACGTATACATACGTACAAGTATTATAGCATGACAGTGCTCCGTAACACACCCTCTCCCCCTTTCATTCCCAGCACAACTCACTCACACCTTGGTTCACGCATAGAAACTCATTGATAATGTGCGTAAATATCGCATGAATTGGTCTATATGAGGTATATATTTTGATATATGGCACGTATACATACGTACAAGTCTGTATTATAGCATGACAGTGCTCTACGTACTAGATATATGTGATATGTATGGCGTAAACCACACTCTCAGCTCATAAATTGCCGCCAAACCTCCAACACATCTTCATTCCCGCCTACAAATTCTCTTATAATTCCCTTATATATTGCAATTTTTGGTCACTATGAGGCATATTCATTGTTATATGGGTGGCCTACACACGTATACATACTCTAAATAGCCTAAAAGGGCTCCAAAAAGGAGATATACGTGATAATACGCGGTAACCCACCCCCTCCTTCTATCCCCTGGGCGCGTGAAAATTCGGCCGGGAAATCTCGCCGCTCGATGACAATCTAGCCGCGCGGTGCCATTCGCTCCACATTTTTCAACTACGGACCGTTCCCCTACCCCCCCCAGACATTTTTTGGGGGGTCAAATATATATGGGCCGATGCACGCAAACATTCCCTACACGATGATGTACTTTTTATCGAAATTGGCAAGAGGTCCCAAAATCATCATAGGTGCGCACAGTCTTACCCTGTAGAAAACCCCCTGTGCGCCGCGGAGAGGTTAAGAGTCTTCCCGCAGCCGCCCAGTAGGACCTCTTAAGAGTCTTCCTGCAGCTGCCGGGTTAACCCCTTCTACACCAGCGACGTCTTTTTAATTTTATTCTAGCTGTATTTCGACGATTTTACGCAGTTTAACCCTCGTCTAGCGGGGGGTTTTGGGCTATTTTGGGCATATTCAGGCCCTCTTGAATGATCAATCTAGTATCTGCATGAAAAGAAATGTATTCAGCAAAAACTAGGCGCTACAAGCTTAAAAAATGAGACCAGAACGAGCTACATAGCACTCGTTGTTTTGATGCAGTGGTACCACCAACATGGGAGTTTAGCGTATAGCGGCATATTTTTTCCAGCTACGCTCACTACTGGCTACACTGCCGGCCTCTCGAGAACAGAGGGAGCGTGAGTCAGTGGGCGGCGGTAAGCCCTGGGTGTCGGCCGTGTGGCCTGCTGCGCTCCCGGCCATTTGCACTTGATTTTAACCCTTTAAAATCCTTAATAATGCTCCTAACTTGCTGCTTTTTAGATACAGACTTAAGTCGGGCCCCGCTCTTTAAGTGTTAAGAAGGATCTGCGGCAAGCCCTGTGAGAGTTCTGTTGTGGAGCTCAGTGGTCTGGTTAAACTAATATAAAAAAAATAAAAAATAAAGAATCTGCGATAGTAAAAAGGGTTAAGTGAGATAATTCGAAGCCTGTTAATTGCTGGAGGCTCATTTTAAACTGAATGAAATTGTCTAATAGTAGCCAGAATGAAGTTAAAAGAACGGCACCGGTACTGAAAGGGTAAACGATGATGAGGCAAGGAATGGAAACGCCTTGCCTCTCGTAACTCAGGGAGGCCTCAGCAAACTGGCTGTATATTTTCACACCTATTTTATGGTTGACTTTTCACGAATGGAAGAAAGGCCATGAATGGGATGAAACGTCTTAAAATCTCCAAATAATTGATCGAAACAGGGGAGGTCCAAAAAAGACCAAATAAGGTTACTATATTAAATTAAAGGATGGATTTGAGAACATCAGGCCTCGTTGTTGTTGTTGTTGTTGTTCCCCAAGCTGCCTGGCCGAACAGCCCCAAGGCCCCGAGTAAGGCCAAGGCCATAAACGAGCGCCCCCACAGAACCCTCCCTGCCGACCACAATAAAGCCTGGGTGACCGAAGCCACTCCATGGCGGGGAGCTGAGAGGGTGCGTAAACGCCCGGGAAACCAAAGCCCCACCCAGGGCCCTGTGCCCCACAGCAATTATGAAGAGAAAGTTGAGGGGCAAAGGAATAATGTGACGCTTTAGCTTCCAATCTTGGTAGATTGGGAGGTCAATCCACGGAAGAGACGCCGTCACTTGAGATTTAGAAAATATATAAGTAAAAGGAACAGTCCGAGTAAGCTATGGGTATGGCAGAGATCGCTCAGGTCTCACTCTGATAGACCAGCCCATCGCCAATCGCCATCACCAGGCCTCGTTATACTGATTAGACACTATAGGTCATTTGGATACAACACGGTACATTCAACAAACCACGGAGAAGTAGAACATGTTGGCCAGCATATTATGCCTCAACGTTTAGGAAAATAAATTTATATTTGTATTATTTTTGAGGTGATGGGAGAGTTATTACTCCATATCTGATGTTATTGTTATCCCAGAACCCTACGTTGTAAATAAATCAACGGTGTAATCAGGATCCACACACAACGTTGTGTGTGGATCCTGGGTATAATGACTATAGAAGATCATCGGGTAAATTGATAGGGATTCGCTCTTCTATCCTTGTACTAAATGGGTTCATTACTATCAATTTTCCTTGAAATGGGTAGATCGTTATGGACACTCTTTATTCTTTTCATGCCCAGTATTTTTTACAGTGTAGTTACAGCTAACCCAGAACCCTAGCTATCACACACCATTGATACTATACCTTGTCTGATGTTATAGCTAGCCCAGAACCCTAGCTATCACACACCATTGATACTATACCTTGGCTGATGTTATAGCTAGCCCAGAACCCTAGCTATCACACACCATTGATACTATACCTTGGCTGATGTTATAGCTAGCCCAGAACCCTAGCTATCACACCATTGATACTATACCTTGGCTGATGTTATAGCTAGCCCAGAACCCTAGCTATCACACACCATTGATACTATACCTTGGTTGATGTTATAGCTAGCCCAGAACCCTAGCTATCACACACCATTGATACTATACCTTGGTTGATGTTATAGCTAGCCCAGAACCCTAGCTATAACAAACCATTAATACTATACCTTGTCTGATGTTATGGCTAGCCCAGAACCCTAGCTATCACACACCATTGATACTATACCTTGTCTGATGTTATAGCTAGCCCAGAACCCTAGCTATCACAAACCATTGATACTATACCTTGTCTGATGTTATAGCTAGCCCAGAACCCTAGCTATCACAAACCATTGATACTATACCTTGGCTGATGTTATAGCTAGCCCAGAACCCTAGCTATCACAAACCATTGATACTATACCTTGGCTGATGTTATAGCTAGCCCAGAACCCTAGCTATCACAAACCATTGATACTATACCTTGTCTGATGTTATAGCTAGCCCAGAACCCTAGCTATCACAAACCATTGATACTATACCTTGGCTGATGTTATAGCTAGCCCAGAACCCTAGATATCACAAACCATTGATACTATACCTTGGCTGATGTAATAGCTAGCCCAGAACCCTAGCTATCACAAACCATTGATACTATACCTTGTCTGATGTTATAGCTAGCCCAGAACCCTAGCTATCACACACACCATTGATACTATACCTTGGCTGATGTTATAGCTAGCCCAGAACCCTAGCTATCACAAACCATTGATACTTTTTTTTTTTTTTTTTTTTTTAAGAGACCATGAACGGAGGAAGGAAAAACACAGATAAAACAAAAAGGTCCATGTGCCTAAAGGCATCCTCCATTCATAAAATGTTTGTAACAACTGGATTTAAACATTTGTAGATTGTAAGTTTGTGGAAAGCAATTCGAGGGAAGTGAATTCCAAAGAGTAGTAGTTCTAGGGATAAATTAATTTTGATAAGCAGAAGTTCTGCATTGTGGAGGAGAAAGTGTAAATTCTTGGGCGCTCTCAGCTGCCCTAGTTCTACGGGGAAAGATGTGGAGAGGCGGCACAATTGAAGCAAGTTCGGAACATTGCTGTGTTGAATCTGTAGAATAATGCGTTTGCTTCGTTTCTTCGTATGGATAAGGATGTCTGTGTGATGCAGGGTTATTGATTAATTAATAGCTTATTTTGAATTTTGTCCAACTGCCTCAATGCAACCACTCCACTTCCACTCCACAGAGGTGAACAGTAATCCATCTGAGAACGCACATGACTTTTATATATTACGGCCAACTGCTCGTCAGTGAAGAATTCTCGAACTCTGTACAGGAGTCCCAGTTTTTTAGAGGCATTCTTAGCAATGCTTCTAACATAATGTGTCCAGCTCAAGTTTAATATTAATGTTACACGAGAAGTCAATACTAGGGGAGTGTTATACATCATTAAAAAATATATGGGAGTCAGTGAGATTCTGTCGGTTAGAAAATTGAATGTACTTGGTTTTCTGTGCATTAAAGGAAACTAGATTCTTTTGTCCCCATTCTTCAATTCTAGAAAGGTCCTGGTTCAGAGAAATTGCAGTGCTTATTTTTGAATTTATAAGATCGGGTTGGGTGAAAGAATTGGTAAATGTGAAGGAACTGTGGAGTGTTGAATCATCTGCATAGGAATGTATTGGATTATGAGTGGTAGATATGAGATCATTGATATGAATGAGGAACAGAGTTGGGGCCAAAACTGATCCCTGGGGAACACCAGCATTTATTGAGTGAAATTGAGAATAAAGGCCATCTACCATTACACGTATTTTTCTGTTATGAAGATAAGAAGAAATTAGTGGAACTAATGATGCAAGGCCGTAGTGTGACATCTTCCACAATAAGGATTGATGCCAGACTCTATCAAATGCCTTTGATATATCCAGTGCTATTGTATGTGTTTCACAACTATACCTTGGCTGATGTTATAGCTAGCCCAGAACCCTAGCTATCACAAACCATTGATACTATACCTTGGCTGATGTTATAGCTAGCCCAGAACCCTAGCTATCACAAACCATTGATACTAGTTATAGCTAGCCCAGAACCCTAGCTATCACAAACCATTGATACTATACCTTGTCTGATGTAATAGCTAGCCCAGAACCCTAGCTATCACAAACCATTGATACTATACCTTGGCTGATGTTATAGCTAGCCCAGAACCCTAGCTATCACAAACCATTGATACTATACCTTGGCTGATGTAATAGCTAGCCCAGAACCCTAGCTATCACAAACCATTGATACTATACCTTGTCTGATGTAATAGCTAGCCCAGAACCCTAGCTATCACAAACCATTGATACTATACCTTGTCTGATGTTATAGCTAGCCCAGAACCCTAGCTATCACAAGCCATTGATACTATACTTTGTCTGATGTTATAGCTAGCCAAGAACCCTAGCTATCACAAACCATTGATACTATACCTTGGCTGATGTTATAGCTAGCCCAGAACCCTAGCTATCACAAACCATTGATACTATACCTTGGCTGATGTTATAGCTAGCCCAGAACCCTAGCTATCACAAACCATTGATACTATACCTTGTCTGATGTTATAGCTAGCCCAGAACCCTAGCTATCACACACCATTGATACTATACCTTGGCTGATGTTATAGCTAGCCCAGAACCCTAGCTATCACACACCATTGATACTATACCTTGGTTGATGTTATAGCTAGCCCAGAACCCTAGCTATCACAAACCATTGATACTATACCTTGTCTGATGTTATAGCTAGCCCAGAACCCTAGCTATCACAAACCATTGATACTATACCTTGTCTGATGTTATAGCTAGCCCAGAACCCTAGCTATCACACACCATTGATACTATACCTTGTCTGATGTTATTGCTAGCCCAGAACCCTAGCTATCACACACCATTGATACTATACCTTGGCTGATGTTATAGCTAGCCCAGAACCCTAGCTATCACAAACCATTGATACTATACCTTGTCTGATGTTATAGCTAGCCCAGAACCCTAGCTATCACAAACCATTGATACTATACCTTGGCTGATGTTATAGCTAGCCCAGAACCCTAGCTATCACAAACCATTGATACTATACCTTGGCTGATGTTATAGCTAGCCCAGAACCCTAGCTATCACAAACCATTGATACTATACCTTGTCTGATGTAATAGCTAGCCCAGAACCCTAGCTATCACAAACCATTGATACTATACCTTGGCTGATGTTATAGCTAGCCCAGAACCCTAGCTATCACAAACCATTGATACTATACCTTGGCTGATGTTATAGCTAGCCCAGAACCCTAGCTATCACAAACCATTGATACTATTATACTATTGATTATGAGTGGTAGATATGAGATCATTGATATGAATGAGGAACAGAGTTGGGGCCAAAACTGATCCCTGGGGAACACCAGCATTTATTGAGTGAAATTGAGAATAAAGGCCATCTACCATTACACGTATTTTTCTGTTATGAAGATAAGAAGAAATTAGTGGAACTAATGATGCAAGGCCGTAGTGTGACATCTTCGACAATAAGGATTGATGCCAGACTCTATCAAATGCCTTTGATATATCCAGTGCTATTGTATGTGTTTCACAACTATACCTTGGCTGATATTATAGCTAGCCCAGAACCCTAGCTATCACAAACCATTGATACTATACCTTGGCTGATGTTATAGCTAGCCCAGAACCCTAGCTATCACAAACCATTGATACTATACCTTGTCTGATGTTATAGCTAGCCCAGAACCCTAGCTATCACAAACCATTGATACTATACCTTGGCTGATGTTATAGCTAGCCCAGAACCCTAGCTATCACAAAACCATTGATACTATACCTTGGCTGATGTTATAGCTAGCCCAGAACCCTAGCTATCACAAACCATTGATACTATACCTTGTCTGATATTATAGCTAGCCCAGAACCCTAGCTATCACAAACCATTGATACTATACCTTGTCTGATGTTATAGCTAGCCCAGAACCCTAGCTATCACAAACCATTGATACTATACCTTGGCTGATGTTATAGCTAGCCCAGAACCCTAGCTATCACAAACCATTGATACTATACCTTGTCTGATGTAATAGCTAGCCCAGAACCCTAGCTATCACAAACCATTGATACTATACCTTGGCTGATGTAATAGCTAGCCCAGAACCCTAGCTATCACAAACCATTGATCCCCCCTGATACTACTCTCCTTGACTCAGTTGGGGGGCTTCGGGGCCGGCGACTGGAGCTTGATGGGGGATGGTTGTGGTACTTACCCTTCCTATCTCCCCTCGAGCTTTCGTCCTCAGCTTGACTAATTTTGAGTAGTTTTTCATTCCTCATTCTTTGATTTTCCCCTTCTATTCTTATTCTGTCCCATTTGGCTGTCCTCGGGTAGCCTAAATCTCATGTCTCCCTGGCCTGGCTAGGTAGCAGACTCCTGGCCTGATTTGTCTCTTCGGTTGCTGATGTGGCCGGACTGACTTGATTCCCTTCGGTAATGCATTGTTTGCTTCTCGATGTGATTTTTTCTACCTTCGACCTGATTTTTCATTCTTCGCCCTGATCACTTCTTGGTTGGTGTTGCGGTGTAGCAGTTCTTGCCTCATCCTTCGGCCCTGCCCTATGAGAGCTCTGATGTGGAGCTCATCTGGTCCGGCTGAACTGGTGAAATCGCGAGAAATGTCTGCGTGTCTTTACCTTCCTCGATTTGTTCCCCTAGCTTCCAAACCGATCTATCTTGACTCGTTTAGTTATATATCTTGATCGAATCCTTCGGGCCAGCCCTATGAGAGTTCTTTTGTAGAGCTCAGTGGTGTGGTTAAACTAATATTAAAACAAACAAACCATTGATACTATACCTTGTCTGATGTTATAGCTAGCCCAGAACCCTAGCTATCACAAACCATTGATACTATACCTTGGCTGATGTTATAGCTAGCCCAGAACCCTAGCTATCACAAACCAATGATACTATACCTTGTCTGATGTTATAGCTAGCCCAGAACCCTAGCTATCACAAACCATTGATACTATACCTTGGCTGATGTTATAGCTAGCCCAGAACCCTAGCTATCACAAACCATTGATACTATACCTTGTCTGATGTTATAGCTAGCCCAGAACCCTAGCTATCACAAACCATTGATACTATACCTTGTCTGATGTTATAGCTAGCCCAGAACCCTAGCTATCACACACCATTGATACTATACCTTGGCTGATGTTATAGCTAGCCCAGAATCCTAGCTATCACAAACCATGGATACTATACCTTGTCTGATGTTATAGCTAGCCCAGAACCCTAGCTATCACAAACCATTGATACTATACCTTGTCTGATGTTATAGCTAGCCCAGAACCCTAGCTATCACACACCATTGATACTATACCTTGGCTGATGTTATAGCTAGCCCAGAATCCTAGCTATCACAAACCATTGATACTATACCTTGGCTGATGTTATAGCTAGCCCAGAACCCTAGCTATCACAAATCATTGATACTATACCTTGGCTGATGTTATAGCTAGCCCAGAACACTAGCTATCACAAACTATTGATAATATACGTTGGCTGATGTTATAGCTAGCCCAGAACCCTAGGTATCACAACCCATTGATACTATACCTTGTCTGATGTTATAGCTAGCCCAGAACCCTAGCTATCACACACCATTGATACTATACCTTGGCTGATGTTATAGCTAGCCCAGAACCCTAGCTATCACAAACCATTGATACTATACCTTGTCTGATGTTATAGCTAGCCCAGAACCCTAGCTATCACAAACCATTGATACTATACCTTGGCTGATGTTATAGCTAGCCCAGAACCCTAGCTATCACAAACCATTGATACTATACCTTGTCTGATGTATAGCTAGCCCAGAACCCTAGCTATCACACACCATTGATACTATACCTTGGCTGATGTTATAGCTAGCCCAGAACCCTAGCTATCACAAACCATTGATACTATACCTTGTCTGATGTTATAGCTAGCCCAGAACCCTAGCTATCACAAACCATTGATACTATACCTTGGCTGATGTTATAGCTAGCCCAGAACCCTAGCTATCACAAACCATTGATACTATACCTTGGCTGATGTTATAGCTAGCCCAGAACCCTAGCTATCACAAACCATTGATACTATACCTTGTCTGATGTTATAGCTAGCCCAGAACCCTAGCTATCACAAACCATTGATACTATACCTTGGCTGATGTTATAGCTAGCCCAGAACCCTAGCTATCACAAACCATTGATACTATACCTTGGCTGATGTTATAGCTAGCCCAGAACCCTAGCTATCACAAACCATTGATACTATACCTTGGCTGATGTTATAGCTAGCCCAGAACCCTAGCTATCACAAACCATTGATACTATACCTTGTCTGATGTTATAGCTAGCCCAGAACCCTAGCTATCACAAACCATTGATACTATACCTTGGCTGATGTTATAGCTAGCCCAGAACCCTAGCTATCACAAACCATTGATACTATACCTTGGCTGATGTTATAGCTAGCCCAGAACCCTAGCTATCACAAACCATTGATACTATACCTTGTCTGATGTTATAGCTAGCCCAGATCACAAACCATTGATACTATACCTTGGCTGATGTTATAGCTAGCCCAGAACCCTAGCTATCACAAAACCATTGATACTATACCTTGGCTGATGTTATAGCTAGCCCAGAACCCTAGCTATCACAAAACCATTGATACTATACCTTGGCTGCTGATGTTATAGCTAGCCCAGAATCCTAGCTATCACAAACCATTGATACTATACCTTGGCTGATGTTATAGCTAGCCCAGAACCCTAGCTATCACAAACCATTGATACTATACCTTGTCTGATGTTATAGCTAGCCCAGAACCCTAGCTATCACAAACCATTGATACTATACCTTGGCTGATGTTATAGCTAGCCCAGAACCCTAGCTATCACAAACCATTGATACTATACCTTGGCTGATGTTATAGCTAGCCCAGAACCCTAGCTATCACACACCATTGATACTATACCTTGGCTGATGTTATAGCTAGCCCAGAACCCTAGCTATCACAAACCATTGATACTATACCTTGGCTGATGTTATAGCTAGCCCAGAACCCTAGCTATCACAAACCATTGATACTATACCTTGTCTGATGTTATAGCTAGCCCAGAACCCTAGCTATCACACCATTGATACTATACCTTGGCTGATGTTATAGCTAGCCCAGAACCCTAGCTATCACAAACCATTGATACTATACCTTGGCTGATGTTATAGCTAGCCCAGAACCCTAGCTATCACAAACCATTGATACTATACCTTGGCTGATGTTATAGCTAGCCCAGAACCCTAGCTATCACAAACCATTGATACTATACCTTGTCTGATGTTATAGCTAGCCCAGAACCCTAGCTATCACAAACCATTGATACTATACCTTGGCTGATGTTATAGCTAGCCCAGAACCCTAGCTATCACACACCATTGATACTATACCTTGCTGATGTTATAGCTAGCCCAGAACCCTAGCTATCACAAACCATTGATACTATACCTTGGCTGATGTTATAGCTAGCCCAGAACCCTAGCTATCACAAACCATTGATACTATACCTTGGCTGATGTTATAGCTAGCCCAGAACCCTAGCTATCACAAACCATTGATACTATACCTTGGCTGATGTTATAGCTAGCCCAGAACCCTAGCTATCACAACCATTGATACTATACCTTGGCTGATGTTATAGCTAGCCCAGAACCCTAGCTATCACAAACCATTGATACTATACCTTGTCTGATGTTATAGCTAGCCCAGAACCCTAGCTATCACAAACCATTGATACTATACCTTGGCTGATGTTATAGCTAGCCCAGAACCCTAGCTATCACAAACCATTGATACTATACGTTGGCTGATGTTATAGCTAGCCCAGAACCCTAGCTATCACAACCCATTGATACTATACCTTGTCTGATGTTATAGCTAGCCCAGAACCCTAGCTATCACAAACCATTGATACTATACCTTGGCTGATGTTATAGCTAGCCCAGAACCCTAGCTATCACACCATTGATACTATACCTTGGCTGATGTTATAGCTAGCCCAGAACCCTAGCTATCACAAACCATTGATACTATACCTTGGCTGATGTTATAGCTAGCCCAGAACCCTAGCTATCACAAACCATTGATACTATACCTTGGCTGATGTTATAGCTAGCCCAGAACCCTAGCTATCACAAACCATTGATACTAAACCTTGGCTGATGTTATAGCTAGCCCAGAACCCTAGCTATCACACACCATTGATACTATATCTTGGCTGATGTTATAGCTAGCCCAGAACCCTAGCTATCACAAACCATTGATACTATACCTTGGCTGATGTTATAGCTAGCCCAGGACCCTAGCTATCACACACCATTGATACTATTCCTTGGCTGATGTTATAGCTAGCCCAGAACCCTAGCTATCACAAACCATTGATACTATACCTTAACTGATGTTATAGCTAGCCCAGAACCCTAGCTATCACACACCATGGATACTATACCTTGGCTGATGTTATAGCTAGCCCAGAACCCTAGCTATCACAAACCATGGATACTATACCTTGTCTGATGTTATAGCTAGCCCAGAACCCTAGCTATCACACACCATTGATACTATACCTTGGCTGATGTTATAGCTAGCCCAGAACCCTAGCTATCACAAACCATTGATACTATACCTTGTATGATTTTATAGCTAGCCCAGTACCCTAGCTATCACACACCATTGATACTATTCCTTGGCTGATGTTATAGCTAGCCCAGAACCCTAGCTATCACAAACCATTGATACTATACCTTGTCTGATGTTATAGCTAGCCCAGAACCCTAGCTATCACAAACCATTGATACTATACCTTGTCTGATGTTATAGCTAGCCCAGAACCCTAGCTATCACAAACCATTGATACTATACCTTGGCTGATGTGTATACAGTATATTTATTTTATTTAATTAGTAGGAATCAGCCTTCTACCGTAACATTTTTCTACCGAAAAATGTACAATTATTTTGTATATGCTTGATAGATGTCTAGGGACCAAACTAAAAAAAATAAAAATCCGTTTCAGTATGTGTGGATGCGGTTCTTAATTTTCTTCTGACAATAATTAGATGAATATATTCAGGTAAGGCAGAAATTGTGGTAGTTAATGTTAATTTAGAAAGATTTTACCCTTTTGATTACTAGAGGTCCTACCTAAGCTGCATAAAATCGTCTAATGATAACCAGACTAACGTGTAGAATCTCGTTCCAATATTGAAAAGGGGTAAACCATTCCTCCTTCCACAATCCCCGTCTCTCTCTAAATATGCTCATTGTTTTTCCTTCCCTGTTCTGCGGATAGTTGAAGGCCGCGAGTGAAGAGTTTGACCTGGTGCTGGTGGCGGACAGGATGGAGGAGTCACTGGTGTTATTGGCTCACCGGCTCTGTTGGGACCTGGAGGATGTTATGGTTCTCAAACTCAACGCCAGGAGGAAGGAGGTTAGATTCCACTTTGACTTAGGCCCACTTCTGTCCTTAGTACTTTTGTATTTAATTATTATTAGCCTATGGGTACTAGTATACCTGCAAAGGTATATGCAAGAGTAGTAAAAGACAGAATACTGAAGGTAATACAAAGGAAGAAAAGCAACAACAAACCTAATAGTCCTTACCAGGCTGCTTGTAAAAAAAATAAAAAATAAAATAATAAAAACAAATAATAATAATAATAAATAAACAAAACATATATACATCAAAACAAAGTAATAAAGTAATGTTGGAACACGTAGAGTGTTTTAAATATCTAGGAGGAATGATAGGCGGGAGTGGAGGTGTGGAAATGGAGGTAGGGCAGAGTGTGTGAGAGAGGGAGGGTTTTCGGAGCAGTGGGAAGTATGTGGAAGACGAGTGAATGAACTTCTTAAAGTCTCAAATCTAATGAGACTAAACATGATGGAGAAAAGGCAACTACCTCCCCCTTAATACTGTAGCCTATAGTGGAGGAGGCCCAGTTAGCTCTCTCTGACAAGCTGGATCCAGATGATCTCGGGTTCTATAGTCGATTATATATAACTTGGCGGAATATTGAATCCCTTATCAGCTGACATCTCGATACTTAAAGGAAGAATAATATAAGTCTATGCATCTGCACCATATTTACGCTAAGTATTCGTAATGAAACTATATTTCGTTATATAATCCTCATAATAGCTGACTAAAAAAGATGAGGACAAGCCATATTCCCGTCAGATTAAAGAATAAATAAAACAGACTATAGTACTTACTAATATTTTGGTGCCTGTAACTTACTTTAAGTCTTTAACAGTGACTAATTCCTCTTCTTTGGCTTCAGTACAAGAGCATGCTCGATCAGCCCTCTGAGACAAGCTCGCTCCGGACTACCTGATTTTATTGTTCTTATTCATCTTGGTGCCTGTATCTTACTTTGGAAAAATTATACCCACATAACGGTATAACGTTTTATTATAATTACATGACAGTTTCAACTCTCTCTGGAGACCTGAAGAGGTCTCCAGAGAGAGTTGCAAGTGTTGTGTCATCACAATAAGCGTTTATCTGTCATGTGGGTATAGTATCTCCATTCAAGTACTCACAAAACTTTAAATTAATCTTCTTGTGTCTTACTATATTATAATAACAACTTTTTACCCTTCCCTTAACCTCAGCACAAGAGTAAGTTAAGCGAAGATGCCCAAAAGGCCCTTCGAAACAAGCTAAATCCGGACTACCTGATTTACCGGCACTTCGTCAACCGCTTAGACGCTTTGGTCCAGGACTTCGGTCAGGAGAGGATGGAGAGGGAACTGGTGAGGTTTAGAAACTTGACCCAGGAACTCCATACTGCATGTGGCTTCCAAGAAAAACCTTCAATCAATATGAAAGGGGTTAATAAGCCCTGGTCTCCTTTGGTAAGGACAAAAAAAAGATTATATTAGTTATTTTATTTGCAAGACTGAATGGGATATAATTATGTTTTCTTCACCCATGAGTTCCATGCCTAATGCGACTTCGATAAATTAGGGGTTATTAAGTCCTGGTCATTGATGGTAAGGAAAATAATAGCTGATATTAGTTAGTTTAACACTCTTTGGTCTGAAATTTTTTTTTTCCTGTGAGTGAAGGAGACAAAAGGCAAAGCTGCCTGTAACAAATGTCTCCCCCAAAGTTGAAAGAATGACAGAGCCAAATTAAAGTCTTAATTCTCTTGACACACGGAGCTTGAAACAGTTTAAGTCATAAGATGAGGTATAGACAGAATGAGGGAGAGAGTTCAAAAGCTTCCTTGTTGAATAGAAGAAAGACTGGGATAATCAGTTCACTTGTAGGTTAGAGAGTTGGACAGAATAGGGGTGGGAGTGTGTTAAAGGCGGGTGCTACCCATGCACTTTATGTAAGGGAAGAGGTATACAATGAGAAAGCTCTGAAGAACACTGATTATTATAATAGCGGTAGAAGAGTGAGAGAGATGCAACATTGCGGTGTATAGAGAAACATTGTAGGGAATTAGTATGAGGAAGTGAGTTGATGAGACTAAATGCTTTTGACTCTACCCTTTCAAGAAGTGCGGTATAGATGAAACCTCCCCACACATGCGAACAGTACTCGATACAGCACACTGTGCCCTTATACAGAGCAAGAAGCTCTGTGCAAGGCCGAAGAACCCAGGGAGACGGTTGAGCACACCTAACTTCTGTGAAGCTGTTTTAGCAAAAGTGGTAACATGATCTTTCCAAGAAAGGTCTGGAGAAAAATAAACGTTAAGAATACTGAGGGAAGATGAAGAGTTGATTTGTGTATCGTTGATGAATATGGGAAAGTTGTGTGGAAGATGGTTACGGGTAGCTAGAAATATAAATTGGGTTTCGAAAGCATTGAAAGTAACAAGATGTTTTCTGCCCCAATCAGAGATAGTTGATAGATCAGAAAATAGCCGTGGTATGGCCTCATCATGTGAGTTTTGGAGTGATTGCATGGTGGGTCCTTGTGGAAAGCTAGTTGAATAGTGTAAGGTTGAGTCATCAGCATATGAGTGGATAGGACTAGAGGTACAGTTGAGAAGATAATTAATGAATATTAGAAAGAGAACTGGAGACAAAGCAAAACCCTGTGGGACACTGGATTTGATAGGTTGAGGAAGTGACTCAAGTGAGAAATTGCCATCCACAACCTCAGCTATGAAGCGGCCAGAAAGGAAAATAGAGATAAAGGCACAGATGGAGAGATAGAAACTGAAGGAGAGTAATTCAGAAATTATATATTTCTGTCACACTATCGAAGGCTTTAGATATGTCTAGTGTAATAGAGAAGGTCTCATCGAAGTCCTGAAAGGAGGATGATCAAGAGTTAGTAAGATGAAAAAGGTCACCAGTAGAGCAGTCCTTAGGAATCCATACTGAAGATCTGATGCGTTTTTTTACCACCGTGCATTCCCTGCTCAAGAGCTTGGCTAGGGTGGGTGCCCTGATGTTTCTGGGACTAAAGTGAACAGTTGCCACAGATTGCTAAGCCGTGCCGTCCGCCACAGCACTGGCGTCTACCAATAACACACACTGTCTGGCCTGAGCCTCAAACCCTCAACTTGTCAGTTTTGCAAGTGATTGTTCTATCAACCATGCTATGGCCTGTGGCAATCTGAAAATAGATTATATACATACATACAAGTTTAAAGACCGTTTGGTCCACAGAGAATGTGGTTACAGTCTCATGTCATAAATGTTGGCTTTCCAGGCGGCCCTGTTAAGGGCCGCCTCTGTTGTCAAGTTCTTTATTTTTGATCGGACCGGAGTACCTGATCCCACATCATTCTAGGTCTACCCTTATGCGCAGCTCCACCCCCACATGTTCATAGTCCGGCATTTCTTCACCCAGTTCTGATCATCCATTCTCTCCACGTGTCCAAACCAACCAAGTTGGCTCATGCACATCACTTCACTGACACTCCTAATGCTCAGACGCCTTCTTAACCCGGGAACTGCGGGGAGATTCTTAAGAGTTCCCCCGGCGGACTGCGGGGAGACTCTTAAGAGTGAGTGAAAACAAAAATCAACTTTTGACATCGGAAAAAAAAAAAAAAAAAAAAAAAAAAAAAATTGGCCCCTGGGCCATGCAAAATCTCAGTCCTCTACCTCCCCTCCTTCCCCACTTTCCTCCTCTCCTTCAGTTATCACCTATTTTCCCTGTTATTCCCTTATTCTGAGGTATATTTTCGTGCTAACATTAGCGAGTTGCAAGCAGGGTGTTGTCATCACTGATGGCAAGCGAGTGCAAGAGAGAGAGAGAGAGTATCGATCGACTGTGTCTCAGTGGCCTTGGGGGAAATTGGCGGGAAAGCAGCTTGCCTCACCCATACATTATACAACTCGCGGGCTATATCTCCGATTTTGACCATCCAAACGCTGTTTTCATTCGTTTTATTGTTGTTTCAGGTTAATACCTTTATAATCAACCCATAATAGGCGCATATGGATAAGTATTAATGCTATTAATGGCACAATGAATATTTTAGTGACGGAAACACCTCAAATACGTCGGCACAGGGGGACGTTTCCAATTACCCCCATGCGCACTTGTTAGGTTAATTCCTCGCTCGATACCCCGTCCCTGAGGTTTAACCCCACATATCCATCTCACCATTCTCTTCTCATTCTTTTCCATTCTATTGATATCCTCCGCTTTAACTAGCTATCTCTCCGAGGCATAGGTCATCGCACTCCTAACACACGAGGTATACACCTTCCCTTTAACCCTTCCTCCCCGGGCTGTCTTACCCAATGACGGTCGCCCCTACCCGGGCGAAATGGCTGAAAAACTTCTAGGCGTAGGCTACCGTATTTATGTTTATTTTCACTGCTAGAACTTTCCCACTCATCTATAATCGTAGTGCGGTTTTCAATCTGTATTTTGGCATTGAGTAGAGCTCTGTAAGTCAACTGGTTCAGTTGTGATGACGATTTCAGTGGAGCCAATATTGCAGAGATGTTGCCAATATGGGGGCTTTTCAGACACTAATTTCGTCATGACGTCAGAACAATAACATTGAGGAGTCTTCTTCTTGTTTTCGGAGGTTCGGTGGCGAACGCTTGGGTTTGTTGAAATACGTCGTACGCACGGCGTTCAGACCAAGCTTAATTAGGCTATTAAGCTCATGCCTTAGATAAGGCATACCGGGTAGCGGCCCTTCTTTCGTGCTGTCCTTACCTAAGGCAGACCGGGTAGGAAGGGTTAAGGTGAAGTAGGAGCCCTCCCATGGTCAGGAGTGGCAACAGCTCTCTAAACTTCCCCCAGCCACTTATGACTCTAGCAATGGAGCCAGCTTCAGCGCCACCTCCGGCGGAAAACGTATCGCCCAAATATCAGAATTTATTCACACACTCTAGCGTTACATTGTCGAAATCAACACTAACGGGCGGGTCATTTAACACAAGTTCTCCCTTGCACACTGCACATTCTATAGGTTTGACTCCTGTAAGGAGATAAAGAAAACCTAATATTTAGTAGTGGCCCCGTAATCATTGACGAACATGCCTATTACATAAGGCATCCTCTTCAAACACTAATCCGCCGTAGTTTGAATCTACCGCGCAGAGCATTTAAAAACTGAGGAGCCTTCATCATGAGCGCACGCGACCTCACTCATGGCTTCAGTCATTATGAATTGGGTTCTCACTACGAAAAAACTTCGTAAAAAATAAAAACAAAAAGAAAATAAGAATAACTATCCAATAAGCTTTCCATCATATCGTGGATGTACTTGTGTGGATTTCTGACCAGACGCTGATTCAGGCGTCATTCCTCCTTCACTGACATATCAAGTAAACCAAAATCCTTAATACATCAACGAATGGGAAGGGGACGGTCGGGAGGGCCCCAGTCGTCAATGATTACGGGGCCACTACTAAATATTAGGTTTTCTTTATCTCCTTACAGGAGTCAAACCTATAATTTATTAGTGGCCCCTCCATCATTGACGAACATGCCTGATATCTAAGACTGGAGGGGGACATTCGTAATCATATCATAACTCTAGAAAAGCAGATATAAAAACAACCACATAGTATTCTTACTTTTGAAAAATGTATTTAATACGGCGTAGGCCGGAAATATACAAGAAAAAGGGGTTCAGGCAGGTGCGTGCTTCAAAGAAGCCTGCCCGACAAAAATGGGTAACCCTGAAGATTCTGAACACAGATCTGTAGTTACAAAAGGCACCCCACTCAACGAGTGGTGACAAAAATAATAAGTTATAAGTTTATATGTGCACATCATAAACCCCAAAATACATGTGGAGATCAATTGCCAATGAACTCCATTGAACTAATATTACATTGCTTTCGCAGCTAAAACTACTATAACAACACCGTTGTTTTGTACTAAACCTTGTACTAGCACAAATTCTCGCAGAGAAATTTTCATATCACATTTTAACCTTAAATTGTATCACAGCTCTCATACTCCGGCGGGGTCTAGGGTGTCCTATGTCAACTGACTGCACCCCCCCCCCTTCCGTGAAAGTAAACATAAGTGACTGCAGGGCCACCTAGACCCTCTGCCTTAAAGCTATACATGGTAAGGAAGGTTTGTCTAGAGCAACTGACAAGTATCTAGAGAGAAACGTATGATTAGACGCCCACAACTGTGTGGACGCAATATCTTCAACTGAAAAGTTTTTCAGGAAACGTAAAGAGGCCGCCCACTTGCGTAAATCGTGGGCCCTACCCACAACGCCGGGATTACTCTCTTTAATGACTTCTACCAGAAGAGAGGCTAATCGCCGTTTAAGTAAGCGTTTACCCGTACTCGCTACCCATAAAGCACCTTGGGGGTTTTGAGGAGCTATTCTCAAATATTTGGTTAGAGCTTGCACTGGACATAAATTATGATGCACCTTTCCCCTTTTTAACGCCGGCACCGTGAACTCAGAAAACACGTGTGCACTATGCTCATTCTTGGCTACAAACGCCGGGGAGGGTGCAATGGAAATTGAATCATTAAGTCTACCAAACCTAAGACAATTAGGTGTGTTGCTCATCGCCGCCAGCTCAGACACTCTGTTTCCGGTGGCCAAAGCCAAAAGGAAAACTGCCTTCTTTAAGATTAAAGCAAAGTCTGCAGTATTTTGATACAGACGAGAATGAAGTAAAGACAAAGCTTTGTCCAGAGACCAAGTAGGCATGAGCTGACGGGGAGGTGGGCGGAGTTTAAAACACGCTCTCATAAATCCTGTTTCCTCCGCCACCGGTATGGATAGACCTGTAAGGTCGAAAAAGGGCACTCTAATCGCAGTTAAGTGATTCTTCAAAGTAACCACAGATAAACGTTTCTGCTCAAACAGATAGTTCAAGTAATTAAAAACCAATGCCACTGAGGGTACAGTTTGTTCCGTTCTAACAATCCAAGAAGTAAAAGCTTTCCAATGAGATTGATATTGTCGCTTAGTAGACTGAGTATATTGATTGAGCAATTTATTGGTCACATCCCTACCGTATGGTGCTAGCCACTTGGCCTCCTGAATGTCCATAATGCAAAAGTCAGCGAGGTCGCTAGGTTGCCAATCGTGTCTAAGTGGAAGTACCCGACCGGGAGCGATACCGGGTCCGGGCACCACATTATTAATTGCTGGTACCACACCTGCGCCGGCCACAGGGGCGCGATTAGCGAGACTAAGCCTCGATAAACTCGTAGTTTGTTCACTACGTGGCACATTAGTGACGCATCTGGCGGCGGAAACAGATAGATGGAGCTCCATCTGTTCCAGTCTGTCACTAGGGCGTCTGGCCCCCCTGCCGGCGTTATCGCCCGGCGGGTGAGGTATAGAGGGAGCTTGTGAGTCTCCTCGGACGCAAAAAGATCCACTTGTGGATGGGAGAGCTCCGCAATCATTAGGTCGAAAATGGGTTGCTTGAGCTCCCATTCTACTGTCGTGCTCTGTCTCCGGGACAGAGCGTCTGCCCAGACGTTCGCTACGCCTGGGAGATAAGATGCGTGAAGATAAATATCTAGACTGCTGGCTAGAACAAAAATCTCTTCCGACACGAGTAGCAACTTCCTTGACCTCGTTGACCCTTGTTTCTGAATACAGTGAACTGCATTCAGATTGTCCATTCTGAAGGCCACCGACTTGCCCCGTAACGCCGGGCCGTGAGCCTGAAGGAAATACAAGGGGACTAGTAACTCTTTGACATTTATGTGAGAGATTTCTAAGTGGGACCAAAGTCCCTGACCCTGGTGCCCCTGATTTGACTGAAATCCCCACCCTATGGTGCCTGACGCATCCGTGTCTACCCATACCGTTGGAGGAGGAGAGGTCCATGACATGATTGAGTGCAATGTTTCCCTCTTCGCCCAGACCGCTAGTAAGGTGTGGATTAATTTTGGTATGGGCCATAATTTTCCCGCCGGTAAGAGTGGGAAATATTTGTTGCCTTCCAATATTAATCGTTTTACTTTCAACCGGCCCAACTTGACAGTTAGCTGAATCCAGTTGAGAGAGCCGACCAGAGACTCCCAGACTCTTCGTGTCGTAGTCAGACTGTGAAGAAACCTGAACAGTTTCCTGCGAAACCTGTTGCGATTGTCCACACTCTGACTCAGAGTGAGAGCGGCGGTGTCCCAGACCAGCCCTATCCACTGAATTACTCTTGAGGGAACAAGGTTTGACTTTACCAGATTTACCTTGAAGCCTAGAGTTTTGACATGATTTAAAATGATATTGACATGTTTTATGCATAATTGTTGTGTCTCTGCCACCACCAGCCAGTCGTCTAGATACCACAACACTCTGATTCCCTGTTTTAACAACGGCATCAGGGCTTGCCGGACTAGTTTCGTGAATAGTCGAGGTGCTAGGTTCAAACCGAACGGCATCCTCTGAAAAACAAAATTTTGGTGCCTGATCCTCAAGGCCAGAAACCTTTGAAATCTTTTGTTGACCGACACGTGCCAATAGGCGTCTGTCAGGTCTAGGGAACACATCCAGCCTCCCGGCGGAAGTGTTAGCCTGATTTGATGAACTGTTAACATTCTGAAAGACTCGTTGTAAATGTGAAGATTCAGATAAGACAGGTCTACGACCGGCCTCATCTGAACACTGTCCCGTTTGGGAACCAAAAACAGTTTTGACGTGAATACAGGGTAATCTGGAGGGACCGGGATGATGACATTCTTGGCAATCATCTCCTGGACCAGCGACTCCACCTCTAATGAAACACAATTTGCCGTTGTCGGCTGACGTAAGCGAGGTCGCCGGAGCCACTGCCAAGTGATGCCTTTGCGTGCCACCATCCGTGCCCAGGTTTTTAACGGCCATGCTTGGTGACACGTTCGGAACGACCCAGTTAGCAGACAAGGGTTCGCCGGCTGTACTTCCCTCGGTTCCTCCGGCTTTAAGACAGGCACTGGGAGTGAGAGAGACTTTAGTTTTTTGATGGTGGGTTTGGTGGTGTTGGACGCTTCGCCGGCTGGCTGGTGTGGGCCGAAGACTGGCCCTGCCCCGGCTTATACTGGCCGCGTCCTCTCTGTCCTGAAAACCCTCTCTGTCTATGCCTGTACTGACCCAGGGGGGATTGGGAGGACTTAGGCGGAAGAAACGGCTTAGAACCCCCTGGCTAAGCTTTAGTAGGAGGCTTAGGTTTGGGGAAGTTAAATGCAGGTTTCTTAGCCTGTGCGGGACTGTGCTTCACGGCCTGTGCCATGTTAAACACTGTTCGCCATACATCAGGGGACATTAAAGAAGGAGTAAGTACTGGGGACATTACCACCTGGTTAGCAATGCGATCAGGCAGCTTGCGAACTAATGACATCCTAAGATCCTGTCGTGCTCGCACCGCCTCAAGTAAGGCTGTGCGTATGTCACCTAAGGATTGAATCGACGACTGAAGAATCAGACGCCGGGATAACTCAACTGATCTTCGAGCATCCGCGTCTGCGATTGCCTGAGTAGACCTGAGTAAAGACTTAGCCACCTGTTGAGAAACTATGTACTGTGAAAACAGGCGGAAAGCTTTTCCCCTTAGCCTAAATTCTCTGTCTAGGTGAGTAGGGGTAGGGGTAGTGAATGGGTCCTTTAGTTCACAAAGATTAATCTTAGGGGCAGCTAGAAAAGAAAATAAAGCTGACGGAACTCCGCCGGCAGAACCTACCGGCATGGAGAACCATGAATGTGTATCCTGAGGGATCTGGTGGGAAGATTTAGAAGTGAAAGTGGTTGCAAAGTTTTGAGCCTCTACCTCCCAATCCACCCAAGGTCCTGGTCCCAACTGTCCCACCTTCAACACTGGATTAGCTGTCTCGTCTGTGACGGTCTGTAAATCTAGTTCAGGAGTAAGAGCCGACAGAGCCTTAATATCATTAAACCCATCCAGCTTAGACCAGTCTGAAAAAAGTTTTGAAGCTGAGGCAGGGGGTAAAGCAGGCTTAGATGCATAAACAAAATAATCCTGATGATAATAACTAGGTATAGCCTTGATATTTACGTCCAAAACATTACCCAAGGCATCCAATGCCCTTAATTTCTTTGACTTATTTCCCTGGATAAACCACTCACGTGGTACCGGGAGTTCCCCTGACAAGGTAGGCTGGGCAAGCTCTGGCTTAGAGGGGTTCAAAAGAACCCATGACTCGTCTGGCCCATAAAGCAGGGGCATAGCTACCTTTCTAAGAGGCGCTTTGTCTAGAGGGGGTGGATTAACATCCGTAATGACCCTGACATTTGACGTAGTGAATGCCGCCGTAGCTGGCTTAGAGCTCCCTGCCGGTGACAGAGTAGGAGGGTTAGGAATCTTAGATAAATCGATTGACGTTATCAGAGGCCGTACCGCAGAACTTGTCAAGGGAGCCCCCAAGTCCATTGTGGGGTTTTCTCGTTGTTGACTAAAGAATTTAGATAGAGCATGAGTAAGTAACCCATCAATTTATTGTGCTGTAACAAACTGGTTAGATGCAGAACTTTCAGGTGAATCAGTATTATCATGGGCGGCGTCCAGGCCTGAGCCTGACCCTTGTCCATCCCTATCTGAAATTATTGACACTTCATCTTGTTCCTCCCGATCCTCCTGAGAAGACCCCGCCGAGGCAGGGGCACCTTGTTTCCAAGATAAGTCAGGGATAGAGGATGGGGTCGCCGCGTCCCTGTGGACATCGGCTACTGTGTGACTCGTATGAGTCGGACGTGGATGGTCAGACCCTGGTTGAGCAAACCGCCAAACACCGAGGCTCTGGCCTACGCTCTCTTGAGAGTCTGAAACATTCTCAATTATTGAATTTCCTGAACTTTCCGTTTCTAGGGTTAAAATATCAATAGGTAAATCTTGTTTAGGGACAGGCGCTTCACTATACTCTGAGGCTGTAACAGAAACATTTTCAGGTGTAGAGGTACGATGAGATGCACTAGACTTAGGAGAATGTCGAGAGGACTTCCTATGGGAATCCTTTTTGGAGGATTTGTGGCTACGGTGTGACCGCGAACTAGACCTAGATTTGGAAGAATCACCACCATGACCACTGGTGGAAGCTTCAGTCTTACACTTCTTACTAGCCGGGGAAGAGGCACGACTTGAAGACTGCTGTCTGAGAGGTGACCTTGACCTCGATCTCGCCTGCGACGAGGAGGTGGCTGCCGGGGGAGTAGGCTCTCTCGGGCGTTTAGACGTATCCACAGACGATACAGAACCCTGGCTAGTCTCTGTCGGCTTAAAACCCGTTACTCTAGAGGTACGTTTAGGGGGAGGGTGCTCTGACAGCAACTTATCCCAAAGTGGGACGTTGTCACATTGAAGTGACTTATGTGCGACAATGGTAGTGTAGGCCGACATTTGTTGTCTGACCTCTCTCAACGCTACCGCCGCGGTCTTGTCATTGTCACACAGGACTTTATTGGCTAATTGGGAGCAAAAGGAACAATTAAGTGTAACCCAGAGACCCCTTGAACGGTCTAGACATCTAACACACCTTATGCAAAGGGTATGCGCAAAAATTGGGATACCCGCGCAAGTAGGGGTAATGCACAGGGCAAAAACTGGGGCCACAGTAGCCATGACAGAGACTGGTGTGAGGAAACTACCGCCGGGTCTGTATTGGTCCGCCGGAGCTCAGCTCTGGAAAAATAAAGAAAAATTTCCAGGAATTAATGCTCATAAGGTTAACCCACGTGTTCGCATACAAGTGTTAATAACCCGCCGGGTAACGGGATGCAAAGACACAGCTAACACATCTCGCTACGCGGCGGGGTGTAAAGAGGCTAAACAAATCTTTTTAGCTAAAGAACATGAAGAATACCCTCTGATATAATGGTCCAGTATGGCACTTATAGTCTGTAGGAGGTGGTGACTGTCTCAAGATTCAATTTTGTAACAAAGCCCCCCTCATAAAGACGCCGGCCCTTGAAATATTTTAGTAGAATAGCCCAGGGCAGGAATATACGAGATCTGATTTTTTAACGAATTGTCCCAAACGATCGTCGTAAAAATAGAAGGCGGCGATACTGAAAGTATCACCAAATTAAGGTTAATCGAAATTGAATTTGTTTATAAATTCCTTAGTTCCTCCACTTAGGAGCACCCGCCGGGTGTGGGAATCGATTTGGTTAAACCTCACTGAACCTTCAATTGCCGTAAGAGTAAAGGCAGCGATACACAGAGTATCACTAAAATGGATTGGTTAACTATATGAGACCTAAGTCGTTTATCCCACCCTGCTCAGGTGCACCCGCCGGGTGAGAAGTCTAAAAGTTAACCCCACAAGTTCCTGACCCCACTTCTTTGTAAAAGATCGCCGGGGAGGAACGCCTAAACAACAGCTAGGTTTTCCATGTGGTTGTCGTAAACCAGGTAGAAAAAACCTATAAAAACGAGTGTTCTCAAGAACGTCGTTTTTATATATATATCTATATATATATATAAGGATGGGTACAGCCATCCCGCCAGGAATTAAAGGAGGCCTGAAACCAGGCACCCACAGAGACGCAGTCCTGGAGAGCCACAGACACCTCCCCACGCCGGGGAACCAGCCAGAGTTAAAAACCACGTGTGGCCCAACACTGCTCATCGGTCAGGATTTTTCATGGTGAAACCGAGAAAAAACCCGCCGGAAGGCAAACCCCACCCTGAACAGACACCATCTGAACAATACGACACGAGGAGAGACACGCACGACTAACCAAGGTCACAACATAATCCGTGGAATTAGCCAATACACAACTAAACCAGGAAACAATTATAGTCCGAGGAATTAGCCAATACACAACTAAAACCCGGATACACATGACACAGTAGGGCATATTTATAAAATAAATAATAACACTAGACATGTGGCAAAGCTACGAGCGGCTGGCTAGGCCTAGGTAGACGGCATGAAAATAGTTGAAATATAAACACACACTGGAATATCACAACAGGAACCACCGCCAACACACCACCGTAGCGATAACTTCCCACCCCGGGAAGCCTGACACGGACCCAGAAAAAACTTCACTAAGTGAAGAAAAATACGCTGGGAACGTCAGCAAACACACAGCTTACCTCATCAGAAGGATAAAAGGCAGCAATAATTAACGCGTAATGAAAGCCGCCTGCATCACCAACTAACACAACTGTGAAAAGTTCACGTGTCCACAACAGGACCACGAGGGTACATCCGAAATAGATGCCCCATACACACGACCCAAAATACACTGCACTGCGGGCAACCAGCCCAGGACACTCCTGCTACGCCTATCCTAACCTTACTCGATACATCCTAGAGTAAACAAATGAGAAAAAACTCACTAGGGACGCAACGAATGCGGAACCAGCGGAGCCTGGAAGGTACGTCCGGGCAGGCTGAGCGCAGAGCAAAGAAGGAGGAATGACGCCTGAATCAGCGTCTGGTCAGAAATCCACACAAGTACATCCACGATATGATGGAAAGCTTATTGGATAGTTATTCTTATTTTCTTTTTGTTTTTATTTTTTACGAAGTTTTTTCGTAGTGAGAACCCAATTCATAATGACTGAAGCCATGAGTGAGGTCGCGTGCGCTCATGATGAAGGCTCCTCAGTTTTTAAATGCTCTGCGCGGTAGATTCAAACTACGGCGGATTAGTGTTTGAAGAGGATGCCTTATGTAATAGGCATGTTCGTCAATGATGGAGGGGCCACTAATAAATAAAGTCTTGTCAAAGGTCTTCTAGCTCCACTACATCTCTTGTGTACCCAGTCACTACAGAGTCAGATGCAACATTGAATTGAGTTACTTACCACCCCCTTCCCACATACTGCGCATGGATAGTCGCCGCTTCTTTCCATAGTTCCGCGCCCTATTCCACTAATCATGACCTTTGTTATATCTATGTTAACTTTTAGATGCTTGTTTGCCATACCCTTCCTCCATCTTTTGAACTTTGCCTCTGCTTCCTGCGCACTGTCTGCGATAAGAACTAGATCATCTGCATATAACAACTTCCATGGGAGTCCTATCCTCAAGTCCCTTGATAGAGCCTCCAGGACCAAAACAAACAGTAATGGGCTCAGCGCTAAACCTTGGTGAACTCTAACTTTCACTTGGAACTCTTCGCTCAGGCCCCCATTCACTCTAACTGCTGCCTGTGACCCCTCATACATTCTCATTATCACACTCACTAGATTATGGGAAGACAAATGCTTAAGAATTTGTATAATTTAGAATAGTTTCATAAACTTAAGAGATGCAAGAAATGAGATCAATCGCACTATAGTTGGAGGGTTGAGAGAAGTCACCTTTCTTTGGACAAGGTTGAATGAGGGCAAACTTCCAACAAGATGGAAAGACGTTTGAGGAAAGAAAGAGATGAAACAGTTTGCTTAAGCAGGGAGTCATCACGGAAGAACAGATTTTGAGTACAAGAGGCACATCATCCGGTCCATCCGGTTCTTAAACTTTTTCTACTCCAGAGAGGGCAGAAAGTATAAGAAGAGGCCGAACGTCCTTGAGACGAGCATAGAAAACAGAGAGGAACAATACCGCAACCATCCAAGGTGGAGTTTCTACCGAAAGTTTGAGTGAAGAGTTCAGCTTTGGAAGACTTGGCAGTTGTGTCATCAGAGTGGAAAAGAGAAGGGAAAGACGATGAAGTAATATTATTGGAGAGGTTTTTGGCTAGATGCCAGAAATCTTGGGAAGAGTTAGAATTGGAAAGTTTAGAACATTTATTATTGATGAAAGAGTTTTTGGCAAGTCAAAGAACAGATTTTGCTTGATTCCGGGCAAAAACTTAACCCTTTCACATTTTTATGATGTAGAGGTTGCCAGATTAGCAATAATAAATAGAGTTCTCTCACTCTTATAATTACCTCTCCAAAATTAGTTGTCTGCCCACAGCTAACTCAAAGACAACTGCAGAGGTTGAAGTAACTAAACTAAAGGTTTCTAAATACCCCTGATGGTAACAAAGGCTTTAAAGTATCCCTAATAGGCTCAAAATTGCGTCAAGAACGTGAGAGGGTTAAAAAGTATGAGATTATTTTGTTTGAAGGCGATGGTACCGATTGAATGCACGAGTAAACCAAGATTTTTGTGAATTTGTTTGAGATAAAGAAAATTAAGATATGCTTCCATGCCCGAGAGGATTACCTACATAATACACTCGGCACTTTCTAGCGGTCCCCAGCCATGGAAGCAAAACCATTCCAGGGAAATTTGAAAAAGTACCGTTGATAAACTCCCAGTTAGCAGCGGCAAAATGCCACAAGCGCCGCCGGCTGGGAGGCTCAGAAGGCCGTACTGCAGAGATAGGACAGGTAACAGAGATAAGGTTATGATCGGAAGAACCCAATGGAGGAAGAAGATTTACAGTGTAAGCAGAAGGATTAGAGGTTAGAATTAAGTCACAGATGTTGGGCCGATTTCCAAGGCGAGCCGGGATAAGGGTAGGGTGCTGTAGTAACTGCTTTAGGTCATTAGGATAGAAAAGATGTGGGCTTGTTCACCAGGTTGGTCAGTGAAAAGAGAGGAGAGCCATTAGTGGTAATGAACATTGAAATCCCTCACGATGGAGATTTCAGAGAAGGGAGAGATGGATAGAATGTGGTCCACTTTAGAAGTAAGATAGTAAAAAAAAATGGATAATCAGTAGAATTAGGGGAGAGATAAACAGTACAGATTTATTTAGTGAGAGGGTGACAAGATAGTTTAAGCCAGAGAGTTGAGAATTCAGAAGAGTCAAAGTTGGGAACACGAGAGCAACTAGGATTGTTGCGTACGTACACACAACATTCACCTTTGACTTTGAATTGAGGATAGAGATAGTAGGAGGATACAATGAAGGGTTTGCTGTCTGTTGCCATAAACAAGTGGGTTAATATAATATTTTGTTTAGTTATTATTGAGGATTTTGCTTCTCTTTGCCATTTTCGAGAAATATATTTTAGTTTGACTCCTAGGCTAACAAAGATGCCTTCCCAGACTATCTTTAAACTAAAAACAAAAGCCCACCTAGATCCTAGTCAAGCTAAATTTGTATATTATTTGACAGAAAAATGTCCCGACCAAAGGCCTATTTCTTTTAAGTTGCAGGCTCGCTGTCACTCACCCAGAATAAAATTGACACCTGAATGGAGTGAAGTATTTTATGATCGCCAAGTTAATGGGGTGAAACTTATTTTAATTTCCAAACTAATGTAGCAAAACAGGGGAGACCCGTAAAGACACCCCTCGGTCCAAATAGGTTTAACTATAGTGTCACTGAGATATACCGGTATATTACTTCATCATTTCTCAAATAAGGATCGAATTTGAAATTGCAATTAAAAGTAAAATGGTAACGATTCATGCATAGGCCTACATGATTAATACAAAATAATTATATATTATGTATAAGACTGATAGCATATATAATATATATATATATATATATATATATATATATATATATATATAAATGTTATACTATTTATTTATTATATACACACCTGTCTACTTTAGCACCCTATCAACATACACATCTGTCTACTTTAGCACCCCTATCAACATACACACCTATCTACTTTAGCACACCTATCAACATACACACCTGTCTACTTAAACACACCTATCAACATACACAATTACACACCTGTCTACTCACACACACACACACGTCTTACACTTACTTATCAATGCACACACACCTGTCTATGTTACTTAAACACACCTATCAATTTATACACCTATCAACTCATACACACCTGTCAATTCACACACGTCTGTCAACTCACACACCTGTCTATAGTACTTAAACACATCTATCATTGCATACACCTATCAACTCACATACACCTATCAACTCATACACACCTATTAATTCATACACACCTGTCAATTCACACACATCTGTCAACTCACACACAGCTGTACTCATACACACCTGTAAACTCACACTCACCTGTCAACTCACACACGCTTGTCAACTCACACACACACACATATATAAAATTTACATACATAACATTTTAAGACCGAGTGTTCCACACATACGTGCAGTTTCAGTCTCTTGTTCTAATGGCGGCGTTCCAGGCAACCCTGTTAAGGGCTGCTTCACTTGTCAAGTTCTTGGATTTGAGATCGGCACGTATAGTCCGATCTCAAGTCTTCCTCGGTCTACCCCTTGGTGCAGGTCCCTCCACAATCACAGACCTGCATTTTTTCATCCAATTTTGTTCATCCATTCTCCCCACATGTCCATACCATATGTAAGTTCATACACACCTGTCAATTCACACACACCAGTCAACTCACAAACATCTGTAAACTCACATACACCTATCAACGCAGACACACCTTTCTACTTATGCATACCTGTTTTTTTTTATCTGCCCTGAGGCCCACCTATCGTACCCAACTGTCTACTTACATCTATCAACTCTCACACACACCTATAAGCTCGCGCACACACACACACACACACACACACACACACACACACACACACACACACACACACACACACACACACACACACACACACACACACACACACACACACACACACACACACACACACACACACACACACACACACACACACGTCTACTCACACACCAATGTACTGACGCCCACCTGTCCCCTACATAGGTGGATGGGTACTCGGCCAACACCACCAACACCACCAACACCACCTGCAGTCTGTTCTCCATCAGTGAGCACGCCTTCATTCAGAGGATCAGAGACAAACAGAGGAAGGAGTATATAAAGAGGTTAGCCCAAAAATTATTTTGTGGAAGAGTCGGAGCCCTAGTGTTGGTCGTGTCATTTTTCTTGTTGTTGTTGTTCTTCTTTATCTGCATCAGTCACTACTATAACAATTAGTCCACTATAAAAGCCACTATTAAAGGGCATAACTCACGTGGTCAGCTATCCTCATTATCATAAATGTTAGTGTACAATATACCTCCTATGTGCACTAATAGTAGTAAGAGTTTCTTATAAATGTAAATATAAATATATTATTGTTTAGATGGTGGTGGTGAGAGGCATTTCCGACATGCTATGACTTATACATGTATCGGGAGGTTTATGAAGGAGGCACTGAGCAGAATGATTACTATTTTAGAACAAAATTTACGGCAAACCAAGACAACTGTGCATTATCAATCATGCTTTAACATGCTTCAGACAGTGATAAAATTAAACGGGATTTTTCATGAGCTATGCTCTTAAAAGATGCCACTGCATAGAAGTCTCCACTGTAATAAAGTAACCACTGTACATATATCACCACTGTACTACAGTAGCCACTGTACTAAAGTAACCACTGTACATATATCACCACTGTACTAAAGTAGCCACTGTACTAAAGTAACCACTGTACATATATCACCACTGTACTACAGTAGCCACTGTACTAAAGTAACCACTGTACATATATCACCACTGTACTAAAGTAGCCACTGTACTAAAGTAACCACTGTACATATATCACCACTGTAATAAAGTAACCACTGTACTAAAGTAACCACTGTACATATATCACCACTGTACTACAGTAGCCACTGTACTAAAGTAACCACTGTACTACAGTAGCCACTGTTCTAAAGTAACCACTGTACATATATCACCACTGTACTACAGTAGCCACTGTACTAAAGTAACCACTGTACATATATCACCACTGTACTACAGTAGCCACTGTACTAAAGTAACCACTGTACATATATCACCACTGTACTAAAGTAGCCACTGTACTAAAGTAACCACTGTACATATATCACCACTGTACTACAGTAGCCACTGTACTAAAGTAACCACTGTACATATATCACCACTGTACTACAGTAGCCACTGTACTAAAGTAACCACTGTACATATATCACCACTGTACTAAAGTAGCCACTGTACTAAAGTAACCACTGTACATATATCACCACTGTACTACAGTAGCCACTGTACTAAAGTAACCACTGTACATATATCACCACTGTACTACAGTAGCCACTGTACTAAAGTAACCACTGTACATATATCACCACTGTACTACAGTAACCACTGTACTAAAGTAACCACTGTACATATATCACCACTGTACTACAGTAGCCACTGTACTAAAGTAACCACTGTACATATATCACCACTGTACTACAGTAGCCACTGTACTAAAGTAACCACTGTACATATATCACCACTCTCACCACACCAGAATCTCTCAGTAGATAAGGCTCCTGGTCCAGATGAAATTCCTCCAATAGTACTTAAGAATTGCTCCTTGGTGCTCGCTCCTGTATTGGCAAATTTTTTCCGTCTATGTACTCATACCTCATGCTTCCCAGTACCCTGGAAAGAAGCAAACATCCATCCAGTTCCTAAAAAAGGTGCCTCTTCAGATCCATCAAACTACAGACCAATAGCTATAACTTCCACTCTTGGTAAAGTCTTTGAAATTATATTAAATAATCACATAATTAAGCATCTTGAGAATAATAAATTAATCAGTGATAGGCAATATCGTTTTAGACGATGTCGATCAACTGCAGACATTCTTTGCCTTCTTATGCATCAAATCAACCAAGCTACAGACCAACATGGTGAAACACATACAATAGTACTAGATATATCAAAGGCATTTGATAGAGTCTGGCATCAATCCTTATTGTTGAAGATGTCACACTACGGCCTTGCATCATTAGTTCCACTAATTTCTTCTTATCTTCATAACAGAAAAATATGTGTAATGGTAGATGGCCTTTATTCTCAATTTCACTCAATAAATGCTGGTGTTCCCCAGGGATCAGTTTCGGCCCCAACTCTGTTCCTCATTCATATCAATGATCTCATATCTACCACTCATAATCCAATACATTCCTATGCAGATGACTCAACACTCCACAGTTCCTTCACATTTACCAATTCTTTCACCCAACCCGATCTTATAAATTCAAAAATAAGCACTGCAATTTCTCTGAACCAGGACCTTTCTAGAATTGAAGAATGGGGACAAAAGAATCTAGTTTCCTTTAATGCACAGAAAACCAAGTACATTCAATTTTCTAACCAACAGAATCTCACTGACTCCCATATATTTTTTAATGATGTAAATATTCCCACTTCCCCTAGTATTGACATTCTCGGTGTAACATTAACTACTAACTTGAGCTGGACACATTATGTTAGAAGCATTGCTAAGAATGCCTCTAAAAAACTGGGACTCCTGTACAGAGTTCGAGAATTCTTCACTGACGAGCAGTTGGCCGTAATATATAAAAGTCATGTGCGTTCTCAGATGGATTACTACAAAGGAGTACAAAGGAAATCAAGCAACAACAGATCTAGTGACCCTTCTAGGCTGCTTGTCCTCCAAAACACTGAGGATCAAGTGTCCAAACAGTGGTTTAGAGTGGGTAAGGGAACATTGGAAAGGGAACTACTGCCCTGCCACTAACGTGGCAGGACTAGGAAGTTAGTAGGGGACATATGGGTTAGTAACTGAGGGGAGGATAAACTTATTCATTTACAAACGCAGTCAGTCGCGGGTTTGATGCGAGATATTTGTCTAGGCGGAATTTAAATGAATCAACGGTGCTGCAGTCTATAACGTCTCGGGGAAGCCCATTCCACAAGTTGACAACTCGATTGAAGAAGAAATTCTTAGATTCGTGTGAGTTAAAAGATTTACCAATAATTTTGCAACCGTTTCCCCGCGTGTAATTAGAATGGTCGATAGTGAAGTACTTACTACAGTTCATATTGTCGATGCCTTTGATGATTTTGAACACTTGAATTAAGTCGCCTCTTAATCTGCGCTGGGTTAAAGGAAATAGATTTAATTCTCTAAGACGCTCTTCGTATGGTTTGTTCTTTAGGCTAGGTATCATTTTGGTAACTCTACGTTGAACTCGTTCTAGCTTGTTTATGTCTTTTTGGTAATAAGGGCACCAGCATTGAACGCAGTATTCCAGAAGAGGGCGGACTAAGGAATTGTAAAGGGTTAGGATTACGTCTTTGGATTTATGCTCAAATGATCTGCCTATAAAGCCAATTATTTTGTTTGCCTTCTTAACAACTTCTGAACATTGTTGACTCGATTTTAGGTTACTCGATATTGTTACTCCCAGATCGGTTTCTCGGTTTACATTCTTAAGCTGAGTGCCATTCATCGAATAGTTTGCTTTCTCATTTAGGTATCCGATATGTAGTACTTTACATTTATCCGCATTGAAACTCATTTGCCAAATTTGGGCCCAATGTGACAATTTATCTAGATTGTGTTGCATATCGTCAACTTGATCTTTTGAGAGTACGCTATTTGCAATTTTTGTATCGTCAGCAAATTTTGAGATTGTACAGGTGAGACCCTCATCTATGTCGTTGATGTAAAATAGAAAGAGAATTGGTCCTAGTACCGATCCCTGGGGTACCCCGCTACTTACATTGGTCCATTTAGATGCCTTACCGTTTATGACTACTCTTTGCTTTCTGTCGCTGAGCCAATTTTCTATCCATTTCAACACACCGTCTTGTATTCCATGCGCTTTTAGTTTTAGCAGTAAACGTTTGTGGGGAACTTTGTCAAAGGCCTTTTGAAAATCAAGGTATATAATATCTACAGCTTTACTCTCATCGTAGAGGTTGAGGATATCGTGGAAGAAGTCTAAGAGGTTTGTTAAACAGGAACGTTTTTTACGAAAGCCGTGTTGAGTATCTTTAAGTATGTTATTTTCCTCTAAGTGATTTACGAGTCTGTCTCTTATGACCGTTTCTAGCATTTTACATACAACTGAGGTTAAGCTAATTGGACGATAGTTACCGGGTAGGGATTTGCTGCCTTTTTTTAATATCGGTGTTACGTTGGCTATCTTCCACTGATCAGGCATAGTTCCATAGTTCCATACTGTTCACCTCTGTGGAGTGGAAGTGGAGTGGTTGCATTGAGGCAGTTGGACAACATTCAAAATAAAGCTATTAGATTAATCAATAACCCTGCAATCACACAGGACCTTCCTACATTATCCATACGAAGAAACGTTGCATCCCTTGCATTATTCTACAGATATTTTCACAGCAATTGTTCCGAGGAACTTGCTTCAATTGTGCCGCCTCTCCACATATTTCCCCGTAGAACTAGGGCAGCTGAGAGCGCCCATGAATTTACACTTTCTCCTCTACAATGCAGAACTTCTGCTTATCAAAATTCATTTATCCCTAGAACTACTACTCTTTGGAATTCACTTCCCTCGAATTGCTTTCCACAAACTTACAATCTACAAATGTTTAAATCCAGTTGTTACAAACATTTTATGAATGGAGGATGCCTTTAGGCACATGGACCTTTTTGTTTTATCTGTGTTTTTCCTTCCTCCGTTCATTGTCTCTTAAAAAAAAAAAAAATGTACTAAAGAAACCATTGTACTAAAGTAACCACTGTACAAAGGAATACAAAGGAAATCAAGCAACAACCGATCTAGTGACCCTTCTAGGCTGCTTGTCCTCCAAAACACTGAGGATCAAGTGTCCAAACAGTGGTTTAGAGTGGGAAAGCTAGGGAACATTGGAAAAGGAACTACTGCCCTGGAACTAATGTCCGTGGCAGGATTAGGAAGTTAGTAGTGGACAGATGGGTTAGTAACTGAGGGGGGGGATAAAATAAAGTTATTAATTTACAAACGCAGTCAGTCGCGGGTTTGATGCGAGATATTTGTCTAGGCGAAGTTTAAATGAATCAACGGTGCTGCAGTCTATAACGTCTCGGGCAAGACCATTCCAGAAGTTGACAACTCGATTGAAGAAGAAATTCTTAGATTCGTGTGAGTTAAAAGATATACCAATAATTTTGCAACCGTTTTCCCGCGTGTAATTAGATTGGTCGATAGTGAAGTACTTACTACAGTTCATATTGTCGATGCCTTTGATGATTTTGAACACTTGAATTAAGTCGCCTCTTAATCTGTGCTGGGTTAAAGGATATAGATTTAATTCTCTAAGACGCTCCTCGTATGGTTTGTTCTTTAGGCTAGGTATTATTTTGGTAACTCTACGTTGAACTCGTTCTAGCTTGTCTATATCTTTTTGGTAATAAGGGCACCAGGATTGAACGCAGTATTCCAGAAGAGTTCGGACTAAGGAATTGTCAAGGGTTAGGATAACGTCTTTGGATTTATGCTCAAATGACCTGCCTATAAAGCCAATTATTTTGTTTGCCTTCTTAACAACTTCTGAATATTGTTGACTCGGTTTTAGATTACTCGATATTGTTACTCCCAGAACGGTTTCTCTGTTTACATTCTTAAGCTGAGTGCCATTCATCGAATAGTTTGCTTTCTCATTTTGGTATCCGATATGTAGTACTTTACATTTATCCGCATTGAAACTCATTTGCCAAATTTGGGCCCAACGTGACAACTTATCTAGATTGTGTTGCATATCGTCAACTTGTTCTTTTGAGAGTACGCTATTTGCAATTTTTGTATCGTCGGCAAACTTTGAGATTGTACAGGTGAGACCCTCATCTATGTCGTTGATGTAAATTAGAAAGAGAATTGGTCCTAGTACCGATCCCTGGGGTACCCCGCTACATACATTGGTCCATTTAGATGCCTTACCATTTAGACTACTCTTTGCTTTCTGTTGCTGAGCCAATTTTCTATCGCTAAAGTAACCACTGTACTAAAGTAACCACTGTACTAAAGTAACCACTGTACTAAAGTTGCCAGTGTACTAAAGTTGCCACTGTACTAATGTCGCCACTGTACTAAAGTAACCACTGTACTAAAGTAACCACTGTACTAAAGTTGCCAGTGTACTAAAGTCGCCACTGTACTAATGTCGCCACTGTACTAAAGTAACCACTGTACTAAAGTAACCACTGTACTAATGTCGTCACTGTACTAAAGTAACCACTGTACTAAAGTCGCCACTGTACTAATGTCGCCACTGTACTAATGTCGCCACTGTACTAAAGTTGCCAGTGTACTGATGTCGCCAGTGTACTAATGTCGCCACTGTACATATGTCGCCACTGTACTAATGTCGCCTCTGTACTAATGTCGCCACTGTACGTATGTCGCCACTGTACTAATGTCGCCACTGTACGTATGTCGCCACTGTACGTATGTCGCCACTGTACTAATGTCGCCACTGTACGTATGTCGCCACTGTACGTATGTCGCCACTGTACGTATGTCGCCACTGTACTAATGTCACCACTGTACTATGTTGCCACTGTACTAATGTCGCCACTGTACTAATGTCGCCACTGTACTATGTTGTCACTGTACTAATGTCACCACTGTACTAATGTCACCACTGTACTAATGTCGCCACTGTACTATGCTGCCACTGTACTAATGTCGCCACTGTACTAATGTCGCCACTGTACTATGTCGCCACTGTACTAATGTCACCACTGTACTAATGTCACTAGTGTACTAATGTCGCCACTGTACTATGTTGCCACTGTACTAATGTCACTACTGTACTATGTTGTCACTGTACTATGTTGCCACTGTACTAATGTCACCACTGTACTATGTTGCCACTGTACTAATGTCACCACTGTACTATGTTGCCACTGTACTAATGTCGCCACTGTACTATGTTGCCACTGTACTAATGTCGCCACTGTACCGTACTAATGTCGCCACTGTACTAATGTCGCCACTGTACTATGTTGCCACTGTACTAATGTCACCACTGTACTATGTCGCCACTGTACTAATGTCACCACTGTACTAATGTCACCACTGTACTAATGTCACCACTGTACTAATGTCGCCACTGTACTATGTTGCCACTGTACTAATGTCACCACTGTACTATGTCGCCACTGTACTATGTTGCCACTGTACTAATGTCACCACTGTACTATGTCACCACTGTACTATGTTGCCACTGTACTAATGTCACCACTGTACTATGTTGCCACTGTACTAATGTCACCACTGTACTATGTCGCCACTGTACTATGTTGCCACTGTACTAATGTCACCACTGTACTATGTTGCCACTGTACTAATGTCACCACTGTACTATGTTGCCACTGTACTAATGTCACCACTGTACTATGTCGCCACTGTACTATGTTGCCACTGTACTAATGTCACCACTGTACTATGTTGCCACTGTACTAATGTCACCACTGTACTATGTTGCCACTGTACTAATGTCACCACTGTACTATGTTGCCACTGTACTAATGTCACCACTGTACTATGTTGCCACTGTACTAATGTCACCACTGTACTATGTTGCCACTGTACTAATGTCACCACTGTACTAATGTCGCCACTGTACTATGTTGCCACTGTACTAATGTCGCCACTGTACTATGTTGCCACTGTACTATGTTGCCACTGTACTAATGTCGCCACTGTACTATGTTGCCACTGTACTATGTTGCCACTGTACTATGTTGCCACTGTACTAATGTCACCACTGTACTATGTTGCGACTGTACTAATGTCACCACTGTACTATGTTGCCACTGTACTAATGTCGCCACTGTACTATGTTGCCACTGTACTAATGTCGCCACTGTACTAATGTCGCCACTGTACTAATGTCACCACTGTACTAATGTCGCCACTGTACTATGTTGCCACTGTACTAATGTCACAACTGTACTATGTCGCCACTGTACTATGTCGCCACTGTACTAATGTCACCACTGTACTATGTCGCCAGTGTACTATGTTGCCACTTTACTAATGTCACCACTGTACTAATGTCGCCACTGTAGTATGTTGCCACTGTACTAATGTCACCACTGTACTATGTCGCCACTGTACTAATGTCACCACTGTATTAATGTCACCACTGTACTATGTCGCCACTGTACTATGTTGCCACTGTACTAATGTCACCACTCTACTAATGTCGCCACTGTACTATGTTGCCACTGTACTAATGTCACCACTGTACTAATGTCGCCACTGTACTATGTTGCCACTGTACTAATGTCACCACTGTACTAATGTCGCCACTGTACTATGTTGCCACTGTACTAATGTCACCACTGTACTAATGTCGCCACTGTACTATGTTGCCACTGTACTAATGTCGCCACTGTACTAATGTCGCCACTGTACTAATGTCGCCACTGTTCTATGTCGCCACTGTACTAATGTCACCACTGTACTAATGTCGCCACTGTACTATGTTGCCACTGTACTAATGTCACCACTGTACTATGTCGCCACTGTACTATGTTGCCACTGTACTAATGTCACCACTGTACTAATGTCACCACTGTACTAATGTCACCACTGTACTATGTCGCCACTGTACTAATGTCGCCACTGTACTAATGTCACCACTGTACTATGTCGCCACTGTACTATGTTGCCACTGTACTAAATGTCGCCACTGTACTAATGTCGCCACTGTACTATGTCGCCACTGTACTAATGTCGCCACTGTACTAATGTCGCCACTGTACTATGTTGCCACTGTACTAATGTCACCACTGTACTATGTCGCCACTGTACTATGTTGCCACTGTACTAATGTCACCACTGTACTAATGTCACCACTGTACTATGTCGCCACTGTACTAATGTCGCCACTGTACTAATGTCACCACTGTACTATGTCGCCACTGTACTATGTTGCCACTGTACTAAATGTCGCCACTGTACTAATGTCGCCACTGTACTATGTCGCCACTGTACTAATGTCGCCACTGTACTAATGTCGCCACTGTACTATGTTGCCACTGTACTATGTCGCCACTGTACTATGTTGCCACTGTACTAATGTCACCACTGTACTAATGTCGCCACTGTACTAATGTCACCACTGTACTATGTTGCCACTGTACTAATGTCACCACTGTACTAATGTCGCCACTGTACTAATGTCGCCACTGTACTATGTTGCCACTGTACTAATGTCACCACTGTACTAATGTCGCCACTGTACTAATGTCGCCACTGTACTATGTTGCCACTGTACTAATGTCGCCACTGTACTATGTTGCCACTGTACTAATGTCACCACTGTACTAATGTCGCCACTGTACTATGTTGCCACTGTACTAATGTCACCACTGTACTAATGTCGCCACTGTACTATGTTGCCACTGTACTAATGTCGCCACTGTACTATGTTGCAACTGTACTAATGTCACCACTGTACTATGTCGCCACTGTACTCTGTTGCCACTGTACTAATGTCACCACTGTACTATGTTGCCACTGTACTAATGTCACCACTGTACTAATGTCGCCACTGTACTAATGTCGCCAGTGTACTATGTTGCCACTGTACTAATGTCACCACTGTACTATGTTGCCACTGTACTAATGTCGCCACTGTACTATGTTGCCACTCTACTAATGTTGCCACTGTACTAATGTCGCCACTGTACTAATGTCGCCACTGTACTATGTTGCCACTGTACTAATGTCACCACTGTACTATGTCGCCACTGTACTATGTTGCCACTGTACTAATGTCACCACTGTACTAATGTCGCCACTGTACTATGTTGCCACTGTACTAATGTCACCACTGTACTATGTTGCCACTGTACTAATGTCGCCACTGTACTATGTCGCCACTGTACTAATGTCACCACTGTACGTATTTCGCCACTATGAAAGTAGACAGTATTCTGCAAGTCTCCATGACATTAAAGGTGCCACAGCATTAATGTCGCCACTATTAAATTCACCATTGCATTAATGTCGCCAACATGTTCACTGTATTAATGTTGTCAACTAATAGAAGTCGCCAATGCACTAGAGAAGTCAGAGCATTAAAGTTGTCACTGCATTATAGTCGCTACTGCATTAAAGTCGTCACAGCATTAAAGTTGTCACAGCATTAAAGTCGTCACAGCATTAAAGTCATCTCAGCATTAAAGTCGTCACAGCATTAAAGTCGTCACAACAATACAGTCGTCACAGCATTAAAGTCGTCACAGCATTAAAATCGTCACGGCATTAAAGTCGTCACAGCATTAAAGGCGTCACAGCATTAACCCTTGGCGAACAACATTAAAATCATCACAGCATTAACCCTTGGCGAACAGGGATTTAAACCTTTCCACGAACTGCTTCGTCAAATTCTCGGATTTTGGCGCGCTTATACTGTAAATACGCAAAAGAATGGCCTAACCTAGGTTATATAATACAGTATATCCAGCGACAGTAGGCCTACTTGTTGTTATCTTGCAAGGGTTGAAGACTAATGCCCCTTTCCCACTGGTGAGACAACTCACGATTTTCGTCGCCGATGACTTCTTTTTGACAAATTCGCAAGAATACGTGCGACGTTCACGATTTTGACCGTTTCAAACAGATGACAAATTATACTCGGCGAAGATGTCGCCGATGTCGGCGACGTTATCGGGGAAGTGAGCGATGTTTTCAAAAATCTCTTGCGAGATCATGCGAGGATGAAAGAATACTCGCCATATGTTCTGCGACGTCTTCGGCGATCCAAGCGATGGTTCGGCGTTTACTTCGGCGAGGTGATAAGAGTATTTTTTGAAGGCACAAATTCTTGCGATGAATGAACGATTCATCTTCGATCAGATCATCTCGTTGGCATCGGACATACGTCGGCGAGATCGGCGAGGTGTGCGCAGCTGAGCGAATGTAACGTGAATATGCTAATTGCAGAGTGGAATTAGCATATCACGCCAAACTAATGGGCCGAACGTCATAAAATATGAAAACTAATGGGGTTAACCATGAGGAAGAAAGGGGACCAGAAAAACAACCCATCTCCCCTTAACTCGGAGGTTGGCAATGCTTCGCCGGAGACATTTTTCTATCAAATAATGTACAAATTTAGCTTGCTCTCTTAACAAAAAATATATATGTTGGCTCGCTACCGCTCACCAGGAAAATATTGAAACCTGGAAGGGGGTAAACGTCTTAAAACAGTAAGCTGAACGGGGCCGAACGGATACAAGGCAAAGAGAGAGGGAGAGAAATGGAAAAAAAAAAAACGAGGAGAGAGAGAGAGAAAGAGTAAACTAAAAAAAGCGAGGTTGGCTCAATTGTTAAGCCGTAACGCAAACATTGAGTCCACCTCGCTGTTTGTTGTTTTCTCTTTCTCTCCCTCTCTCCTCGTTTTTTTATTTTTTTTTCTATTTCTCTCCCTCTCTCTTTGCCTTGTATCCGTTCGGCCCCGTTCAGCCTACTGTTTTAAGACGTTTATCCCCATCCAGGTGTCGATTTCTTCCTGGCAAACGATAGGGAGCCAGCATTGTATGGAGAAATCCGGCTTCGCCGGAGAAATTTTTCTATCGAAAAATGTACAAATTTAGCTTACTCTCAAAACAAAAAAATATATATATATGTCCGCTGAACATGATGGTGGTGTTTAGATTATTCTATCATAATTATTGGATTTTATAGAAATAAATCTATAACGATAGTTTTTCGCTCTTATAGAATCCATTCCGCAGCAAAATATTAACTCCGTCTGTTTTCACCAATAATAAGTGCTTTTTATATTTTTTTGTTTTCATGAACGGCAAGAGGAAAGGTTATTCTATAAGATTTCATCAACAACAACAAAAATAACAATATGTAGAATTTCACCGTAGGTGAAGGCATATCAGTCCGCCCGTATTTGCCCTAACTCTCAGTCGGTTTTTACCCATAATAATTGTTTTTTATATTTTTTTGTTTTCATGAACGGCAAGAGGAAAGGTTATTCGAGAAGATTTCATCAACAACAACAACAAAAATAACAATATGTGGAATTTCACCGTAGGTGAAGGCATATCATCAGTCCTCCCGTATTTTTTTTTTTTTTTTTTTTTTTTTTTTTTTCTATATTCCAACTACTCCCTCTCGGGCATAGGCTGAGAGCCTGTACATTTCACCGCCCAACACGGTGAAGCCCGTGAGGTCTTGTTCCAGTCTGGGGAGTGAGACATGCGAAGCATCCATCATGGCTCGAAGCAGCTCCATCTCTGAAGCGGCCGGTTGCTTCGCTCAAGTGATTCACCGTCTCACCCTCCAGACTCAGACCCTCACTCTCAGAACGCCACCTATTGAGCAGTGAACTCACTTTGCCCTAACTCTCAGTCGGTTTTCACCCATAATAATTGTTTTTTATATTGTTTTGTTTTCATGTACGGCAAGAGGAAAGGTTATTCTATAAAATTTCATCAACAATAACAACAAATATAACAATATGTGAAATTTCACCGTACGTATGTGAAAGATATCTCACTATAGGCCTAATAATTATGTTTTACCCACCTCTCCGAAGTTGCTCTTTGGCCTCGGCAGGTGTGTCTTGAGCATTCCGCGACGTCGCAAGGCCCTTCGCATGCCTCGTGCGGAGCATACCGCTGGCGGGTATACTCTCGGCGAGTATTCGTGCGCACGTCGACGACTAATCGACGAGGAAATCGCCGATGATCGTTGATGTTCTCGGAACATCCGAGAGCATCGGCGATCCGTCGTGCGACGTTTTGGAACATTTCAACGATTTTCTTCGTGCGACACACTCCGCGATGTCTCGCCGATGTCGCAGATGATCGCAGAAACCCTTCGGCGATGCTCGACAATGCTTGCGAAGGTAACCAATCATCGTGAGTCCTCGTCCAAAATTTTGAACTGTGCGAACAATATGCGACGACCCGCGAGGGCCATTGCGAGGCCTGAGAGGCCTTGAGAGTCAAACGATTTTTCATGAGAGGTGTTGAGACATGTCACGAATGTGCCAATTTATTGGTTTCGGCGACGAAAATCGTGACTTGTCTCACCAGTGGGAAAGGGGCATTAGTAACTGATTTCTCGATACTTAATAGAAATACAGTATATGAAACTACTATGTCTCTGCATCATATACTGTACAGTATATACCAAGTTTTCATAATTAACATCACATTTCGGCAAAATATCTTCGTAATAGCTGTATAATCAAGACGGAGACATGACAATTCACCGTCAGATGACATAAAACGGGGTATACTATATTATACAGTATGCACATTGTGACGCATGTCCACGTGTGAGCATGCTGTACAGAACGCCTAGTCATGCCCCACTCTCGCTAGGATCGTCAGGGCAGGAACTTTGGCTGTAGTCTATGTAGAGTTTCCTAACTTAGTTCGTGTGAGCCGTTGTACTATAAGTATTATGAATATGTATTTTGTTTTCATCTGAGTCAACGAGTTCTATTTTATATCATTAGTTATAAGTATTGTGTGTAAAACTTATTTGTAATGATGGGAAGAGAAACAGCCACAGTTAGGTGTCAGTGGGTACGCCAGGCAGGAGGTAGGCCTAACTCACTAGCAATCCTCCCTCCCTCAGTGCTAGGGGGAGCCTTTGTGTATCCCAGAGGAGAGAGAGAAATTACGTAATGGTTGTCAGTGGGCGGTCCTTAGTAGTTCACGTTGGGCTCACTAGAGGGCCGGGTATAAAAGGGAAGTCTAGCCATTTTTTCATCAGAACTCATTAGGCAGAGCGACTTCTCATTTCCCTTGCTAACTATATATATTCTTCTGACTGATGGGAACTTTCTCTACTACCTTACATTCTTATCTCCTCTTTTCCCTGCCCTGTTTAACTTCCATGGTCCCGTTGGTGCAGAGCTAGTCAGCCAACGTATTATCGCTTGAGTTCTCACGAGATACTTGCCTATTAGATAGCCTATTTTGGAAGGGTTGACTTAGAATAGGATTGATTTATGTTTGTTGCACTTGTATATGCATTTCCCTGTGTGTTATTATTATTATTCCTGTTTTCTGCTAGTCTAGGTAATGCTAGACTGGGGTAAGGCTTTTCTGTGTTACGAGTTGTTGTTTGATGCAGTGGTTAACCCGGCAAGCGCGATAGGCCTCACGGAAGGCTTCCTATAGGGAACGCGATAGGCCTCACGGAAGCAGGACCATAAAAAAAGCCTTCCATAAAAAAAAGGGCCTATCAAAACAAAGGAATTTGTCTCTAGGTGAGATAATTCCCCTCCAGTACTCATCCATGTAAATCTCACCCAACCCCCTCCCCTCCTTCCCCACCTTATTCCCCCCTCCCTCCCCTCCTCAATTATCACCTATTTTTCCTCTTATTATCATCATTTATCGGTTATTTTTCTCTCCCGCGATAATGTAGCACAAGTGGGTTGCATAAAAGATCGTTATGCAACACCCAGACACTGGCACACACCGCCCCGCTCTCCTCAGTTGACTCCCAGACAGCGAGAGGGGAAGGCTGCCTGTCTCTCTCTCTCGCCTGAGATTATGACCGGGTGGCCAATATCTTCGTTTTTCACCACCCAAATGCTTTTCCCACTTATTTTAGCACTCTTGAAGGTTCATATATACATCATATATGTAAAATAAAAGCATACTGAAAACAAATAATGGTTTATATTGTAAATATAACGAATTCTGTCAGAATCCAGGGCTAGAAATGCACAAATAACTACCCTAGCACCTACGTCTATATCGCGCTTGTCAGGTTAAGCGATAAACCTGCATACTTGTTTCGGTTCAGTGAAGCCTAGGTTGTCTTCGCGGCTGACTGTGTTGAGTTAATAATTTACAGTGCGTGAGGGCAAGAGCCTAACCACCCTGTATTTTATTAACAGTTTGTTTTTACTTTGTCAAGGAGCCGGGAGAAAACCAGATACAAGGGATCTGGATTTCTCAAAGTGCACTTGTTAGTTTTAACGTAATACTTTAAACAGTCGTGAGGACTTCGCTAGGCTACGAGCCGTTTTTGCTCAGTCACTGCTACCTTTTTGCCTACAGTACCCCAGCTAGACTTTACTCGATTAGTAGATACAGAATAGTATTGAAGCTTTCCTTATGTATGATATTGTTTATGCACTATTGATTTCATGTGTTGCAAGCTTGGCTACTTTAGTGATTAGTGGCCCACGAGCACAATCCGAGTAGGCTATTGCCGTTGCATTTGCGGAGTACTTCCTTTTAATGTTTGCCATTTACTATTGCATATTCTTTTAATTATTCTTATGCCAATTTAAGCCTTTAATAGTATTTAATTGCCAGTGTTTTTGCTTATTGAATTACTGTTCAAAATCCGATACGTACTTCTTACGAGCATCCGAGAAGCATCTAACTTTTTTCAGAAGATTCCTTGCTCGATGCTTAAGGACTATTAATTAACGTAACGTAATAGTGCCGATCCGAAGTAGAGGGTGGTGGACTTCTTAAGTTCATAGTCAAGGGTGGATTACTTCGGCTTCGGCCAACACTAGGCCTATTCTTTTGTGTTGTTGTTTTTACTTCATTGTTTGATTGTTGACCAGACTAGATAATTCCTGTCTCTTTATTAGTCTGTTGTTGAACACTAGTACCGAGTTCTTGTATACCCCGTTATAGCAGATTGAACTCTGGAGGGTATTGGTGTTTTTTGTTCGGCTGGCAGTACTCAGGGGTTGGGATCGTGTGTTTCCGTTGTGGCAGCGAGCCGTATTCGAGTCCTGATTGAGAGCCCTTGTGTACCCGAGTGCCAGTTCGTAACAAATGGCGACCTTGCTTAGGATTTTGTGAACAGTATAAATTTTTGCAGAGTTGTACAACATTTGTTTGTTTGTATTTTAGCGTGCATATTGAAGAATATTTTTTTTGTATGGCAATTAGTAAAGCATTTAAGAGACTCCAGTTAATTTAGTAATTAGTGCTTGCATAGGAAGTTTAACACTTTTGTCTCGAGAATTTTTTTGTGGACTTCAGTATGTCGTGCATTAGCACTGACGATGAGCGAGAGATGTCATTTGAAGGTGTGCCGTTAGTAACCAGTGAGGAGGATGCTAGAGTTTTTGTGAGTAAGCGGTACCACGTGACGGAGGAGAGGCTGACTGGGGTGGCTGTTTGTGGCTTGCACCTGATAGCCAAGGTTTTTGGGCATTTCCAATGTAGCAGGGATGTCCAAGGGGGAGCTGATTTCCTGGGTGTTGCGTGGGCGGCATGGGGTTTCGGGGGAGAGGGCGTTTGGGGGGGTTCCTCCCCAGATCCCCTCTCACTCGACTCCCACAGTGCCGTCCACTCAGTTACCGGAGGTTAGCACTCTCCCACAGAGGGATGAGAATTGGCAGATTGGAGTGCCCTCGGGTGGTGCACGTGGTGGTTCCCCAGTTTTTGCCCCCCCTCCTTCAGTAGTGGCAGCTCCCTCTTCTTGCCTGTCTCCAGATATGGTATTTAGACTTGAGCTTGCTAAGATTGAGGCTAGGAAGCAGGAGATTGAGGCTAGGCAGCAGGAGAATGAGACTAGGAGGCATGAGATTGAGGTTAGGAGGCAAGAGGATGAGACCAGGAGGCATGAGGCTGAGCTTAGGTACGACTCGGAGAAATATTGTGCTAAATTAGATTTAGATAAGACTCGTGCAGAGTCGACAGGGACTCGGATGGGCCGTGAGGGCCAAGTAAGAGAACAGTCCTTGGCCCACTTAGTCAAATTGGTGCCGGTATTTAGTGAAACTGAAGTCACAGAATTTTGTAATCGTTTTGCGAAGAAGTGTAGGGAGCATAATTGGCCTGAAGAGAAGTGGGCAGCTCTAGTCTCCTCAAGACTTACGGGTAAGGGTCTGAAGGCTTATGATGCACTGCCTTTAGAGTCTTGCATTGACTACCCAGAATTGAAGAGAGCTGTCCTACGGGCATACGAGTTGCAACCGGAAATATATCGATTGAAGTTTCGGGGTGTTACAAAGACTAGGGAGGCGACCTTTCTTGAACATGCCCGGGACTTAAAAGATGCACTTAAAAACTGGACACGTTCTGAGAAAGCTGAGACGGCAGAACAGTTGACAGCTGTTTCTGCTCGAGCAGTTTTATAAGTGTACTGGTGCAGAAATGACTTTAACTATTAAAGAAAAGAACCCAAGAACTCTTCAAGAGGCAGCTGAGATGGCTGACCTCAGGTTGTTGCTAATCAGGGGATGTGAATCTGTAAAGCGTGTTGATGCAGTTCCCAAGGGGCGCGATACTCCAAACCCTCGAGCTCAGGACAATCACTATAGATATAAACCTCAGTTTAAAAGCCAAGATACCAGGACTGAACCAAAGACTACAGCCGTCCCATTACAGAAGGGTCAGAACTCCGCCCCTTATCAGAAGAGACCGATAGGGGAAGTGGAATGTTTTCATTGTAGAAAGAAGGGGCATTATGCAAAATCTTGTCCTAGTAAGCCGCCAGCTGCAGCCGTGTCTTTGGTGCGCAGCATAGGTGTGGCTGAAATGTCGTCTGGATTTACCCAGGGTAGTTTGCCAGTGGCAGGGTCACAGGCTATGTATAAGACTCAGGAAGGCTCGTCCCCTGTCCGTGATGTCTTTTGCGCCCATAGAGGGACCGGTAGGGTAAGTTGGGCGGGTTGCCAGCATAAGGTGGAAGTTTTGCGTGATACTGGAGCTTCACAGACACTTTTGAAGAATTTCACGGGGCGACCAATTAATGCGGCACGGGTGGTTGTTGTTCAGGGTATTAATGCGACCAGGTCATACCCGTTGGTTCGTGTGGAGCTGGAAGTTGATGGTGTGATTAAGGACTTAGATGTTGGGATCGTTGAGAAATTGCCAGTGGAGGGCGTCGACCTTCTTCTCGGCAACGACTTTGCGGTGCCTACTTTAGAAGTTCCACCCTTAGTCGTTGCCGAGAGGCCGGTCGACGTGAGTAGGGAGGAACAAGAGTGGGTAGTGAGTTGTCAACGCCAACAGATGGCATGTGTGGTAACTCGTTCCCAAGCATTTAAGGTATCACAGCCTATTTCCCAGGCCACAGAACAGCGGAGGAAGGGAATTAAGGAGAAGCGGAAGGCTGGGAAAAGTTTGAAGAGTTTAGAACCAGTGGCTCTCCCAAAAGACCCAATAGCAGGACCTTTGACCGAGTCTGTTGTAACTCCAGTGCCTAACACAGTTGATAAAGTAGTGGAGGAGGCAGAGACTCAGAGACAGCACCGTTACCTGCAGCGAGAAAACCGGATGTCTAAGTTGGATGTTGGGGGAGGGCATGAGTTGTTGACCAAGCAGTTAGACATGTTGGCTCCCACAGACATTCGAAAGTTGCAATTAGAGGATTCAGAGGTTTTGCAGTGTACCAATGGGGCTGTGGAGTTAGAAGAAGATAGGGATGCAAAGGCAGGAGATTTTTTTTTCGTTAATGGAATTTTATACCACCGATATCAAGATCCTAAAAGGAACTGGGAGGGCGGATCAGGTACAGTTGACCAGCTGGTCGTGCCAGAGGGCTGCAGGGAAAGTTTGCTTAGGTTGGCTCATGATTCTCCATTATCAGGACATTTGGGTGCCAAGAAAACGGTGGCGGCTTTGGGGAAATTGTTTTGGTGGCCGGGGATGAAGTCTCATGTGCAGTCATGGATAAACTCGTGTGATATTTGTCAACGTGTCGGGAAACCGAACCAAGTTATTCCTAAGGCTCCGTTACACCCTATTCCTGTGATTGGGCCACCCTTTAGTAAAATTATTGTTGACATGGTTGGTCCACTCCCTCCCACTAAGGCTGGAAATAAATGTTGTTAACCATAATGGATGTTGCCACTAGATACCCCGATGCATACCCTATGAAAAATGGAATGGCTAAGACGGTAGTCAGTAACTTGTTGTGGTACTTCTCAAGGTACGGGTACCCGGAGGAGATTCAGTCTGATCAGGGATCTAATTTCACCTCCAACATGTTCAAGCAAACAATGCAACAGCATGGGATACGAGCAGTAGTATCGTCAGCGTATCACCCTGAGAGTCAAGGGGTGCTTGAGCGGTGGCATGCTACACTTAAAAAGCATGCTCAGGTGTTATTGTGCTGACAACGGTATGGATTGGGATCTTGGATTGCCTTATGTGCTGTTTGCTGCTCGGGAGGTACCTGGTGAGAGCCTGGGATTTAGTCCAAACGAGCTGATTTTTGGACACCGTGTCAGGGGCCCCCTTAACATGCTGAAAGAAATTTGGGAGGGGACTGTGCAGCCTTGTCCATTATTAAAGTATGTGCTTGAAAGCCGTGAGCGCATGCTTAAGAGTCTGGAGATGGCAGGTAGAAATTTGACAGAATCACAAGCTTTGATGAAGGACAGGTATGATCGCAAAGTGAGGCTCCGGAAGTTCACTGTAGGACAAGAGGTATTAATTTTGTTGCCTTTGGTTGGTAACCCCCTCTCTGCGAAGTACCTTATAAAATTGTAGAAAAAATTTCAGACTTAGATTACCTTGTTGCCACTCCAGACAGGAGGAAAAAGAACCAGTTATGTCACGTGAACCTTATTAAAGAGTATGTGAGGCGCCCCTCTGAGCCTCTCACTGTCCCTGTGTTGGCTTGTTGCGGCCGTGGTGGAGAAGGAGAGGGGGGCAGTCAAGCTTCAGAGGAGGATAGCTGGGATCAACATGTTTCAGCAGATCAGTGGGCGGGGAACTCAAGCCTAAGGGCTGATGAGGCTATAGCTCATTTGCCTGAGCCGCAGTTTGATGCTATCCGTCAGTTGTTCGGTTCATACCCCACTGTATTTGCTGAACACCCAGGCCTCACTACTCAGGCTATGCATGATGTTGACGTGGGGACCATATACCCTTTAAGTCAATCCCGTACCGTGTGCCCCCCATAAAACTACCAGCTCTGAGGGATGAGTTGGAGTATATGCTCGGTAGAGGGTTGATAGAGAAAGGCACAGTTAAGTGGACTATCCCCGTAACACTGCAGCCTAAGCCAGATGGCAAGGTACGCTTTTGTATTGATTTCCGTAGGTTAAACGGTTTGACTCCAACTAACCCATATCCTCTTCCTCGGGTTGATGATAGTGTTGACAAAATTGGTAATGCTCGTTTTTTGTCTAAAGTAGATTTAGTAAAAGGTTACTGGCAAGTACCTTTGTCCGAGCGTGCTAAAGAGGTATGTGGTTTTGTTGTGGACGGGAGTACCTACCGGTGCAATGTTATGCTTTACGGACTTAAGAATGCACCAGCAACGTTTCAGAACCTGATGAATGAAATTGTAAAGGACATTCCAAATTGCACCGTATATTTGGACGATGTAATAATTTATGATGACGACTTTGAGAGCCATTGAGAGCACCTTGAGACCTTGCTCCGGAAACTTAGGTCTGGTAGTAAATTTGGCAAAGTGTGACTTCGTAAAAGCCACTGTGCAGTACCTTGGGTTTGTAGTGGGAAGGGGACAGGTGTGCCCTCCTCAGAACAAGGTACAGGCTATCAATAAATTTCCGCACCCAACAACCAAGAAGCAGATTATGAGATTCTTGGGTATGATAGGCTACTACAGACGCTTCATAAAAGGTTACTCAACGGTGTTGGCACCTCTCACAGATTTGTTATCTAAAGACAAAAAGTTTTTGTGGGCACCTGAGTGTGAAAAGGCTTTCACTTTGGTGAAACATTTGCTATGTACTCACCCGATACTCAGGGCCCCAGACTTTAACAGGCCTTTTCAGCTGGCAACAGATGCTAGTGGTGTAGGGGCTGGTGCCATCTTGCTACAGACAGACAATGAAGGTGTGGAACACCCAGTAAGTTTCTTTTCTAAGAAGTTCGATGCTGCACAAAAGAACTATTCTACAATAGAAAAGGAATTACTGGCGATTGTGCTGTCGCTCAGGCACTTCGAGGTGTATGTTCCAGCCTATGGCCCAGTTGTGGTTATCTACACTGATCATCACCCTTTGAGATTCCTGAATCAATTTCACAATCGCAATATGAGACTGACCAGGTGGTCTTTGATGTTGCAGGAGTATAACCTGGACATCCGTCATATTGCTGGATGTGACAATGTGATCGCGGATTGTTTATCAAGGGTGGATGATCAGTCGTAGGCTATCACAGGTGTGTGGGTTTGAGTGGAGGAAAATAGGCTGCCCTTATAGTGCAGCCGGGAAAAACATATTAAAATATAAAAATCATATAAAAACTCTTTCTTTTGATATAGGTAATCGTATAAGTTTGTCATAGCCTATAGAGTTTGAGTAGTCCACGAACTATCAAACGGCTGACCAGCTGTAAGCTCGCTCTGGGAGCATGATATTGTGTCTTTTTGCTATTGTTGGGAGGAGTTATAAAATGTGATTTTTTTGTTTTATAATAAGATGTGTTTTGGTGATAAACTCAGCTTTGTTTTAGTGCCATGCGGTCGCTGGGTGTGGGGGGCTTGATGGGGTTCTGTGTTTGTCAGATTTTAGCTCAGGGTTGAGCGAGTAAAATCTTGGGGGAGGTGTGACGCATGTCCACATGTGAGCATGCTGTACAGAACGCCTAGTCATGCCCCACTCTCGCTAGGATCGTCAGGGCAGGAACTTTGGCTGTAGTCTATGTAGAGTTTCCTAACTTAGTTCGTGTGAGCCGTTGTACTATAAGTATTATGAATATGTATTTTGTTTTCATCTGAGTCAACGAGTTCTATTTTATATCATTAGTTATAAGTATTGTGTGTAAAACTTATTTGTAATGATGGGAAGAGAAACAGCCACAGTTAGGTGTCAGTGGGTACGCCAGGCAGGAGGTAGGCCTAACTCACTAGCACTCCTCCCTCCCTCAGTGCTAGGGGGAGCCTTTGTGTATCCCAGAGGAGAGAGAGAAATTACGTAATGGTTGTCAGTGGGCGGTCCTTAGTAGTTCACGTTGGGCTCACTAGAGGGCCGGGTATAAAAGGGAAGTCTAGCCATTTTTTCATCAGAACTCATTAGGCAGAGCGACTTCTCATTTCCCTTGCTAACTATATATTCTTCTGACTGATGGGAACTTTCCCTACTACCTTACATTCTTATCTCCTCTTTTCCCTGCCCTGTTTAACTTCCATGGTCCCGTTGGTGCAGAGCTAGTCAGCCAACGTATTATCGCTTGAGTTCTCACGAGATACTTGCCTATTAGATAGCCTATTTTGGAAGGGTTGACTTAGAATAGGATTGATTTATGTTTGTTGCACTTGTATATGCATTTCCCTGTGTGTTATTATTATTCCTGTTTTCTGCTAGTCTAGGTAATGCTAGACTGGGGTAAGGCTTTTCTGTATTACGAGTTGTTGTTTGATGCAGTGGTTAAGCGATAAACCTGCATACTCGTTTCGGTTCAGTGAAGCCTAGGTTGTCTTCGCGGCTGACTGTGTTGAGTTAATAATTTACAGTGCGTGAGGGCAAGAGCCTAACCACCCTGTATTTTATTAACAGTTTGTTTTTACTTTGTCAAGGAGCCGGGAGAAAACCAGATACAAGGGATCTGGATTTCTCAAAGTGCACTTGTTAGTTTTAACGTAATACTTTAAACAGTCGTGAGGACTTCGCTAGGCTACGAGCCGTTTTTGCTCAGTCACTGCTACCTTTTTGCCTACAGTACCCCAGCTAGACTTTACTCGATTAGTAGATACAGAATAGTATTGAAGCTTTCCTTATGTATGATATTGTTTATGCACTATTGATTTCATGTGTTGCAAGCTTGGCTACTTTAGTGATTAGTGGCCCACGAGCACAATCCGAGTAGGCTATTGCCGTTGCATTTGCGGAGTACTTCCTTTTAATGTTGCCATTTACTATTGCATATTCTTTTAATTATTCTTATGCCAATTTAAGCCTTTAATAGTATTTAATTGCCAGTGTTTTTGCTCATTGAATTACTGTTCAAAATCCGATACGTACTTCTTACGAGCATCCGAGAAGCATCTAACTTTTTTCAGAAGATTCCTTGCTCGATGCTTAAGGACTATTAATTAACGTAACGTAATAGTGCCGATCCGAAGTAGAGGGTGGTGGACTTCTTAAGTTCATAGTCAAGGGTGGATTACTTCGGCTTCGGCCAACACTAGGCCTATTCTTTTGTGTTGTTGTTTTTACTTCATTGTTTGATTGTTGACCAGACTAGATAATTCCTGTCTCTTTATTAGTCTGTTGTTGAACACTAGTACCGAGTTCTTGTATACCCCGTTATAGCAGATTGAACTCTGGAGGGTATTGGTGTTTTTTGTTCGGCTGGCAGTACTCAGGGGTTGGGATCGTGTGTTTCCGTTGTGGCAGCGAGCCGTATTCGAGTCCTGATTGAGAGCCCTTGTGTACCCGAGTGCCAGTTCGTAACAACATGACTGACTGGCTATGTGTTTTTGTTCTTGTTGGTTATACGGACCATCCGCTAAGACAACGAAACTTTCTTGTCCGGTTTTAAGTGGTTTTAAGCCATGAAATATGGCTATGGAGCTATCTAGGCCAGCCATTTGTTATGGGTAAAACTTTATATGGAGCTATGTAGGCCACCCTGGCAAGGAGGGTTGAAATCGTCGAGTGAAATAAATTTGGACTATGTGGCGGTGCACGACAGCTGTCGAGTGCCATTTTCAGCACGTAATGTTGCTGAGAGAGAGAGCTGAGCAGTGGGACGAGCGTAGTAACCTTATGACCGCTCCCCACGACCACCGTGGACGTACTGAACTGTATTCTACTTTCCTCCCCCTCCTCTCACTCGCTACACAGGGAATTATGTACGGAAATTACCTTATTTTACGTTTTTTGCATTCGTGTTGCACGATCGTTGCAAAAGAACCAGTGGTCGTACAAGGATGGTTCGGGTGTCATTGGAAAGCTCTGTTTACGCCCTTTCAGGGATAGATACTTGTTTTACGCTCTGAGTCTTGTTTATGCATGAAAATGAGCACGGAAACAACCCTATTTAGGGTTAAAAAAAAACGCTGGGCGGCACAGTGTAAAATACCCTACCACCCGCTCTTTGTGTGTTAAAGTGATCACTTCATTAAAGTTGTCAATAGCATAAAAGTCGCCACTGCATTAAAGTCGCCACTGCATTAAAGTTGTCATAGCATTAAGGTCACTACTGCATTAAAGTTGTCATAGCATTAAAGTCACCTCTGCATTAAAGTGGTCACAACATTAAAGTTGTCATAGCATTAAGGTCACCACTGCATTAAAGTGGTCACAACATTAAAGTCGCCAGTGCATTAAAGTTGTCATAGCATTAAGGTCACCACTGCATTAAAGTGGTCACAACATTAAGGTCACCACTGCATTAAAGTGGTCACAACATTAAGGTCACCACTGCATTAAAGTTGTCATAGCATTAAGGTCACCTCTGCATTAAAGTGGTCACAACATTAAAGTCGCCACTGCATTAAAGTTGTCATAGCATTAAGGTCACCACTGCATTAAAGTGGTCACAACATTAAGGTCACCACTGCCTTTAAGTGGTCACAACATTAAAGTCGCCACTGCATTAAAGTTGTCATAGCATTAAGGTCACCACTGCATTAGAGTGGTCACATTAAAGTTGTCACTGCATTAAAGTTGTCATAGCATTAAGGTCACCACTGCATTAAAGTGGTCACAACATTAAGGTCACCACTGCATTAAAGTTGTCATAGCATTAAGGTCACCACTGCATTTAAGTGGTCACAACATTAAGGTCACCACTGCATTAAAGTTGTCATAGCATTAAGGTCACCACTGCATTAAAGTGGTCACAACATTAAGGTCACCACTGCATTAAAGTTGTCATAGCATTAAGGTCACCACTGCATTAAAGTGGTCACAACATTAAAGTCGCCACTTCATTAAAGTTGTCATAGCATTAAGGTCACCATTGCATTAAAGGTGGGGTGCATGGGTTGAGATAAACATGGAAAAATAATCGCCAACCTGCATATAATTATCTTGTAAAATGCAATGTCACTGAAATAATTATTAACAATGGTATAAAGGATTTTGCGGATCGTCTATACCGGGCCTGTGACGTCATAGTGACGTCACACCAGTATCCTTATCCTAGACTGGATGGTGGACTTACACTCTTGTGACGTCACAGGCCCGGTATAGACGATCCACAAAATCCTTTATACCATTGTTAATAATTATTTCAGTGCCATTGCATTTTGCAAGATAATTATGTACTGCTTGGCGATTATCATTCCATGTTTATCTCAACCCATGCGCCCCCACCTTTAAAGTCGTCACAGTATTAAAATTGCCTATGTATTAAAGTAGCACCTGCAATGAAGTCGGCAAGCATTAAAGTTGCCACACTATTAAAAAGTCGCCTTTAGCTCACATGCCCCAAATCTCCCACATACCTAACATTGGCCACATGTCTATAAAATTCCAACACTGAACAAACAGCGAGGTAGGACGGAGAAAGGTTTGAAACGGCTAGTTGGTTTGCATCATTGGACAGAGGCCTCATGCTTTGCAACTCTTGTTTTATACTACTACTACTAATACTAATACTACCAATAGCACTATTACTACTACTACTATATTCACTAGCATGTCTGTGTGTGTTTTTTTTTTTTCATTTCTAACTTCATTTGATATTATAATCTTTAATGTTTTATTGATATTTCATAATTTGTATTCAACATTCTACCTTTCATTGCCTTATATTTTTATATTGCACAATTGTTTTAAGTAAATTTTTAAGTAAAGTGTTGTCTCAGATATTTTCAGGTTTTATAATGGTTTGATTAAATCAAATCTTTTAACCTGAGGAGTGCGAAATTGCCTGTTGACAAACATAGTTTGACAAACGTAGTTATATGCGAATTAATTACCGGTACCTTCATTTCTGACAGAATTTGTTATATTTACAGTATAAAGCATTATTTCTTCTCCGTGTGCATTTATTTTACTTATATGATGAACATATGAACCTTGAAGAGTGATAAAACAAGTGGGGAAAGCATTTGGGTGGTGAAAAACTTATATTTTCGCCGCCCTGTCGTTGTCGTATGTTGGGGCGGCAGGCTGAGAGAGACGCATCCTCCCCTTGCAACGTCTCTCAACACACTGAGTGGCCTGACGGTGATCTCACCATTCTAAAGGGTCTCTAAATGAGGCAATACTCACTCCCGGCTTGCCTGACAATAATTTGCGCTGAAAATAACAAATAAATTATGAAAATTAGAGGAAAAATAGGTAATAATTGAGGAGGGGGGAAAAGGTGGGGTAGAAGGGGGAACATGGATGAGTGGTAGGAAGTACTAGAGGGGAATTATCTAACCTAATGACATGTTCCTTTGTTTTGAGAGCCCTTGGGGCATTTTTAAAGTTTTCTGTCATGGTCTTGCTTCCGTTAGGCCTATCGCATTCAAAGTCTCAAAGTCAAAATCAAATTATTTTATTTAGCCAGTTAACAGTACAAAGTAGCCTATACATAGAATATTAAATTAAAGATGGCTGAGCCTTTTGAGAGTTTAACACTCTTTAGCACCTAAAATATGCATTATTGATTAGACAATTTTTTTATAGCAAGGCTAAATCTAAGCTAATATGTGAATGTCACTAAAATTAGTTATTACTATATGTACAGTATAATACAAATCTTAATATACTATACTCTGTTACTAGGAAACAATAATAATAATAATAATGATAATAAATAATACTAATAATAATACTACCAATAATAATATTCTATCTATCTATCTATCATATATTCTATCTATATGCTCAGGCTCGATTCCCACTTTTGCTATTTTTATTTTTTATTTTATATTTAATTATATTTTACTATTTTTTTTTTCCTTGGGGGTGACCGCCTCAAGACATAGCAAGAACAGGGAAAACACAAGACACAACATAAAACAACTAACAAACACAGACAACACACAAATTTACACACATCTAGGTCACCCAGGAGAAGACCCAGAGACCAGGGTCACCAAGGTCGCTCCAGCACTCCCCCGGCCCCCGACCATTCGGAGAAGTTCCGATCTCGGCAGGCAGACATGCAGCGGAGCCAAAGCCACAAGCCCGCCCACCACACTTCCAGGCGCATCCTTCATATTAATCGTCTCCCCGGGCCAGACGCCTGATGGACTATTATCTAGTCCAACTTGCGCCCGACCCCTTCCCCCAAGTGACCACGTGTTCATTCAACTATTCACAAGCATTCTCCATTCATTCCTGTTTATTACCACTTCCTTTGCCTGATCTATGGTCATTCCTCTATCATCCAAAGCTTGTCTTACACAGTCTCTCCATCTCAATGGGGGTCTTCCTGCCCTTCTATCTCCCCTTGTATCTGACTCACATATTCTCTTTGTAAGCCTTTCATCTCCCATTCGTTCAACATGACCATACCAGCTCAGCACCCTTCTGTCCACTCTGGCTGACAAATGTTCCTGCTGCCCCACTCTCCTACGTATCTTTTCATTCCTCCTTACCTTACCTTTTGATACCTTTTGATGTGTTCGCCACTCTTCTAGCGGCACTAAGGAGCGCGACGCCCCTCGTTATGGGTGGTGATTTGGTGCAGTAGACTGTTTGAAGCGACAGCTCGCTCCCTTACGAGGATGGGCTCGTCTGGCACTTTTTGCAGTTCGACATCTAGGGCTCTCTTGAAGTTGTCTAACGAGATGTCCCTCATGTCTCTTACTCGCCGTGGGAGTTTGTTGAAGAGACGTGGGCCTCTGTGTGATAACCAGCCCTCTCGCAGAGAGCCCATAGCACCCCTGTTATTCATCCGGGGGATTTCGCATTCCCAGCCTCTCCTATCACTGAATTTCATGACTATCGGAGTATGTAGGTTTGGTACAAAACCCTCTGCGATTTTCCACGTGTATATTATTAGGTAACGTTCTCTTCTACGTTCCAGTGAGTACAGATTCAGTGCTCTTAAACGCTCCCAATAGTGTAGATGTTTTATCGAACTTATATGCGAAGTGAAATTTCTTTGTACACTCTCTACGTCATTTATTTCACCTGCTTTGTATGGGGATGTTAATACGCTACAGTATTCAAGCCGCGGTAGCACTAGAGATTTGAAGAGCGTTATCATAGGCAATTCACCGTGTTTTAAAAGTACGCAGAATCCAACCCGTTAGACGTTTCGCAGCCGCCACTTTGACCTGGTTATGTACTTTGAAACCCATATTTTCAGACATTAATACCCCAAGGTCTTTCACACTGTCTTTCCGTTCTATTATGTGGTTAGATTCTGTTAAGTAATTTGTAATTTCTTTAACACCATTATTATCTCCGTACCGTATTAATTGGAATTTTTCCTCATTGAATTGCATGTTGTTTTCCCTGGTCCACTGGAACACTACATTCATGTCTTCCTGCAGTCGGCCCGTGTCCTCTTGTGTGTTTACTATCTTGCTTAATTTTGTGTCATCAGCAAATGACGACACCGTACTGTGTCTGGTGTTGGTATCTATGTCGCAAATTAGTATGAGGAACAGAAGGGGCGCTAGCACTGTTCCTTGGGGCACTGAGCTTTTGACATCCGAAGGCTCAGATGTGACTTGGTTTACTGCTACTGATTGTTTTCGGTTTACGAGGAAATTGTATATCCACCGTCCGATTTTCCCAGTTATACCTTTTGCTTTCAGTTTGTGGGCTATTATACCATGGTCACATTTATCAAATGCCTTAGCAAAATCGGTGTAAATGACATCCACGTTTTTCTTTTCTTCTAGCGCTTTAAGAATTTTGTCATAGTGTTCCAAAAGTTGTGAGAGACATGATCTTCCCGCTCTGAACCCATGTTGACCGGTGTTGTGTAGTTGATTTGTCTCCATGAATGTTGAAATTTTGCTTCGCAGGACTCGCTCGAAAACTTTAATGATGTGAGAGGTTAGAGCTACCGGGCGGTAGTTTTTTGGTAGTGCTTTACTCCCTCCTTTATGCAGTGGGGCAATTATTGCGTTTTTCAAGCTATCTGGTATGTCACCAGTGTCTAGACTCCTTCTCCACATTATAGCCAGGGGTTTTGAGAGGTTTTCCTTACATTTCTTCATTAGGATCGAATTCCATGAGTCCGGGCCTGGTGCCGAGTGGGATGGCATGTTGAAAATGGCCTCTTCTATGTCTTTTGGACCGAAATCAATATCCAGCATCTGAGGGGTTTTCCGTGGGGGAGGTTTCCATGAAAAATATATTTTGGTCTCTGATGACTTTTGTTTCATCAGGCTCACTGAATGCCATTTCATACTGCCTGCTTAAGAGTTCGCTCATTTCCTTTTTGTCCCCTGTGAAAGAGCCGTCCCCTTTGCTCAGTGGGCCGATGTTTGATGTTGTTTTAGCCTTTTGTTTGGCGTATGAAAAGAAGTATTTGGAATTTTCCTTTATACCTGCAATAGCTTTCCTCTCCTCTTCCATATGTTGTAGTTCATATGATATTCTTAGCCTTTGTTCAATTTCCACAATTTCTCTATCTATTTCGACCTTTTGCCTATCCTGTAGATATTGATGTGTGCATCTTTGTGTGAGTAATTTTCTTCTTCTGTACAGCCTCCTCCTTTCCCGATCTTGTTTGCTTCTTCGTTTTGTTTGTCTTGCAGGTATATGGTGGCTACAGATTTGGGTCATGGTTTCTGTTATTAAGACTAGACATTCTGCTGGTGTCAGGTTATCCATTAAATCTTCCCAGTCTATTTCCTCCATTTCTTGATTTACCTCTTCCCACCTAATGTTTTTGTTATTGAAGTTAAATTTACTGAAGGGGCCGGTTTTTGTTCTCGATTCTGAGGTTGTCTGTACACTTTCTAAGGTTGTTTTGATCTCAATTAATTTATGATCTGAGTATGTTGTGTCCGATATGTTAATGCTGTGTACTAGAGAGTCGTTGTTAGTGAAGACCAGGTCTAAGATATTGTTTTCCCGTGTGAGTTCAGCAATATGTTGGGTAAGACTAAAAAAATCACAAAGTTCAAAAAGCTCTCTCATATTAGTATTTACTTCTCCTGTGTTATTTGCCACTAACTGGTTTTCTAGTTGTCTCCATTTAATGTTTGGTAGGTTAAAGTCTCCTAGCCATATAATATTTGGTGTTGGGTTCCCCAGGGTTTCCACTTCTGATTTTATTTTGTTGAGCTGGGTTTTTAATTCTTCTCGGGATGAGTCTGGAGGCCTGTATGTAACAATAACTGCTAAATTTAGGGATTCTATTTTAACTCCAAGTATTTCCACCACTTCGTTACTGTTATTTAGGAATTCAGTACATATCAGTGAGTCATGTATGTACAAGGCTACACCTCCATGTGATCTATGCATTCTGTCCGCCCTATGTAGGTTGTAACCAGGAATCCATACCTCACTATCTTGCTGATCTTTAATGTGAGTTTCTGTGAGAGCCGCAAATATAGCGTTTCCTTCTTCTAGCAGGCCCCTAATAAATGGTACTTTGTTCGTGGTTCTATTTTTTAGGCCTTGGATATTTGCAAACAAGATTGGGGAGGGATTGTTTGGAGTACTATGTGTACCTAATAGTCTTCGGGATGTATTGGCCACTCTTGGGAGGCCAGGAGGTGCTCGAGGTGTTCTATGTGCTCTTCCATCTCCCTCAGTCTCTTCATCTTCATCTGCCCTTTCCCTCCTTGCCTTTTTCCTCTGTCTCGTCCTCGCATAGCTAATCTGTCTCTACGAGTAACTCCACACATACTCCTCAAGCAGCTCATCTCCATCACATCCAGCTTTCTTCTCTCCTTTTTCTTCAGAGTCCATGTATCAGCCCCATACATCACTGTTGGCACAACAATTCCTTGATACATTGCACTTTTTACTTTCATTCTGAGATTTCTCGTCTTCCACATACTTCCCATTGCTCCGAAAACCTTCCTTCCTTCACACACTCTCTGTTTTACCTCCATTTTTATACCTCCACTCCTGCTTATCGTTCCTCCTAGATATTTAAAATATTAATAATATTCAATAATAATAATATAATAATAATAATAATAATAACAATAATATTAATAATGCATATTAATAATGATAAGGATCTCTAAGTGAATAGTATATGTATCAAGAAACTGGTGAAACCAATTTTATATGCTATAGGTAATTTAATATTCGGACATTAAATGAGCTTTATAGGCAAGCTTGACAGCTGATACATTAGTTTTTTCCCGAATAATGTTAGGAATGTTGTTCCACTGCTTCGGTCCGCGATAAGTAATCAAAGACTGAGACTGACTTGTACTCAGGAAGGGAATTTTTAGTTGTCCACTGTTTCTCAAATTAAATCTTTCATTTGTATTAAACTTAAAGTGGTTATTTTGTATTAGGTTATTGATCGACTTGTACACAAATAGGGCTGAACACATAGGCATATTTCCACGAGGCTTATCGCACTTCTTGGGTTAAAGGTTATTTGTTTTTTCTTTTACATTATAATTTCACAGGATAAAACAAATCTGCAGTAACTACCTTTTTATATAAAGTTTTGTTATTAATTTTATTATTTCTTGACAAATCTTTATCAAATGAGTAAGCCTAACTAGTCAGCAAACTACTAAGCAAGTCTAAATAAGACTTTAATGAAGAATTTATGTTTGTAATAATTATTGTATAGTGTAAATTATATATATTAATTTATGTTTGTAATAATTATTGTATAGTGTAAATTATATATATTAATTTATGTTTGTAATAATTATTGTATAGTGTAAATTATATATATTAATTTATTACTGTAAATATTAAAATTGTTTTTATGTAAGAAATTATGAAATAAAAAAAACTAACGAACAACTACTACTACTACAGTACTATCAATACTAACCCTATTACTAAGTCTACTACTATTACCAATAACACTACTAGGCTGCTACTACTACTACTTCTAATACTATTACTACTACTACTACTTCTAATACTACTACTACTACTACTACTAATAATAATAATAATAATAATAATAATAATAATAATAATAAAATTAATAATAATTTTAATAAATAACATGTTTTGTTCATACATTAACCGTGTGACCCCTGTGCCCAAGGAAGCACAAAATACCAAGTAGCATGCCAACAAAAAATATATCTACTTTGGTGTAATAATTTCCATTACAACACTTAGGGATATATGACCGCCAATATATATACTTTGGTGTAATAATTTCCATTACAACACTTAGGGATATATGACCGCCAATATATATACTTTGGTGTAATAATTTCCATTACAACACTTAGGGATATATGACCGCCAATCGAAAACAAGACGTTTTGTTCTTAATCCGTTCCCGTTCAAATTGACTCTTTCCTTTCTCAACATAAAATATGCAAAATCATAACCTCCTGCAATTCTAAGGACTGAACAACTTCTTCCCTTAATTGACTACTTGCGAGTTTCATTCTATAAGGAAGTTGGAGCTGTAGACATCAATATTTAGCAGAGTAACCAGCTATAATACAGTTTTAGTACATTTATTGACACATAAAACCAAATTTAACATACTATTTATCCATCAGAAACCTACATAATTACTGTATTTGTGTTTAATATCGATGTTTACAGACAGAACTTCCTTGTAGCCTCAAACTCGCAAGTGGTCAATTGAAGTAAGCGTCGTACTATACTTTGGATGGTCCTCCCGTTAGTAAGCGTCGTACTATACTTTGGATGGTCCTCCCGTTAGTAAGCGTCGTACTATACTTTGGATGGTCCTCCCGTTAGTAAGCGTCGTACTATACTTTGGATGGTCCTCCCGTTAGTAAGCGTCGTACTATACTTTGGATGGTCCTCCCGTTAGTAAGCATCGTACTATACTTTGGATGGTCCTCCCGTTAGTAAGCGTCGTACTATACTTTGGATGGTCCTCCCGTTAGTAAGCGTCGTACTATACTTTGGATGGTCCTCCCGTTAGTAAGCGTCGTACTATACTTTGGATGGTCCTCCCGTTAGTAAGCGTCGTACTATACTTTGGATGGTCCTCCCGTTAGTAAGCGTCGTACTATACTTTGGATGGTCCTCCCGTTAGTAAGCGTCGTACTATACTTTGGATGGTCCTCCCGTTAGTAAGCGTCGTACTATACTTTGGATGGTCCTCCCGTTAGTAAGCGTCGTACTATACTTTGGATGGTCCTCCCGTTAGTAAGCGTCGTACTATACTTTGGATGGTCCTCCCGTTAGTAAGCGTCGTACTATACTTTGGATGGTCCTCCCGTTAGTAAGCGTCGTACTATACTTTGGATGGTCCTCCGTTAGTAAGCGTCGTACTATACTTTGGATGGTCCTCCCGTTGGTAAGCGTCGTACTATACTTTGGATGGTCCTCCCGTTGGTAAGCGTCGTACTATACTTTGGATGGTCCTCCCGTTGGTAAGCGTCGTACTATACTTTGGATGGTCCTCCCGTTAGTAAGCGTCGTACTATACTTTGGATGGTCCTCCCGTTAGTAAGCGTCGTACTATACTTTGGATGGTCCTCCCGTTAGTAAGCGTCGTACTATACTTTGGATGGTCCTCCCGTTAGTAAGCGTCGTACTATACTTTGGATGGTCCTCCCGTTAGTAAGCGTCGTACTATACTTTGGATGGTCCTCCCGTTGGTAAGCGTCGTACTATACTTTGGATGGTCCTCCCGTTGGTAAGCGTCGTACTATACTTTGGATGGTCCTCCCGTTAGTAAGCGTCGTACTATACTTTGGATGGTCCTCCCGTTAGTAAGCGTCGTACTATACTTTGGATGGTCCTCCCGTTAGTAAGCGTCGTACTATACTTTGGATGGTCCTCCCGTTAGTAAGCGTCGTACTATACTTTGGATGGTCCTCCCGTTAGTAAGCGTCGTACTATACTTTGGATGGTCCTCCCGTTAGTAAGCGTCGTACTATACTTTGGATGGTCCTCCCGTTAGTAAGCGTCGTACTATACTTTGGATGGTCCTCCCGTTAGTAAGCGTCGTACTATACTTTGGATGGTCCTCCCGTTAGTAAGCGTCGTACTATACTTTGGATGGTCCTCCCGTTAGTAAGCGTCGTACTATACTTTGGATGGTCCTTCCGTTAGTAAGCGTCGTACTATACTTTGGATGGTCCTCCCGTTAGTAAGCGTCGTACTATACTTTGGATGGTCCTCCCGTTAGTAAGCGTCGTACTATAATTTGGATGGTCCTCCCGTTAGTAAGCGTCGTACTATACTTTGGATGGTCCTCCCGTTAGAGCCATCCCAACTAAAAGCTATTCATAGTCTGGCTCTTTATACACGACAGGTATCTCAGAAATGTCTACAAAATTTACATATACTGTAAATCTCAAGCACACACACAACTGCAATATACTGTATCTATATAATATTTTTGATTGTCTGTGTGTGTGTCTGTTCTTAATAGGCGGCCGCAGTTTTGGACCTGGGGAGCTGAAACTTTGCATGTGGGTGTCAATTGACCTGGGTCAGGTCATAGAGGGGGCGAGGCCACGATCGGAGGTTGTTTCGAGGCCGAAATTGAAAAAAAAAATAAACAAAAAATGAAAAAAATGTCCGTTTGGGGCAGAAGGAGGCCTCCGATCGAAAAGGTGTATGGAACGAAAGTTGTTCGCAGCCCCCCAAAATGGGGGTACGGATGAGGTCAGATCCAAAATCGGAGGTCATTTAGCGGCCGAAATCGAGGTCGCCGTTTAACCCGGGAACTGCGGGAAGACTCTTAAGAGTTCCCCCGGCGGACTGCGGGAAGACTCTTAACCCGTGGAGCCCCGGCTAGTTTTGTAATGTTTGTTCACCAGAATCCGGCCGGTTTTCAAAAAATGGTTTTATTCCAGAAACAATAGCGAATGGGCTAGGAATGAAGGAAAAACCACAAAAAACCGCTCAAAAAGCTTAAAAAATGGTCCTACAGAGCCCCCGAAAACGTATTTTACAAGAGTAAAAAATTGAAGGCAATTACCCCAAAAAACCAGGTTATTGCGCGCTCACGCGCACGCACGTGGACTTTGAGAATTTTCAACCATCGGCACGGTTGCGTGGGATACGTACACAGTTCCCATACAAATCTGAGCCCTCTTGAGTGGCTACACCTGAGGTTACGGTCGGCGCAATTAGGGTGACGCGTCAGGCGCGTCTCTGGGGCTGTGCGTTACATCGCCGACGCGTCAGACGCGTCGCTGGGGCTGTAAGGGTTAAGAGTCAGAGAAAAAAAAATCAACTTTAAACATCGAAAAAAAAAAAAACACATTTTGCCCCTGGGCCATGCAAAATATCACTCCTCTACTTCCCCTCCTTCCCCACTTTCCTCCCCTCCTTCAGTTATCACCTATTTTCCCTGTTATTCCCTTATTCTGAGGTATATTTTCGTGCTAACATTAGCGAGTTGCAAGCAGGGCCTTGTCATCACTGTTAGCAAGCGAGTGCAAGAGAGAGAGAGAGAGTATCGATCGACTGTGTCTCAGTGGCCTTGGGGGAAATTGGCGGGAAAGCAGGTTGCCTCACCCATACATTATATAACTCGCGGCCTGTATCTCCGATTTTGACCATCCAAACGCTGTTTTCACTCGTTTTATTGTTGTTTCAGGTTAATACCTTTATAATCAACCCATAATAGGCACGTTAGGATAAGTATTAATGCTATTTATGGTAAAATGAATATTTTAGTGATGGAAACAGCTCAAATACGTCAGCACAGGGAGAGGTGTCTAATTACCCCCATGCGCACTTCTTAGGTTAATGAGGCACAGGGAGGTCGAGGCCGGTGATTATGGTAGTAGTAGTATTGTGATGATTGTGGTAGTAGTGATTGATGATGTGATTATGGTAGTAGTAGTGGTGGTAGTAGTGATGGTGATTATGGTAGAATTTAACCCCTTATTGGCGGCACTCGACTTAAGTCATGCACCAATTTGGGAGCATTATTAAGGCTTTTAAAGGGTTAAAATAGAGTGCAAATGGCTGGGAGCGCAGCGGGCCAGACAGCCGACTCCCAGGGCTTACCGCCGCCCATTAACTCATGTTCCCTGTGTTCTCGAGAGGCCGGCAGTGTAGCCAGTAGTGAGTATAGCTGGGAAAAATATACCGCTATACGCTAAACTCCCATGTTCGTGGCACCACTGCAAGAGAACCACAAGTGCTACGTAGCTCGTTCTGGTCTCATTTTGAAGCTTTTAGCGCCTAGTTTTTTGCTGAATACATTTCTTTTCATGCAGATACTTGATTGATCATTCAGGAGGGCCTGAATATGCCCAAATGAGCCCAAAACACCCCGCTAGACAAGGGTTAAACCCGGGCAACGCCGGGTACCCCTGCTAGTATATGTATATAGTCAACAACAAATGCATCTTTCTTGTAACCCACAAAAATACACCTCAGTAATACACCTTAAGGGGAGATGGTTAACTTTTTGGGCGATTTTTGCATGTATTCATTATTTTTCTAGTTTTCTCCCTAGACCTCCATCAAATTAAAAAAAACATCCATTAGATCCCCCTTTTAGATTAATTTGTAAATTTTTCGGTAGAAAAATGTCCTGGCCGAAGGCCACTTCTTCCAACATTACATCACTATCGTTCGCCAGGGAAAAATCGACACCTAAATAGCGCGAAAGGTCTAAATATTGACAAGAAATGGGGTGAAAGGTCTTAAAATTGACTAACTAATGGGGTGAAAGGTCTTAAAATTAATTAACTAATGGGGGCAAACATTTTAACATCTGAAACCTAATGGGGCTAAACATGAGGGAGAAAGTGGTCCAGAAAACCGGTCGACAAAAATAACACCTTACAATCTATTGGCTCTTTACAACCTGACAAAGAATATACTGTATACCTCATAAGATACACACAGAAGAATATATAGAAATGCATATAGGGAATAATAGTTATACCTCCCTTATTATTACATTTGTACAGCAATTAACCATCACAATCATCTCTTGGTCCACAGCAGAAACCAATGGATAACGACCTATGTACCTCTCTAAGATGGCTTATTCCGGTTTGGTAAGACTGGGGGTGCATAATTATGGAATGCTTCCGTTATGTACAATTTGTTTTAGTTTTGTGTGTGAAGTCCGCAACAGGGGTCCAAAGTAATCATTTATGTTTTTCATTAATGAGACTTTGGCTAACAACCCCCTTAACCCCTTGAAGCTCTCACGCGTTTTAGCAGTTTATTTTGGCTATTATTAGACGATTTTATGCAGCTTAGGAAGTATCTTTGGCTATTAAAAGGGTAAAGACTATTTCAATCAACCCTCTGACTTTCATATACCCTTATTAATCGGAATAAAATCGTTTAATAATAGCCAGACACACAGAGAAGAAATGCGTACCGGAGCTTGAAAGGGTTAATATCCGCTTCTTGCACCTTCCTCCTACAAACCCCTACTTCCTCCTGCAAACCCCTCCTTCCTCCTACAAACCCCTCCTTCCTCCTACAAACCCCTCCTTCCTCCTACAAACCCCTACTTCCTCCTGCAAACCCCTCCTTCCTCCTACAAACCCCTCCTTCCTCCTACAAACCCCTTCCTCCTACCCCCTCCTTCCTCCTAAATCCTGCCCCCTCCTTCCTCCTGCTCCCTCTCCTTCCTCCTACCCCCTCCTTCCTCCTAACCCCTCCTTCCTCCTACAAACCCCTCCTTCCTCCTACAAACCCCTCCTTCCTCCTACAAACCCCTACTTCCTCCTACAAACCCCTTCTTCCTCCTACAAACCCCTCCTTCCTCCTACAACCCCTCCTTCCTCCTACAACCCCTCTTTCCTCCTACAAACCCCTACTTCCTCCTGCAAACCCCTTCTTCCTCCTACAAACCCCCCCTTCCTCCTACAAACCCCTCCTTCCTCCTACAAACCCCTTCTTCCTCCTACAAACCCCTCCTTCCTCCTACAAACCCCTCCTTCCTCCTACAAACCCCTCCTTCCTCCTACAAACCCCTCCTTCCTCCTACAAACCCCTCCTTCCTCCTACAAACCCCTTCTTCCTCCTACAAACCCCTCCTTCCTCCTACAAACCCCTACTTCCTCCTACAAACCCCTCCTTCCTCCTACAAACCCCTTCTTCCTCCTACAAACCCCTACTTCCTCCTACAAACCCTTCTTCCTCCTACAAACCCCTCTTCCTCCTCCTACAAACCCCTTCTTCCTCCTACAAACCCCTTCTTCCTCCTACAAACCCCTCCTTCCTCCTACAAACCCCTACTTCCTCCCACAAACCTTTCCTTCTTCCCACAAACCTTTCCTTCCTCCCACAAACCTTTCCTTCCTCCCACAAACCTTTCCTTCCTCCCACAAACCCCTCCATCCACCCACAAACCCCTCCATCCACCCACAAACCCCTCCATCCTCCCACAAACCCCTCCATCCACCCAGAAACCCCTCCATCCTACCACAAACCCCTCCATCCTCCGACAAACCCCTCCATCCTCCCACAAACCCCTCCATCCTTCCACAAACCCCTCCATCCATCCTCCCACAAACCCCTCCATCCTCCCAAACCCCAAACTTCCTCCATCCACCCACACAAACCTCCCCTCCTCCCACAAACCTTTCCTTCCTCCCACAAACCCCTCCATCCACCCACAAACCCCTCCATCCTCCCACAAACCCCTCCATCCACCCACAAACCCCTCCCTCCTCCCACAAACCCCTCCATCTTCCCACAAACACCCCCCTCCTCCCACAAACCCCTCCATCCTTCCACAAACCCCTCCATCCTCACAAAACCCCTCCTTCCTCCCACAAACCCCCTCCTTCCTCCCACAAACTCCTCCATCCACCCACAAACTCCTCCATCCTCCCCCAAACCCCTCCATCCTCCCACAAACCCCTCCATCCTCCCACAATCCCGTCCATCCTCCCACAAACCCCTCCATCCACCCACAAACCCCTCCATCCTCCCACAAACCCCTCCATCCTCCCACAAACCCCTCCTTCCTCCTACAAACCCCTACTTCCTCCCACAAACCCCTCCATCCTCCCACAAACCCCTCCATCCTCCCACAACCCCTCCATCCTCCCACAAACCCTCCATCCTCCCACAAACCCCTCCATCCTCCCACAAACCCCTCCATCCACCCACAACCCCTCCATCCTCCCACAAACCACCCATCCTCCCACAAACCCCTCGCTCCCCACAAACCCCTCCATCCTACCCACAAACCCCTCCATCCTCCCACAAAACCCTCCTCCCCACAACTCCCACAAAACCCTCCATCCACCCACAAACCCCTCCTTCCTCCCACAAACTCCTCCATCCTCCCACAAACTCCTCCATCCTCCCACAAACCCCTCCATCCTCCCACAAACCCCTCCATCCTCCCACAAACCCCTCCAACCTCCCACAAACCCCTCCATCCACCCACAAACCCCTCCTTCCTCCCACAAACTCCTCCATCCTCCCACCACCTCCTCCACCTCCCACAAACCCCCTCCATCCTCCCACAACCCCTCCATCCGCCCACAACCCTCCATCCTCCCACAAACCCCTCCATCCTCCCACAAACCCCTCCATCCTCCCACAAACCCCTCCATCCTCCCACAAACCCCTCCATCCTCCCACAAACCCCTCCATCCTCCCACAAACCCCTCCATCCTCCCACAAACCCCTCCATCCTCCCACATACCCCTCCATCCTCCCACAATGCTGAGAATTATTCATCAATTAATTTCTAAATGGTTTAAGAGTGTATCTCTTATTATTTGAAGCACTTTGATTGATGTGTGGTGTGTAATTGTTGTCTGTAAAGATCTTGTGGGGAAACTAATTAAAAAGTATTGTTAAAAAACAAAAGGAGTCAGCTGGGGATTTGAGTGGAGATATTTGTGCAAGTGACCTTTGAAAGTTTGGACAGTGCGACCGTCTACGACATCGTATGGCAGATTGCTCTACACATCAACCACCCCGATAAAATCAAATTGTTTCGCTTCATGCGAATGAAAGGCTTTTACGATTATTTTATATCAGTTACCTTTAATGTAATTTGAATAACCTATTGTAAAGTACTTGCATTATTAAGATCTTTGATCATATTTAACACTAGAATCCAGTCCTATTTTATTCTGCGATCTTTGTTTTTGTTTTCAATTGCTCTTCATATGGTGGATTTCTTAAAATGAACGCAATATTTTCAATGAACATTAACCAACGAATTGTATAAAATTAAAATAACGTTCTTGGATTTTACTTGTATGATCTCCCAATGATTGATTATATATATATATATATATATATATATATATATATATATATATATATATATATATATATATATATATATATAGGCAAGTAACACCAACGTAATGATGAAAAACATTTGTATTGAATTTTCAGTGACAGTTTCGACATTCCTTATGTAATCATCAGACCTAAAAAGAATGATAAAAATCTATTAGAGATAATTTAATTAATTGCCAAGATATTACTTGTATGTAATTAAGCATAACATACAAACATAATTTAAACCAGAAAGAAATTAAGATTAAAATTAAAAATAAACTCCGAAATATACTACTTAGATGTAACTATACCCTATCTTATAATTGTAACTAATACATATTCCTAAGGTGATAATGGTATCATATATATTTATCTTACCAGTCAAAAACCCAAGAGGTTGGTAGAGCTGTCGTGCGTACCAAGAGAAGGCTTTAACTGAACTGTGAGTAATGACTCTGCAATGAGGCGGGTTGAATCGCCTGAACAAGTGAACAATATTGAAAAATCATTCTTATTTATTGGGTGACCTAACGTTTCACAATTGTCTCGTATTGCTGAGAATGATGGTTTTGAGATCGGGAGGCCTGTTCTAATTGGGGGAGCATCAAAGCGTCAAAAACTGATCCTATCATTTCATAAAATCTGCAAAAAGCTATCAGTACATCAAATTTTCCAGATGTGTTCATTTTGTCAAAAAACAGTTTTTCCCCAGATCATATCAATGTGTAAAAAAGTTTATATCACTTCAATGCATCAAAAGTTGGAAGTCATCGATGTATCAAAATTGTTAACCCCATTCTTACTAGGTTAGGTTAGGTTAGGTAAGGTTGTTAGGTTAGGCTAATGTTAACCCCATTCTTACTAGGTTAGGTTAGGTAAGGTTGTTAGGTTAGGCTAATGTTAACCCCTAACTATTTTTGATGATATGATATCATCCAGTCAGTTTCAGCCTTTTGTCAAATTGAAAAGGTCTAACTTTTTTTATGCTTTGAAAAGATTGGGTTTTTGATGTATTGATAAGGCTGACACCCTTGGAATAGTTTTGGCGCTTTGCAGCTTCTAATTGATCGACCCTGGTGCTCGGAAATCCTCATGTTTAATTGGCGCTTCGTTTGACCAATATAAGACGCGTTACAGCGCCCACATTTATGCATATAAACAATTGAGGACTGCAGAGTATCAGGGATACGATCCTTGAACTTGAAAAAGCTTGATAATGTTCTGGGAGGTTTAAATATCACCCTTAATGAGACTTGTGGGTGTGAACAACTAATTAATTTAGATATTTTGTTACGCAGAGAGTAGCTGGATTGCACCAACAATGGAATTGTAAAATACACGATGGCCTTACTGACTGTACACTTAGGGTTTGTTGGCAATAATAACTTGTTGAACTGCTTTCCAAAACAATGTTCAATGAAGGAGATGGGAAAACCATTTGAGTGTAATATCTTCTTAAGGAACTGAAGTTCATTATGAAATGCTAGATACGATGAACAGATTTTAAATGCTCTTGTAACTAATGTTAGTATCAAATTTGTCTTATATTGCAAAGGAACTGACGAATTAAATTTAGTTGTGAGGCCGGTGAAGGTGGGTTTCCTGTAGACGGATGTAGCGAATGAAGTGGCGGTTTTATTGATGTTAATGTCTAGGAATGAAATTTGATTGTCCTGTTCTGTCTCCGAAGTCAATTTAATATTTGCATGTTGAGCGTTGAGATAATCAAGGAATTTTGAGACGTGGTCAGGTGATTCAAATAGTACGAAAGTGTCGTCAATGTAGCGGCGGTAGAAGAGGGGCGTGAACTCTTGTGAGCATTTTTTCAGCCATATTTCTTCGTGATGAGTTAAAAATATATCGGCAAGACTACAACCAAGTGGGTTACCCATCGAAATTCCTTCGGTCTGTTTATAAAATGAATTATTAAACTGAAAAATGCAGTATTTAGAAGCATACGTGAGCATTTTTTGGAATTTAGATTTATTTAGACCATTGACAGTTTCATCGTTTTCGCCATTCTCGAAAAGCTTAGAACAACAAATATCGATAGTCTCATTAAGAGGAACATTAGTGAACAATGATTTGATATCAAAAGATGCCATGAAACAATTAGAATGACTATAGTTACATAATTCCTTTGCAAATTAAAAAGAGTCTCATTAAGGGTGATATTTAAACCTCCCAGAACATTATCAAGCTTTATCAATTTCAAGGATCGTATCCCTGATACTCTGCAGTCCTCAATTGTTTATATGTATAAATGTGGGCGCTATAACGCGTCTTATATTGGTCAAACGAAGCGCTAATTAAACATGAGGATTTCCGAGCACCAGGGTCGATCAATTAGAACAGGCCTCCCGATCTCAAAACCATCATTCTCAGCAATACGAGACAATTGTGAAACGTTAGGTCACCCAATAAATAAGAATGATTTTTCAATATTGTTCACTTGTTCAGGCTATTCAACCCGCCTCATTGCAGAGTCATTACTCACAGTTCAGTTAAAGCCTTCTCTTGGTACGCACGACAGGTCTACCAACCTCTTGTGTTTTTGACTGGTAAGATATATGATACCATTATCACCTTAGGAATATGTATTAGTTACAATTATAAGATAGGGTATAGTTACATCTAAGTAGTTTATTTCGGGGTTTATTTTTAATTTTAATCTTAATTTCTTTCTGGTTTAAATTATGTTTGTATGTTATGCTTAATTACATACAAGTAATATCTTGGCAATTAATTAAATTATCTTTAATAGAATTTTATCATTCTGTTTAGGTCTGATGATGACATAGGAATGTCGAAACTGTCACTGAAAATTCAATAAATTTGTTTTTCATCATTACGTTGGTGTTACTTACATACATACATACATACATAAAATTTTAAGACTGAGTGTTCCACACATAAGTGCAGTTTCAGTCTCTTGTCCTAATGGCGGCATTCCAGGCAACCCTGTTAAGGGCTGCTTCACTTGTCAAGTTCTTGGATTTGAGATCGGCGCGTATAGTCCGATCCCAGGTCTTCCTCGGTCCACCCCTTGGTGCAGCTCCCTCCACAATCACAGACCTGCATTTTTTCACCCAATTTTGTTCATCCATTCTCTCCACATGTCCATACCATCCCAGTCTACTTGTACGCATCACCTCGCTAATACTCTTTATACCTAAACGTCTCCTCAGCTCAACATTTGTTATTCTATCCTGTAGCCTGGCCCCACACATTCATCTCACCATTCTCATCTCATTACGCTCCATTCTGTTGACATCCTCTACTTTAACGGCCCATGTTTCTGAGGCATACGTCATTGCACTTCTAACACATGAGGCATACACCTTTCCCTTCAGGGGGAGAGGCATTCTTTTCATGGTCAGGATTGGCATCAATTCTCTGAACTTCCCCCAGCCACACCTAATTCTAGCAACAGTGGCAGCCTCGGCCCCACCACCGGCAGAGATGGTATCTCCTAGGTAACAAAACTTGTTCACCAGCTCCAAAGACTCATTTCCAAAATTCACAGCCACAGGATCATCACTTAACACAAGCTCGCCTTTGCACACTACGCACTCAAATTTCTCTATTTCAGACTTATCCTTCGGCAGGGGCCCCTTTATTCTACTACAGCGCTTACTCCCATGGTGTACCCAACATCGACAGATGCTACATTGAATTGAGTTAACGCCCACTCCCTTTCCACACACTGCACATGGGTATGCACCGCTCTTTTCCACATTGCCTCGTCTCAAACTACAAGAATGACGTCGTTATTCTATTCCGCTTCCCACCTGGGGTATCTGTTGCTACAACTATATATATATATATAATTGTTGGGTGGTTTTTAGATAGCTTACTAAAGTTAATCCTAATAAGTCTGTTTCTTTGTTGACACTCCTAGGTTGAATTTTATTAATCGAGTAGGGATATTTATTTATGCCTATATGAAGCACCTTGCACATAATTATCTTAATTATTAATTTGACAGATCTGGGACCAGTTGGATAATTTGTCTTTATGATATATATTTTAATGTCTGTCTGTCTAGAGAATTTAAGTTACTTGCGCGATTTTTGCATGTCAAAATTTGAGATCCTGTATGAGAGTCCATTGTTGATGTTGTTCTATCTATCTATTGCCTGATGCCGCGATCCCCGAAGGGGTGGCCACGAACGAACCGCCCCCATGCACCTCCGTCCCCAGTCAGTCGACGCCCCTCCCCCCAACCAGCACCGCCTTCGTTCATGTACTTCCTCACTCCACCCTTCCACCTCTCATTCGGTCTACCTCTCCCTCTCTGTCCCTCCACCTCACTCTCGTACACCCTCTTAGTCATTCTCTCGCTTTCCATACGTTCCATATGGCCGAACCATCTCAAGTTGTTCCTTTTCACACTTTCCAGCACATCTACCTCCACACCACACCTTCTTACTTCCTCATTAGTCTGTCTATCCCTCCATGTAACTCCGCACGCACTCCTTAAGTAATTCATTTCCACTGCTGTCACTCTTGGTCTGAGTCTCTCAACCAACGTCCATGCTTCGCTTCCGTAAGTCAGTGTCGGGATTACCACACTGTCATGCAAGGACTTCTTCACTTCCATACTGACCACCCTATTTCTTGTTACTGCTTTTAGCGTTCCTACAACCCTCTTCCCTTGTTGTACCCTCTCCCTCACTTCTTCATCCATAGTCCCATCTTTACTCAACACACTGCCCAGATACTTAAAAGAGTTGACGATCTCCATAGCCTGACCATTCAGCTTCACCTCACACTCTGTGACTTCACCCCTTTCGAAGACCATAACCTTTCTCTTCCCCGCATTTACCTTCAAATTCCGTTTTTCGCACACTGTTCCAAACTCATTTACCGGACCCTGCAACGCCCATTCATTATCACTCATCAGAACTGTATCATCTGCAAACAGCAGTATAGGTAGCTTCCACTCAATTCCCTCCCTTTTCAGCGATACACCAACATCCACTGCTCTTGATAGTACTTCTTTCATGACTCCATCCATATATACAGTAAACAACCACGGGGACATCACACACCCCTGTTTCAAACCAACATTCAGGTCAAAGAACTCGCTCTGCTCACTCTCCACACGTACTGCCGCCTTTGCACCCTCATACATGCTCTTCACTGCTTTCAGCAACTTGCCCTCTACTCCGTATATTCTAAGTACTTTCCACAAACCTTCTCTATCCACTCTGTCATAGGCCTTCTCCAAGTCCATAAAGGCAACATTTGTTTCTTCTCCAGATACTTCTCCACAACACAATTCAGGGTAAAAATCTGATCTACACATCCTCTTCCCTTCCTAAAACCTCCCTGCTCGTCGCTTATCCATTTCTCCGTTCTCACTCTCACTCTCTCAATCACTACCCTACTGTATACCTTCCCTACTACGCTTAGAAGACATATTCCTCGGTGGTTACCACACACTCCTCTTTCCCCTTTGCCCTTATATAGGGTCTTCCAGTCTTCCAGTTTAGATGATGTTAATGTAAATATATTTTTCATTAATTATTTTCACTCCCAATACCAAATAACCCCAAATGAAATTATTATAACGTGATCTTCTCGGGATTCGAACCTGGGACACCACATAGCCTACACAACTTAAACACTCTAACCATTACACCACCAAGACAGTTCAAGGTTCAACACATGACCACGATTAATATCCATTTATTGAATACTAGATTTCTATCAAATCATATACTGGAGCTAACTTCACCATGAATAAAGAAGATCATTAAGGTTAGGATTTAGAATTATAACAAAGATGCATTGTTTCAAAAAATTTAAAACTATTTTCAGGTATGGGTTTTTGAGCAAACCACAAAATGCAGTTCCATTCGGTGGCATCCCACTAGGCGGGATCCCACTAGGAGGCTCCCCACTGGGCGGGATCCCACTGGACGGCTCCCCCGAACACACAGAGTCGATCAGATAATCAACACCCATCGAATGCTATTTCACTAGATATGGCTGAAGCTCTAAGAAAACTGTCCTTAAATGGTATCTCACCGCAGGAAGCTCTAAGAAAAATATCTCTTAAGAAAAATATCTCTCCTCAGGAATTGCCAAAAATCCTAATGAATATGGCTGAGAATGGCATCGAAACGGTGAAATTTCCGAAGATCAGTCCCAGTTATCCTCAAATGGTATCAGTACACAGCAATTTTTCAGAGCTCATAGGGATGACAGAATCCAAAGCCGGGCTGGATAAGTTGTAACATTTTGTATGAGAGATATACTTAAAGGTTTGGACATAAGAGGTTTTGTAGTTACGAACTATTTAATGTGTGTCACTCCACTGAAAATTATTGCATTTATAAATGTAGTTTTAAGAATATTGATTTTAATTTCTAACATAATTATACGGTATGCTATTAATTTCAAAGAAAATAATATATATATTTAGTTTTATAAATAAAAATCTGAGCCAGTATAATGTGATGGAAAAGGACGTTAAACCAATTTATGCATGCATGTAATCGATAGTATAATAAAAATAAAAATAAGGTGATTTGCTAATTTAGTGCAATATTTAATTATTGGTAAATAAGATGAAGGTCTGAAGTAACCAGAGCCTTGCAGTTTGCATAGTTTATTCATTTTGAAATTACCCGAAACCACGCCCATTTTTCTACCCTTGCATATTTTATTAATTACAGGTTGATTGAGAATTATATTTGAAATTAAATTAGTAAAAAATATCACCTTTATTACTATAATAACATAAAATAATATTCAAGGACACTAGTGCGACGTAATGAGAAACAATTTATTAGGGAAAATAGGCACCAATAGATTCACCATATTTTTCTCCATATAGTCCACATGGACGATTTTCGTTATCAACAAATTGAAAAATACCCACTTCACAGACAAATACACCAAAAATCTAATTCAAAGCGGGGGTGTGGGGGCAGCAGCCCCCACCTATAATACTAGGATAGGTTAGGTAAGGTTGTTAGGTTAGGCTAATGTCCTTTCAAAGGGGTATAGGCTAGTAAACACTAGGATTTCCTATACCCGGTCAGAGGTAAGAAGAAGAAGAAGAAGAGTCCTGCAGTAGTCTCCTTGAATGCTACCTAACATAAATATAAAGTGGACAGGAATAATCAGAAAAGATTATCAATAGTTTCCGTGATTGAGTAACGAGATTGGCTAAGCGTCTTAGCCAATCACGAGCTTTGATATGCTTTCACCTGGAACATAGCGTTTCCCGACCCTAACAAAGCTCGTGATTAAGCCGGTATCACATGAGAGCTTTTATAGTCAACATTCGATCATCAAACATTTTCTGGCAACATTTCTAGAATATTTTGCACTGGTATCGGAAACTAGACTGATGATAGATGAATTTAGGCAACCGAAATATTCTATATGTTGACCACATAAGCTGCCAGACTAGTGTTGAGGATAAATGTTGAGTCAAAAAGCGCTCGTGTGATACCGGCTTTAGTCAATCTCATGGCTCCATCACAGAAACTATTGTTATTATTTTCTGATCTATTCCTGTTCACTTTATGATATCTTTTCCAAGTTACTAAAGTATGTTATGTTATTTTTTTGTTTAGACTTCGACTTCAAATATCATTCTTGATCAACCTATGATTGATAAAATTGCTTGTAATTACATATTGTAAACAATACACACAAAATATAGAAAGCATCTCAATTAACCGGGCATATCTCGGCCCAACAGCCAATCATATGTCGGAAGGGAAAAACCCTTGCAAAGATATTATAATGGCAATGGTTCCCTGTGATTTCAAGAATGAATACGCTATAGTAGGTCTACAATCTCAAATTCAAATTCAAATATTTGTTGTCATAATATATACAAATTTACATTTAACACATTTTAGTATTATATTGCTCTCTACTATGACCAGAGGACTGAATACCCATTGGTATTATTGTCCTCGTAAACTAAGCAGTCCTGGACCACATATTTTTATAATTGTAAGTGATATATGATTGTATTATATATGATTGTAATTTACTTTACATTAAACAATATACAAGTGTTTATGATTAGTGTATAAACATAACTTTAAAATCAATTTCCATATACTGTACCTGCAAAATGAAATACATGAAGTTACACATTTTTATGAATGATTGTACAATGTGCAGTCCAAATCAAATGTTACATTTTTATGAGTGATTGTGCAGTCCTTAGACTTCCTTCAAATTAAAATATGCCCACACAGACCCCCTTCAAGCTAAATTTGAATTTTTTTCGATAGAATAATGCCCTGGCCAAAGGCCGATTTCATATAAGTTTCAGGCTTGCTTTTGCTCGCCCAGAAAATAATCGACACCTGAAAGAGGTGAAGTGTCTTATACTAGCCAAACTAATCGTGTGAAACATCTTCAAATTTCTAAACTAATGGAGCAAAACAGTGAACCTGTAACTTAGAATAAATCTGCCATCGGTTGAGAAATTTGTCTATAAAAAATACACAAATTTAGCTTGAAGGTGGTCTGGGTGGTATTTTTTAGTTTGAAGGAAGTCTGGGAAGGCAATTTTGTTAGATTAAGGGACTGGCTGGATCTGTCAGAGTGAGGGTTGGTGTCCTCTACTTCTAGTTCTGACTACCTGTTTCATCATTCTATGTCTATCTTTTTTCCTGAGAGTTGTGAAGGCAGTGGGACCATAATGGTGTGCCCCATGGTTCCCTAGTGTCTTACTCTCACAGCCCACTGGCATAAGTCGGCCTTTCTCTCTCTGGCGTAGGGATGCAGCGACCACTTCGGTGGTGCAGTCAGCCTCTGTGGCAGTTATTGTGATTTCTTGTTACTGCCTTATTGTAGCACAGTTAAGGCTGGTGCGGTCCAATTTCGCCAGGAGCAAGTGTTTCAGCGGGACTTGGTTGAGTCTTGCTGAGACACTGTTAGCTCTATGCCAACATAGGCCACTGTGATGACATGATGAGGCTGTGTTGTGTCAAGTCGTTATTGTACTATACTACAATATAGAGACTAAAAACACTCAATGTGGATGAAGCCGTCTTTAAACTTGTATGTAAGGGACAAACTAAAATATATTGCTAGAGAATGGTATAAGCAACCAAAATCCTCAATAATAATATTTAGCAAAATGTCATAATACCCTTCAAGACATCGGACCAGATAGTGTTAAAGCATTAATACAAGGCATAGCGATTTTATGGCCGTATGGGAGAGTGCTAATCTGGCGTCACACTACCAAGTATATTGGCTGCTAAGATAAAGAGAGTATAGCAGGTCAACTCACTTAGAACTGTAATAAGGCGGTCAGTCTGGGTACTGGGAGAGGCGGTACTCTATGATACAAGATACCCTATTGTGCTGTTAATGGTTGCAAATCTACCAGAGACAAACGGAGAACGAATCCGTCAAATTCCATCGTTTCCCAAAGAATGAAGAACTGCAAGAACAGTGGATTAATCTATGGAGTCGTAAAAATCTATTAATGTCAGTGATGCAAGATTATGGACTTTACATTTTGAACCCACTGCATATTAAAGACTGAAATTGACACCTTGATGTAAGTCACTTAATAACAGTCGAATATCCTTAAGCACTGCCACAAAGAGAGAGAGGAGGAAGATAAGCAGGGAAATTGACACTTAATTACAGTCAGATCTCCTTAAGCACCGCTAGAGACAGAACAAAGTTCTAATCGTAGCTCTACAGTCTTCCAGAATTGCATATGAAATTTTTCCAATAATATTTTTGCCCTTCAAAATACTTAATAATAATAATAATCTATCTATCTATCTATTGCCGGATGCTGTGATCCCTGAAGGGGTGGCCACGAACGAAACGCCCCCATGCACCTGTCCCCAGTCAGTCAATGCCCCTCCTCCGATCCAGCACCGCTTTCACGCATATACTTCTTAACTCCATCCTTCCACCTCTCACATAGTCTACCTCTCCCTCTCTGTCCTTCAACCTCACTCTCGTACACTCTCTTGGTCATTCTCTCGCTTCCCATACGTTCCACATGGCCGAACCATCTCAAAGTGTTCCTTTTCACACTTTCTCGTACATCTATATCTACACCAAACCCCTCTCGTACTTTCCCATTCGTCTTTCTATCCCTCCATGTAACTCCGCACGCACTTCTCAAGTAACTCATTTCCACCCCTCTCACTCTTGGTTTGAGTTTCTCCACCAACGTCCATGCTTTGCTCCCGTAAGTCAAATGTCGGGATTACTACGTCATTATTTACCAGAACGTCCGGACTTCCCATATTGACTAATTCCTTTAACGTGACGATAGTGTTTTGTTTTATGTGCAATTAGTTTGCTTGTGTACCAGATCAAATTGCTCATGTAGTGATGTACAGTTGGTCAAAGTTCCAGCTGACCCACCGTCGCTCTGGGGCTCGCAGAATTAGCTGGCAATACTGGTGTAGTTGCCAATCAGTGGATATAATAACTTTAATATTTAAGAAAATCTACGAACTTTGGGTGAATGTTCGGGATCATACATAGCGATGTATGCATTTTTATTTGAGATAGGCTTACTTTCCCTTGTTTAGTATATGTTCTAACAATGATATAGCCAAAATCAGATCTACCAATCCCAATCTTTGTAAGACACACCTCCTTCCTACACCAGTATTGCCAGATAATTCTGCGAGCCCCAGAGCGAGGGTGGGTCAGTTGGAACTTTGACCAACTGTACACCCAATGTGGTGGATTGTGTTCTTTTATTTATACATTTTATTTTATTAAGCGTTATTTCCACATAGCGATTTTTATTAATTCATATGCATTTATCTTGTGTTGTCCCAGTTTTGGTTTGTTTATTTTGCAAGTTTTACCATTTAAATGCAAGGACTTATTTACTTCCATGCTGACCACCCTATTTCTTGTTACTGCTTTCAGCGTTCCTACAACCCTCTTCCCCTGTTGCACCCTTTCTCGCACTTCTTCATCCATACTCCCATCTTTACTCAACACACTGCCCAAATACTTAAATGAGCTGACATTCTTCATAGCCTGACCGTTCAGCCTCACCTCACACTCTGTGGTTGCACCCCTTTCACAGATCATAACCTTATTCTTCCCCGCATTTACCTTCAGATTCCATTTTTCACACACTGTTCCAAACCAGACCCTGCAACTCCCATTCACTAATGCTCATCAGAACTGTATCATCGGCAAACAGCAGTACAGGTAACTTCCACTCGTTTCCCTCCCTTATCAGCGGTACACCAACATCCACTGCTCTTCCTTGTATTTCTTTTATGACTCATCATTGAACAACCATATATTGAACAACCATGGGGACATCACACACCCTTGCTTTAACCCAACATTCAGATCAAAGAACTCGCTCTGTTCATTCTTCACATGCATTGATGCCTTTGCACATACATGCTCTTCACTGCTTTCAGCAACTTGCCATCTACTCTGTATATTCTCAGTACTTTCCACACACCTTCTCTATAGAAGACATATTCCCGGTGGTAACCACACACTCCTCTTTCCCCTTTACCCTTATACAGGGGGACTATTATGCCTGTCTTCCAGTCATCAGGCGCACTTCCCTTCTCCCATACTAGTTTACACATTTTCCATACCCATTCGATCAGTATCTCACCACCATACCTCAGCATTTCCCCACACACTCAATCTATTCCTGATGCTTTCCCTATCTTCACTCTTCTCATGGCTTCACACACTTCTGACCTCCTCATCCCCACCTCCTCCTCCTCCTCCTCTACTTCTCTTCTCTCTCTCATACCCCATCCAACTAAATTTGCTGGTGTTTCATTCCTTACGTTTAACAATTCGTTAAAGTACAGTACTCCCTCCATCTCTCAATTCTCTCATGCTTCTCGGCTAACACTCTCCCATTCTTATCTTTCACACCCTTACTATTTCCCTTTCTACCCTCCCTAACTTTCTTGACCTCTTGCCAAAACAGTTTCTTACACTCCCTCCATTTTAGACTTAGATTTCTTCCAAATTCCTCATCTGCTCTTCTCTTACTTTCCTTCACTACTCTCTTCACCACTCTCTTTTTTCTCCAAGTACCTCACTCATTTCTGTCTCTCCAAATCTTTGTTCCCTCTACTACCCAACCACTCTCTATAATCTATATGCTTTCTTCTTGTCTTCAACAGCTATTTTTACCTCTTCAGTCCACTTTGCTATGCCCTTCACTCCCGCCCCCCTCTTCTCCTACTCCACACACCTCCTCACATGCTGCACACTGGGTGCACAACCTGGTCAACTAGCTACTGGAAATCTACAGGCAACGGAAATTGTAAATCGCCGCCGCAGCAAAAGATTTGCTTTCCGCACCATCCTGTAATTGAAGGTATTCTGTGTTGTAGGTCAAACCAATCCGAGTTAAACTATTCTGGGAGTTGAAATGTAAAGTTGTTCCTTCCAAATTAATACCCTGTCTATTATTTGTGCAAATCATTGTCTCTGTTTTTATGTAAAATGGCCTATTTTGATAAGTAAAGAAACAAAATTCCTGGCGGCAGAACACTTATTACACTTTAATACTAGATCTGACACTGATCTTGTTGGTTAGTAATTACAGATTGACATTTCCCATCAGCAGATATGACACAGAATTAAAATAAGTTGAACACAAAATAATCCTCCAGAACTAGAAAATGGGATTGCCATTCTAAACACGTAACCTACATTGAATATAAATTTCCAATGTTCCAACAACTTTTGGTATCCATGGTAGTTGCATAGCAGCTACTTTGAGTAAATTTCCTTAAGTAAACACAGTTTTTGCTTCCTAGTAATTTTCGTAGTCACTGCTGGTGTCACTGCTTTCAAGTGTTGCAGTGTACTGTATTGTGCTGCATTTGGTTGCCAGACCCTGGCAACGGCACCTTATGTAGCATGGAACTGCCTTCTTTGCACAGGAACAGTTCTTCTGACAGCCTTTTACACATCCACATGAGATTTTCTTGTTCATCGACACAGGCCCGGCTGGCTGTGTAAATGGAAACGGAACTGCATTTCCATCATCCAGAGACCATTCAAATTATGTGCATGAGGGAATTTCTGTCTTGGCGATATGTGCATTCTTGTCAATGATGGTTGCCAGAGCAGCCCTTTTCAGGTGCAAGAGAAATGCGTTCTCTGTTTGGAGTAGTAGCTTTAAGAGGGTTGATCTCTTGTTCAGGAACTTATATGCTCTCAGTTTTCCCAGATCAGATTCCTCAAAACGATCAGCTTTAGTTGTATACTCAGCTATGATGAGGTCCTGTGCATGGTTAAGGAGGTCATCTGTTATGGAATCGGCAGGGTTCTCACCAAACTCTTGAAGTGCAGGTATGTCCAGACTCATGCTGCTCTTGAACCATGCCTTCTTGCCAGTGAAATATGGACAACTAGTGGTATCTCTACCACTCATACTGTGGACGAAGGGTATGGCACGACACTGTGAATGTCCCAGTGCCACAACCATTTCATGGATAGGCAGGTATGCATTCTAGGCTGTTCTCACCTACAGCTCTGGTAGATCTCTGAAGTGCATTGCACCATAGTACAGGCACATGGTAATGATGTCTGTATCATTGGCATGGATGACAACTCTGTCAACTCCTTCATTTTGGACACTGTAGAGGGTGTGGAGTATATCCTAGTATCAGCCTCCTGTTGTGTGGATTCCAGAGCAGGAACATCCATAACAGACCCTTCTGTGAGCACCACACGCTTTGTCTCTTCTCTGAATCCACCACTCAGGTAGAGATGAGTGGGGCCAAGAGCAGGCTCCAGTTGCTCATTCTCATACCATTTCTCACAGAGGAAGCTGAGAAGGTTTGCTTTGTTAGCTGACACTGCAAAAAACTCCTGTGGATAGGAGCTGTGTACTGCTCGCTGACTTCATGTACTTTGGCTGGTTTTGATCGGGCGTATCTGTGCTCCTGCTCAGCTGACTTAAGGCTGGGTCCAGTGTACACTCGACCAAAAAACAATCTTTACACTGGTGAGCTGTAAATAATCTAGTGTGAACGGAATGAATCCGGTGAAACATATGTACATACAATGGTTTAGCGTCATTGTTCCATTACATGCATTGTAACGGCTCACATGGGGTTGCCTTTCAGTATGTAGTACAATAAAGTCCCTCCACAGCACTGCCCCACCAAGTCATCACTGTTGCTGATGTTGGTATAGTGCTAACCGTGCCTCAGCAAGACTCAACAGAGCAGCACTTGCACCTGCAGTATCTGCAACCACACCAGCCTTAACAGTGTTACAAAAAGACAGCACCATAACGTATGTGAGTTATTATCATAAGATTTCGACCCACTTCCAGAATGTTTAGAGCGTTAGTGTAAAGATTGTTTTTTGGTCGAGTGTACCTGTCACAGCAGTAGTGTATGGTATCAGTGCCGGCAGGCACATCATTCAGCAGCAGGTTTTTGTATTGTTCAGCGATGGTTCCAAATGTTTCACCTTTCTGAAAAGATCAGTCGTATGGTGTAGCCTACATAGCATCAACGACTACTGCTGTCTTTCTGTCATCTTGAGGCAGATCAGGGATGCTGATCACTTTGGTTTCTTCTTTCAGGATCTTCACTTTGGTACCAGTTCTCATACTGCCATTTTCCTGGAAGAGGGATGAGGGAAAGTCACTGTTTTCGTGGTTGCCTATGAAGTCAACAATGTTGAGTTCTCCACCACTGGCAATGATCTGTGTCATGCGCAGAAGGGCAGTAACTTCATTGCTCTTGCCAGGTGAAGAAGTTTTCCCCCTGGACTTCTTTGGTTTATTGTTTTAAGTAATTAAATACACATTATGTATACATTTAATTGAAATACTTCCCATCTCTGGGCTATGGGCGAGGCTTGTTTCCTGTGTATTTCACTGCCACATGACTCTGTTGGTGTTTATTGTGCAATACTATGTTTATTTGGTTAAAACAGTATGTCTTGGGATAATTTTAGCAACTCTAACTTTTGTTATGGGGCTGGTATTAGTTAAATCTGCACTGGCGCCAAAAGCGCCATTTCACACTAGGTGTTCCATTGTTTGGACCCACCCTGTAGATTTCCAGTAGCTAGTTGACCAGGTTGTGATCCTTGAAGGTCCTAGACATCATTTCTAGGTCCCAACATTTTATAACATTCCATGTCTGATTTCCGAAAAAAACGGGGTTTGTCCCCTGGGTAAATGGTCCATTCTGTAAATATCACACAAATTATCATCAAGGTCAAACTTTGGCTTCGGCTTATTGGCTTCGTTTTTTTTTATATAGGACTACATTATTTATTTACTTATTTGTTTATTATTTTTATGTTTTTCAATTTGCTCATTAGACCTACATCAATATTAAAACAAAAAAAACACTCGAGACCCCCTTTGAGATAAATTTGTGCATTTATGCGCCGTCCAAAGGTCGGTTCCCCCTAAATTGCAGACTCGCTATTGACACTTAATGGCAGGAAAGGTATTAATGTTGACAAAGATTTAGTGCGAAATGTCTTCTAATCGCCAAACTAATGGGGCAAACATCTTAACATTTCAAAACTAATGGGGCTAAGCATGAGGGAGAAAGGGGTCCAGAAAAAAACACTTTAACCCTCCCAGAAATATAATTTATGTTTCCATTATATTAAATCTATCATTCGACCCTTTTGCTTACAAATAATGAAGGAATGAATAATATAGAGAAATAATATACAATCCTTCCTGAACAGAATAAAATCGTCTAATTATTATGTTCCTTCTATTAGTTTGTTCCCTATGCTAACAAAAACTTCTTCCTAGTCTTCTTTCAAACTAAAAGAAATCCCACCCAGACCCCTTTCAAGCTAAATGTTTACATTTTTCGATAGACAAAATTAATATCCCGGCCTGATTCTCTTTAATTATAGGCTCGCTATCGCTCGCCCACAAAATAATCGATACATGAATGCGATGGAGCGTCTTATTATCGCCAAACTAATTGGGTGAAACTTTTTAAACCCTTCAAACTAATAGAGCAACATAGAGAATAACAAAACAAAATACCCTTTCGGGCTATATAAGGTAAATGATAGATTATATTGACAACATTACCGAGGTTGTTTGCAAACTAGTTTCGATCAGTCCTGTTAATTAACTAATGATAATGTCGGACAGGTTGGGAGAGAGTTATCCTGACTAGGATTCGAGCCCACTCACTCCAGGTATTTTTGGAAGAGCTGGGCACCGTATCCACTCAACCATGAGCGGGTACAAGGGAAGCAACCTTAGTTTATATTTGAAGAACCAGGGTTTAGTCTCGTGAAGTACTGTATACCTTCATACACATGGTGAGTTTATTAGACTTCAACCATGACTATTTTGAGCATGTGATCCACCAGGATTCGAACCTGGGTTACCACATGTAGGATTAGGTTTCTACACCATGCCGGAAAGAGGGGTTCTGGAACTCCGATCTTACTTTCAACCATCTTGACAATTTTACCAACACACCTAAACTTCGTTTGATGCGAAAATAGCCTCCCGAAAATATACCCAGGGCGGGAATCGAACCCGGGACCCTTGGGTAAGAAGCAGACACTTTACCAGTTAGACCAATAGAGATATCCCACTTGGCTTGGTCGGCTCAAGTATATTTCCGCATCTTGTTCAGTTTAGGCTAACCTATTTTTACTGACTTTCCACCCATACAGATTTTAAACACTCTAACCATGTCAGACAAGTTGGGAGAGAGGTATCCTGACCTGGATACGATGACAAATATAATGATGTCAGACAAATTCCGACATTATCATATACCCTCTAGCAGGGTTGATTGATTTTATCACTGATTTAAATAATTATTTAACCTTAAACGGCGAAGCTATGGTATTTGAAAATGCATGCCAGGCGAACGTATTGAGGCTCATTCCCGACGAAAATCTTCATTATCCGATAAATATTGTTATTACTTATTCATATGCGCCTATTTTACGTTTAATATGAAGATATTAACATGTAACAGCAATAAAACAAGTGGGAATAGTATTTGGGGGGTGAAAAAAACTGAAGTATTGCCGACCGACCGGTTCATTCATGAGAGGAAAGCCGGTGCGGCACACACCCTCCCCCTCTCACTTATCGATCGACACTGATGTCTTGCTAGTGAAGTCTCTCTCTTGCTACAATCTCTATATGCCTCCCCTTCTACCTTGAAACAGGGTGGGGGATATTGGCGCGGAAAATAAACCGATAAACAAGGGAATAAGAGGAAAAATAGGTGATAATTGAAGGGGGGGGGGGGGGGCAGGGTTTGGACACATGTGGAAGAGTGATAGAAGGTATGGAGGGAAATTATCTCACTTAATCACATATTCCTTTGTTTTGAGTGCTACTGGAGTCTTTTAAAGTAGACGTGCCGTTTTGCCCAAAATCAAAACGGCATACCCAACTCTGCGATCGATCATCATCATCACTACTAGTCACTATCATCATTAATATCATCAGCACTACTTCTATTATAATCATCACTACTACTCTCACCATAATTACTACTACTCTCATCATCACTACTACTGTATAATCACTACAACTTTCACCATAATAATCAATACTACTCACCATCATCACTACTACTGTCACCATCGTCACTACCATCATTACTAATGTCATCATTATCACTACAACTATCATCATTACTTGTCACCATCATCACTACTATTATGACCATCATCACTACTACTAGTACTGTCACCATCATATCTATTACTGTCATCATCATCTCTACCATCATCATCACTGCTGTCATCATCACTACAACTACAACCATCATCACTACTATTATCACCATTATCACTACAATTACCATCATCACCAATATTATCACCATTATCACTACAATTACCATCATCCCCACTATTACTACCATCACTTCTAATGTCAACTAAACTAACTTAACCTAACAAATGCGGGGCGAGATGTTTTGGCCCCCAGAACGAAGGCGTTCTGTGTGTGAGCCCCTACGGGGCACACACACACAGAACGCCATCATAGGGGGGGGGGGGTAAAACCATATGTTGGATCTAAAATCATAACTATTGCACAGATTCAAAAAATCTTTTTTGAGTGACGTTCGCATTCACCCAACAAATGTACGTGTGAAATTTGGTAAAAATCCGTCCAACGGTCTAGGAGTTTCAGGACAGACGAACGACGACGACGACGACGACAGACATATTTTTCCAGTGGTACCCACTATACGGGGGGGGGGGGGGGGGCGATACCAACTCTGCTTACGTAGAGGCGTGTGTGTGTGTGCCCCTACGGGGCACACACACACAGGGAATAGGTACAGGGTGGGGGGTGGGGGGTAGGGGTCAAAACAATTTTTAGGACCTAAGATCATAACTATTGCACAAATTCATTTTTTTTTTTTTTTAATTACCGTCACATTCACGCACCAAAGGTTCGTGTGAAGTTTGGTGAAAATCCGTCAAACGGTCTAGGAGGAGTTCTCGGACGGACAGACAGACAGACATTTCGGTTAGCATGTACCACTATACGGGGGGCGATACCACTCTGCTTACGCAGAGTTGATCAATTATTTAATCAATTTTATGTACAGGTATGTTTGAAAATTAGAAGGGAATAGGCTACAGGAAAACTAAACCAAATGGCTTCTATGGAAAACTATATAGTATGTTGCTGGTAACCAACAGAGCCCTATACTGTATATTATCATTATAGATACAACACTCCTTCTCTGCTATCTACACCTTCCCAGCCGCATGGTCCTAGTGTACTGTCTGTTGGCGTAATGGGATTCAATATGTAAGAGTAGAAATAACAAACTAGAATTTGCGAGTAATAATTTACAAGCACACATTTTGTATTCATTAATATTTTGTATTACTGAGATAGATTTTGACTCAGCGTATGGCAACACACTGGTATGGCTATTTGAAAGCCCGGGAACTCCTGCAGACGATGTTTTTTCAGTTCCCCCCATTGGAAATGCAATTTAGCCTATGCAATGGCCATGAACTACACATATAACATTCAGAAGACAACAATATGGCAAGATGAAGCTAATTAAATGGGTTTATTCGGTATCCACCCTTCAGTTCAAACTCCAGCACTCTGGGGAATGATGTAACCGAGGATGGTAAGGTGCATTTGGGAGGCCATATATTTTTGTTTAGTTAACCATTTAAATTACTCATTGGTAAAGAAAACTAGTTTTTAATAGGTAACTATGCTTATCTAACACAAATTAATTTACACTACAATTTGTCTTTGTATCTACATGACCTTCAGCCACAATGTTCCCCAGAGTGTTGGGGCATGTACTGAGAGGTAAAGAATGAATGAAAGAAAATGTTATATCACATTTAATATATCATATTATATTTAAAAATACAGAAAAGGTTCCATGGTTCACATTTCTAATAGTTGCATGTATGTATGGTATTTCTACAGAAGACTGACGATAATTTCAGATAAATTGTCTATAAGAAAACCACACATGGCTGTGATTCTTGAGCCATGAAGAGTTCAAAATTATCAAAGATTAGACAAATTTAAATACAGTAACGCTATATAAGGTATATAGCCCTAAATAATTTTCACTGGGACAGAAACCTAGTTTTGCGCTGTATTTTATGCAGTTAAAACAAAATCTACACCAGTCTACTTTGATAAGATAAAATAACCTAACCTAAACTAACTTAGTTTAGTCTACTTAATGTTAAATGAAATGGTTTGTGATCAATTAAAATCACACGCAGTCGTCAAAGTAAGTTTTTTGTCGCTCAAGGGGATGGCTTTAAAAAATTGTAGTTAATATAGAAAATACATCACTCAAGTTATTTTTCCCTTTGGCAGTTTCATTATCTACACAGCTGAAGAATCTCATCTATGTGTGGTTTTCTATAAACAAAAATTAAGGTCTCGGAACTTGACGACAGTCTCATGAAGAAATACCATATTTGTCCGTATATAATTTTTTTATAGTCTTTCGTAAAAGGTTCCAGCAATTAATAACACAGCATAGTGTATTATAAAGAGTGTGTCAGACCTACAGTTAGTAACTTATGAAAATGTGTCGGTGAACAATTCTGGGAAATTAATGTAGAGGGAACAAGGCGAGCACATTCCCTGACAAGACTCAGACGTTAAATGAATTACTTCAACTTCAATGCGAGTGTTATTAATAAATGGAGTAATTTCCCTGATCAGATTGTCAAAAGTCCAAGTGTACCTGTCATTTCTGTAAATGTTTTCACAATTAATTATGACCAGTACGTTAATGAATATGAGTAGCGGCTAACTTTTGAGTAAAGCTCCTTAGCCTCTATTCTATTACCTATCAATATTCATACGTTCAGCATCTCCATTTATCCCTTTCAGTATACGGTAACCCCTTCCTTTTATTTTTGCTATCAATAGAAGATTGGGGGCGGTTCGTTCGTGGACACCCCTTCGGGGATCGCGGCGTCAGGCAATAGATAGATAGATACTGATATGCCGAAATGCAGGTTGCAACCGTTGCCACCAACCAACCCTGCCCACCACAACCAGTATTGCCGGTGCCCTTGCCATCTAGTACGTACTTGGTGGATACCCTGCTCTAATATCTCCCCTGCCAGAGACACCAAGGAAGAAGGGACTATGTCATGCTAGAAATATAACGGTCTTCCCCAACCGCTCTCATCAAAAAGAACAGAAGCAGAAAGTCTCCTCTCCACAGCCAGCAACAGAAAATGAGAATCTCCATTACCTGCCCCACCTCGCACTAAGCCAACAAATATCACTTCCATGATAGAGATTAACTTTGGCCCTATAAGAAGGACCACCCCTGCCCTTCTTCCCCAAAAGCCAGTCCCTACTGATCAGTACCGAAAAAGGGGAGAGGCCAGAATGTGGAAATTGTTCGGCAGCACCTCCAGCGTTTACACAGGCAGGAAGGAGATTGCTTACTCAGGTTCTTCATTGGTCTACATTTACCCAGTTGGAACAAGCAGTGTCGCTTACCCATGGCACTGGTGCAGTAACGCTTACCCAGATTACTGTGACATTATTATTCCCTAGGTTCACTACACTTTAACCATGCCAGACACCATTCTAGCAGAAAGAGAGCGAGAACCAGGCACCACGACTAGCAACCCTGACGACACCCGAGAAGCAGCGAAAAGGAAGGAGGCGAAAGGACCAGGGCCTATCCGAGACACTGGAAAAACTATCCTTCTGAGATAGCGGAGCTTTGTACCTTAAGCTATACCCTGTTCCAAATAAGTAGGCCAGAAATCGTGAACCCTAACCTCTGTAACTCAAAAAGGGCTAGAACAAATGGGCTGTAAATGTCCACACCTATTCCCTGGCTGGCACTTCCTAAATGGTAGAAATATTACCTCGATTACTCTCTCTCTCTCTCTATATATATATATATATATATATATATATATATATATATATATATATATATATATATATATATATATATATATATATGCCCACTCCATTATTGTTAATTTAAATCATTTAGATAAGTCACCTCCAGCATACCTATTTGCACTTCTTATGTAACTTATGAATATAACCTTATGTACTCTGTCCTGGCCTCCCTCCTTGTTTTCCATTTAAAGGTTATTCGCCTTTTATCCTGTGTTACTTGTTTTCTGTTATTTTCACTACTTGGCCAAGATAACATTGTACTCTTCTACTTCCTCTAGAATATTGCTGTCAATCATAATTTATCTATGTTGCTCCTTTTCATTGTACATTACTATGGTTTTACTCCTGTTCATGTTTAGACCTCATTTGAGAGGAACTAATGGTGATGTAAGTTATACAAAAACAGTGAGAGGTTTGAGTGGAGGACTGTATGGTCACGCGATTGTGCTATGCAAGGTAAGGTTGAGAGGAGCGTGGAAGAAAGATAGGAGAAGCAATTGTAATGCCGAAAGAATTAAAAATCAGGATGTAGCATAAGAATACAGGCAAAGGGTGGAAGAAGAATTAATGGCATGTGGCATGGATGGTATGGACATTGAAAGTGCATGAAAGATATAGGCCCATAAGGACTGCCTGGTGAAGAATGTATGTGGTGTGTGCAAAATCAGAAATGGAAGAAAAGGGGCAGCATGGTGGGATGAAGAAGTGAAAGAAGCTTTGAAAGATAAAAGAAGTAAATGGTGTGTGTGGATGCAGAATAAGAACTATGGAGAAAGTAAAAGGAAATACAAGGAGAGAAACGTCAAAGTAAAGATATTAGTAAAGGAAAAGAAAGAGAAAGTAAATTACAATTTGGGAAAGAAAATGAATGAAAGCTTTGCAAAGAACAAGAATTTATTTTGGAAGTAAGTGCGTAAATGCATGAGAGAATGTGGTCAGAAATTTGTAAATGTGAAAGATGAAAGAGGAAATGTGATTACAGATGAAGAACAAGAATGGGAGAGATGGAAGGAGTATTTTGAAGGACTAATGAGTGGAAATGGAAACGGAGCAGTTGTCAATGATAAAGGTCTGTTAGATGTGCCACGTGAGAGACATGTAGAAAGAGGGAACATATCTAGAGTAGAATGGTGAATGCAGTGAAGAAGTTGATAAATGGAAAAACTGCTGATGTAGATGAAATACAGTGTGAACTGATAAAGAATGAAGGTGAAGTATCAATGAATTTGCTGTGGAAACTATTTTCAAAAGCTTGGATAAATGGAGTGGTGACAATGGATTGGAAGAGGGGAATGATAGTCCTGTTGTATAAAGGTAAAGGTGAACAAAATTAATGTAAGTGTTACAGAGGTCTGTTGAGTGTGGATGGTAAGGTATATGCGAGAATAGTGATTAACAGAGTGAAAGAAATTACCGATGGAAAAGTGAGTGATTTCGAAGTGGAAGAGGATGTGTGGATCAGATTTTTGCAGTGAGACAGATGATAGAGAAAGCATGTGAAAAACATAAGAGGGTATACATGGCATTTATGGATCTTGATAAAGCATATGACAAAGTTAATAGAGAAATGTTATGGAAAGTTTTAGAGCTGTATGATGTAAATTGTTGAATGCTGTATAGAGTTTATATGATGGTAGTGAAGTATGTGTTAGAATAAATGGTGCATTAAATGAGTGGTTTAGTTTGCAGGTCGGAGTGAGACAGGGATGTGTGATGTCGCCCTGGTTGTTTAATATCTACATGGATGGGGTAATGAGAGAAGTAAAGAACAGAACAAGAAAAGAGGGAGTAGAGATGGTGAGTGGTGAGAACAGAATGATGTCACTAATGTGTTGCATGCAGATGACAGTGTTATGTGCCGATGGCAAGAATGACCTGTGCCAGATGATAGAGATATTTGTGGAAGTATGTGAAAGACGAGGTCTGAAAGTAAATGTTTATAAAAGCAAAGTAATGGTAGTAGAAAGCAAATTAGACACTGTGTGTAATGTAAGGATTAATGGAGAACAGCTTGAACTAGTAGAAGAATGTATGTATCTGGGAGTCATGAATGAGAAAAGGGGAAAATGTACAAGAGAAGTAGAAAACAGAGTAACACAAGGAAGAAAGGTAGCTGGAACAATGAAAGCCTTATTTAGGAGCAGAAACTTGAGTATGGAAGCAGTGAGAGGATTGCCTGAGGGTATGATGGTGCCGACATTGATGTTTGGATGTGAAACTCTGGTATGGTATAGTAATAAAAGGTCACACGTAAGAGCAGTTGAAATGGATTTGCTAAGAAATGTGTGTGAAGTTCGAAGAATAGACAAGTAAGAAGTGTGAACATAAGGGAGGTATGTGGAGTTAAGAAGTCGGTAGAGCAAAAGGTTGAAGAAAGTGTTCTCAGATGGTAAGGTCACATGACAAGACTGCCTGAAGAAAGAATGGCTAAAAGGATCTATGTCAGTGAAGTGAAAGGAAGAAGAAGGCGTGGAAAGCCGAGAAGAAGATGGTATGATATGGTGTCAAAATGTGCGTCAAAGCGTGAAAAGGGAATGGCTGAAGCAAAAGAATTAGCAAATGACAGGAAGAAATGGAGGACATTTGTTAGAGAGAATACATGAAGGTCACTGGACCATTATAAATGAAAACCGGAAGGTCTTTATCCCAGATGTTGATGTGAAGAGACCTTGTCCGGAAGTATAACATCTGGGGTGAAGCCATTGATTTCGGGGGCTGATGAGAGATTGGTGCTTCTGTATGCTTGTGTGCTTGTTTTTTGTGGGCGAACTGTTATGTGATCTGTCACCTCTTTTTCCTTTCTCGAGTCTCTTACTGATCCTCCCTATTCCTTGTGGGAGTAAGGGCTGGCTACTGTCTGACGACTCCTGTTCATGTTTAGACCTAATTTCAGACTTTTCATTATTAGGATCATTGAGCATTTCTTGGAGCTCTTCTGGTTCATTTGAAATTTAGACAATGACATCTGCAAATCTGAGATGCTTGAAGTGTAACACAACTACTTATTCCCTTTGGTAATATATATATATATATATATATATATATATATATATATATATATACCGACACTCTAAGTATTTCAATAATTTTCTCTTCTCTCATTCGTCTCCCTTATGGAGGTATCACTAAAGAGCATTTATCGTCAATTTCTAGAGTCGGCGTGGTGGAGTTGACGACGGCAATTCAAAATCCTCGGTCACACACGGGACTTTGTCAACATGTCCTTAAATGTCCTTGTCTGACTTTATAAATTTTGGGGTCAGGCAAAATATGGGAGACCTTACAATGACCATGGTGTTTTAGGCCCATACACCCATCATTGCCTTGCTCCTGCAAAAAATTGGTAAGCCTAGCAGAAATCGGGACAAACAGCCTTTGACGTTTCAGGGACGTAATCTGTTTCCGTCTTTGTCCTGTTCTTGTTTCATCCTTGTTTTATGGGCGGTACAAAGGCTGAACAAGAGGGGTAGATGGATGGGAAACCCACGTTTGCACGCCTCCAGCATGACCGCCCACCACCCCTCCAGCATGACCGCCCACCACCCAACTTCCGTCCACCCACACCCTAGGGCCGAGCTTTCCACCTTTTTTGAACACATAAAAACTGACGGGGTTTCCACGCCTTCATGCGTCCTTTCCATGAATCCATTGACCTTGGGCTGACCTTGCAGGACTTTGCACCAGACTTTGCAAAACACACGGTCATTTCAAAGTCTGGAAGGGTCGGGACGCCAGTGTGACAGGCCCTAAATTTGTACACGGGAGGACCGGGATCAATCCCCCACCAGGCAAGTTGTTATTTGATGCTCACTACCATGGCCTTCCGACACCCCTGTGCAATGGTAGACCAATGTCGCATTTACAGTGTGAATAGTAGCACCTGATTAGCATGATCGAGCTGATTACACTGGTTAAAGAGTACATTCACAACCACAACCATTTCAACTGTACATTAACACTCCACATGCACCCCTGTACACAACTATGGGCGATTGGATTTGCAACCCTCCCTTAAACAAGTCAGAAAATTAAACGAATTGCCTTTATGGAGGGCACTCCCTCAGGGATCAACGAGTACAGCTTCAGTGCTCTTAAACGCTCCCAATAGTGTAGATACTTTCCTGAATATATATGCGAGGTGAAGTTTCTCTGTACATTCTCTAAGTCATTAATATCACCTACTTTGGATGGGGATGGTAATATGTTACAGTATTCTAGCCGCAGTAAAACCAGGGATTTGAAGAGCGTTATCATTGGCAACTCACCGTGCGTTCTAATTGTACATAGAATCCAACTTGTTAGCCATTTCACAGCTGCAACTTTGACCTTGTTATGTTCTTGGAAACTTATATTTTCAGATATTAGCACCCCAAGGTCTTTCACTGTCTTTACATTCTATCATGAGGTTAGATTCTGTTATGTTTCTGGTGTTCCCTTTAACAACATTATCCTTTCCACAATGTATTAGTTGGAAATTTTCTTTGTTAAACTTCATGATGTTTTCCCTAGTCCACTGGAACATCCCATTAATGTCTGCTTGCAGCCTGCCTGTGTCTTCCTGTGTGTTTAATATCATACTTAAGTTTGTGTCATCTGCAAAGGAAGACACTACTGTGTCTTGTGTTCGCATCTATGTCATTATACAAAATGAGGAAGAGAAGGGGTGCTAGCACTGTTCCTTGGGGAACGGAGCTTTTGACATCTGAAGGCTCAGATAAGGCTTGGTTGACTGCTACTGATTACCTTCGGTTAACTAGGAAGTGGTGTATCCACCTTCCGATTTTACCTGTTATCCCTTTTGCTTTAAGTTTGTGGGTGATTATACCATGGTCACATTTATCAAAAGCCTTTGCAAAATCGGTGTAAATGACATCTACGTTTTTCTTTTTTCTAAGGAATCAAGAACTCTTTCATAGTGGTCTAGTAGCTGTGAGAGACACGATCTTCCTGCTCTGAAACCATGTTGACCCGTGTTGTGCAGATTTATTGCTTCCATAAATGTCGAGATTTTGCCTCGCAGGACCCTATTTCGTTCAACTCTCTAACCCACGAATGAATCGCTTTTCCCAGTCTTCTACTCAACAAGTAAGCTTCGGACCTCTCTTGCCAAATTTGTTTTCCCACATCCTATGACTTAAACTGCTTTAAGCTCCGTATGTCCAGACATTGTGACTCTAACGTACCTTGAATTTTGGCTCTGTCACTCTTTCAACTTAGGGGTAGACACTTGTTACAGGCAGCTTTGCCTTTTGCCTCCTTCATTAAAAAAAAATCTCACTCATATACATAGGTACAGCATATAACCAATACATATACAGTATGCACAAATATATACACATACACAAATACATATAATACTAATACTGTGTATACATAATAACACATGTATGAATGTATGTAGGATATATACTCAGGCACATAACCCATTGCTGGGGGTGGCCAACACGAGACAGAGCTCGAACAGAAACAAAATTTAAAGTTCCTATTCTCAGGGCCCGGGACCACTTTCGCGTTCCCTCGCCCGTTTCTCTATTTCGTCGAGTTGGAGAATTATACAACAGGAGGAGGATTCCTAGCCCCCATAGATACACAAAATAATCAGAAGATATAAATAGTGCCAAAAAATAAGTAGGGCCAAAAACAAAAAACAATATGTAAACATACCATTTAATTATATTAGTACTAGCTGTAAATATTAAAAAAGAAAAACACCCTTATATTAGAATATTGTAAAGGCAAAAATGGGATATGTAAACATTAAATAGCAATCAATCGCAAACTCATACTATAACAAAAAATAACATTGAATTAAAACGTTCAAATTATAACTTCCAAACACGATTTTTAAACCTTGCTCTACCTCTGGAGCGACCAGATCTAGACACTCAAAACATTTACGATGCCTTTATCTTCCTCGGGTGGCCGCATACGAAATGCCAACATCGTAATTATTCTGGTGCAATTAACCCTTACAGTACCGGCGACGTCTTTTGTATTTTATTTCAGCTGCATTTAGATGATTTTATGAAGCTTAGGAAGGACATATGGTAGCTAAAAGGATTAATTGAGATAGTCTGTAATCTGTTAACGGGTAGACATCCTTCCTAAGCTGAATAAAACCATCTCATAGTTGTCAGAATATAATGGAAAGGATGTCACCGGTATTGAATGGGTTAATACTCAAAAGGAAGTCATTACTGGGTATTACAACTTTGTAGTCTAGGCCTAACAACCCTGAGTTTGAGAAAACTTATGACACCGTGGATAATCCATTGGTTTATTATGCTCAACACGCGTAACTTATGGTATTGTTGGTTATCCAAACCTAACAGGATGGGATAGAAGTTATGGATTCTGTCTCCGAGAGTACCCCGAGTAATAACTTCATAATTGCATAGACTTCTGAGTTTCGAACACTGAATTTAATAGCGACTGGCCAATGCTCTACCGTGGGACCACGATATCCTAATAGATTTAGAAACAGTTCGATGAAAACCAACGATAACATTTTCATAGTATCAGATATTTTACATTTCCATCGTTCGACTGCTACAATATGAATTATGTGTGCACTAAATCTCGGATCCTTAAGCAAATAACAAAAGATAAAACGTTAAAATATGTTGGAATAGTAGTTGGATAAAAACTGTCCGAGAATAGTAATGCGAGCTTGAGAACCGCTTCTGTGTGGATTAAAATGTAAGTAAGTTATGTTAGAAAGTAGTAGAAACCCGCCAAAACATCTGAAAATCGCATCTACAATTTCAAAAGTATATCGGATACACTTGGAAAAAATACCATATATATATATATATATATATATATATATATATATATATATATATATATATATATATAAGCAAAAGGGGACTTGACTTATTATCTTTTATTGACTGCCCAACAGCGAGGATACTGGAAAACAATTATACATTTCGATACATTAACTGTTCGTGATATAATAATTCAGTTACATTTGAGCACAGAATATTAATTTATTAGGCCATGTACTACATGTGCCTAATTTACTCATCATAAGATCAACTTCCATGTATTAACATTCTGAATTTATTGTATATTTGAAGGCTAAATAACTATTTGAATTTGAATACAGACAACATTCAACATAGTTTATTGAGTTAAGATTACAAGATAACCTTGTTCACAGGAAAACGGGGTGGGAGGGGAATAGGCCTATTTATAATTAATTTCGCCTAATATCCGCAGTCATTAGTTAGTGAGGTGTTTATTTTAAAGCGAACCAATAGGTCTTTACGAATCAAGTATTTCCATCTACTGTAATATTATTTATTCGATTTTAAGCGATGAACTCTTATAAGTTAGTTTTGTTTATATTTATATTCTGCATACAGACATGTCATTCTATCGTAACATTATATCGCCTTTATGAATTACTTCGAATGTTGTTGCTCATGTTGATGGGAGTTTTCCGTAGCCCTGACACATCTGATATATTATTCCAATTTAGTGTTCCCCAAACCCTTCATTATTCCGGTTAGGTCACATGAATCAAATAAGCAGTACTCCGAATTCTCCTGGCGAATGTTGTTGTTCCGTTTTCTGTGGGGTGAGGGGGGAACCTAGGCGCTTGCGCTAACTTACGCCAAAAATCGATAAGAGGAGGAGCAGATGTAAACTCGAATGCTTTGTTATTATCTCTGTGTAGCTCTTTGTCCTATTATAAGTACATATAATAGCTACGGTGATTAGTTGTGTGCATTAGAGGGCTATTTAGTGACTTGTACAATGAACTTCTGATGAGTTTGTGTTACCCCTGTTTACATCAAGCACGTGGATTTGTTATGTTGTTGTTTTGGTTAAGCAGGTGGGTGGGAGGCAGAGGGCTAGGTATGTTCTGAGGGCAGGGAAGAAAGTGATGATGTTACGAGGAAGGGAAATGAGAGAGGATGAGTCTTAAGAGGGTTGACTATATCTCGTGCGTTGGCATCAGCAAAGTCCTGGAACACTTGGATTTTTGTGCGACGGCTGAATCCTTATTTTCCGGCGGTTCTTGCTCTCGGAACTGTTCCATTATTTACATATGAGCCTCTTTCCGGGCCACCTGTATTTCTAGGAAGCAGGTTGGATCCAGGTATCGGTAGAATGACTGGTTACTGCTTCTTGAAATCCAGGTGCAGGCGGTATCTGGCATCTCTCCTTCCAGTCTCTCAGCTGAGCTGAGCGACCTCGAAAACAAGTCAGTGTCTGTTTGGTAGTGAGAGTGGGAAGTATAGCGCCGTTGTGGGCTTGTTGTATTATAGCTCTATTGTTGACACTCTCTTGGGTGTATATGGTGACCGGGAATGAAATAGTTTGAATCTGCACATAGCCTCTTCGTATAACTCTCGGTGCTACACGAAGGAAAATATACCCAAAAGAAGAGAAATAACGGAGTTTGTTTTTCCAGGCCTTCGTAAGTGTTCGTTCATTGGCATCGTGGGTGTTAGTAGGAGGCAGAGACGTTAGCACCCATAGGTCCTTCAGGGTTCAGCACCACCCCTCACTTCACACTATGGGCATAATAAAGGCTTAGTAAAGACAAGTATGGGACGTCTTATGACCACAAACCTCGATTATGAGGTGTTTGTGATAGTGGTGGAGTTCGGCGCTGCAGTGAACTTCGGCGCACAGACCTTTCAGGGGTACCCATGTTCGGCCCTTACTTTAGGGTATGCGGGCCCTTAGTCGGGTGCCCCGCCCCTATTCTAGCCCGCCCTAGCGCCGAGTGTGAGTGTGACCGGTGGAGGAGGTGTTGTGATAATGGAGGACCGAAGTATGGAGGAGAGCGAAGTGGTGGTGGAAGAGGTGGAGCAACCCTCACCTCGCCCTCCACCTCTCCCTCACACTCCACCACCCTCACCCTTGCCCTCCTGACCTCAGCACTGGTCATCGCAGCTGCCATCATACCACAGGCTCAAGCAGGTACGAACACTTCACTATCATGTGCACGTAATTTATAACTAACCTATAGGCTAGGCCTATGTATATAAAGTTTGGGGTAGAAAACTAAACTAAAGTTTGAGACGTCACAGCATGAATGCGTGTCCTACTTGGAGTAATTAGAATTAATAATTAGCCTAGCCTATATATAATCGCAAAATTGAAAAAAAGTCACGGATAGACCTAGTATATATAGGCATATATATAAATGTATATATCCGGTATATATATATAATATATATAGCCTATATATAATATATATATATATATAGAGAGAGAGAGAGAGCGAGAGATAGTTAGTATTATTTTACCATAGGCCCGCCGCATAGGCCTATACTGTATCATGCGTCCTATACTGTATCATGCGTATTTGACCACTTGCTAGTTTCAGGTTAGGCTAGGCCTATAGGCTAAGAAAGTTGGTGACGTAAACATTGGTATTAAACAAATACAATACTAAAGTAGATGTCTAATGGTTAAAACGTATGTTGAATTTAGTTGTATGCATTTATATAGCCTATGTAGGCCTAGGCTAATACGCCCGCATTTTAGCTGGCAATTCTGCTAAATAGCAATGTTAAACTCCAACTTCCTTATAGGCCTAGCCTGAAACTCGCAAGTGGTCAATTGCCAAACAGTATTCCCCGAACATGGGATTTCGAGTCGTATGAACAAACATGTAAATCTTGTGAGCCATGATTAATCTTTGTTGTCTAGTTTGCGTTCGTTACAACTTTAAACCAGTATCCAGAGAATACGTGAGCAACTGTACTATATTTGCAGTTCCATCCATTACTCCGTGAGACGGTGCACTGTGCAGACTGCAGACACACGAGATGAAACTACCGAACACAGGCGAAATCACAATTGTTCAATGAAATGTACCGTAGGCCTATATCACTTTTCCCTGCATGCTTACCTTAGTGATGTTTGCCTCTTGAACTATCACTAAGGTAAGCATCACTAAGGTAAGCATGCAGGGAAAAGTTATATACGGTACATTTCATTGAACAATTCTGACACACTGATGTACAATTTTGAAACATTACTTTGACTCATTTGAGATCCATAAAACGAGTCGGTGTTTTCCCTCATGTCCACTGGTTCAGGCATAACTTTTGCAGCATTCAATTAGCCTTTATTCCTGTTTGCTAATAATAAATTATGCATGTGATTGTAGGCTACAGTCGAGGCCAATAATGGGAAAATATTACCGAAACTACCACTAATTTTCCCATGGTTTTTTCTTTTTGGTTTTAGGTAGTTTGCATCATTATAGCCTTATTAGCCTACAGTAGTTGAAATTAGCCTAGTTACAATCCCCGGAAATGTTATTTCTCCCATTAGGCCTATCCAACGATTTTAAAACACTCAGATGTAAGTCATTTTCAGAGTAAATATAGGCCTACAAATTGTTTTGCCTTTGGATACACCAAGTTATGAGATAAATGATGAGCCGGGTCTCATAGGCTGAACAGCCTCCTACCCGGGTGTCTTCTGTAAGTTCTGTGAGTATCTGTGAGGATGGGTTGAGGGCCCCCTCCTTCCCCCTCCTTCCCCCCCCCCCCCCATGACTTATTGAAATCAGCATCTATTTTAACAGTAAGGGGCTTAATAAGAGTTTCACTGCCGTGACGCCGTCAATAGGGAGATATTTTGTTTTTACAGTAGGCCTACTTTATAATTATATATAGTGCCCATAAAATGTATCTCCGGAGATTGAAAACACATTTTAATATGATCTTTGCAACATCCTTATCCTATACTAGCCTTCAAATATTGAGAACTAATTAGTGGTAGTTTCGGTAATAAGTACCCAATAGACTTATGAAAAGTGAATACAAATTGCGTACTAGTTTACAAATATTGGTGCCGATTTATCACCTATTTTCGCCGTGAACGCAATTTCCGGTACTCCTACCCGTGAAACACACTCGCATCCTTGGCACTAGTCCTTTAAATACCAATATGTGCATAATACTTCGTGTTAGAGGCGCCTGTAAGAGTTAAGTCCGTGATACATCGCCACTTCATGTGTTTCCCAGGTTTGTTGACTACGGTACCTGACCCACCGTTCATACCAACTCACGGCTTCAAAGCCCTCCCCACGTGTGTGTGCGTTTTTTTTTTTTTTTTTTTTTTTTTTAACATATATTCTCGAGGTAATGGGGCCGTATTTTACTGATTTATAGGGTTTTCGGTATATATTAAGCAAACCACCCACCAATTTTCCTGACAATTTTGAAATGCATGTTGGAATCCCTATAAACTGTACTTCATTTTTATGTAAGTTTGATAATTTGGAAAAATCGATTAAGGGAAAAAATTAACATTGAAAATGATGTGTAAAAAGTCTCTCATAAACGGCGGCCCGCTATGTTATTGTAGTTTTCGGCCTAATTTCGTCTGTTAATTCACTTTCTCCTTAATTGGACCCCCTATGAAGTACAACAGATTATGATGACATAAGTGACGGGTGTTTAGAGGGGGCAGAACTCCCCCTTCAACATATTACGTGTCTCACAGTACCTTCTATTATATAAACAACCCAAGAATTTTCACAGATATTTTAAATTTCATTTAGGATGTAATATAACCTATACTCCATGTTAAAATAAGTGTCAACCCTCGAAAAATTCTATTAAGGGAGATACAGAACCTAGAACCTGTAACCTGTAACGATATTTGTCCAGGGTTCCCCTCCCCATAGACGGCACACAACACGACTCGGCGGATCTCTTTCTCCCTGCCTTTCAGTCTAATTAACTCTAGGAATTTACCTAATTTTCTATCCAATGTACTATCCAACCAGCGGGGGTGTGGGGGCGGCAGCCCCCACCCATAATACTAGGTTAGGTTAGGTAAGGTTGGTAGGTTAGGCTAAAATCTTTAATGTTGCTTAATTGTTGGATAATGGATAATGAGCTTACTGGGTAAAGTTCATTTTCTATCCCATGTAGGACTATCATCCAACAACTTTTGCCAAAACTTGATTTTTTTTTTTTTTCATTTTGGGGGTTTCTTAAGTTGAAAAACAAGAAAACCGAAGCCAACTTCTTTTTTGCACTTGCTGTCTTTTATGCAGCTGAAAAATCTTAAAATCCGAGCCAACTTTTGCCAAAACTTGGCTCGGGTTTTTTCATTTTGGGGTTTTCTCAAGTTGAAAAACAACAAAACCCGAGCCAACTTTCATCATAAAAGCCATTATATCGCCTTTTTATGTCTTTAACCCCACATTTTCTCTGATCTTCATAGCCCTCCCCACTATCGGGTGCCGTGTCTTAAGATCGTTGGATAAAGGGGAAAACGATTTTTGCGGAAGTTGAAACTAATGTCAATCACTATATATTGATGCAAATAAACTAAATCGAAAAAAAAATAATGAAAATAATTGGTGGGTGGTTTCCTTAATATTTTCCGGGTTTTCCAATACTATAGTAGGAAATATAGAGAAACGCCAGATTTGTTTAGATTAACAAAATATATATTAAAAACAACTCTAAAAGTGGCTGAAGTACCGGTAATCAAGATTTTTACAAAAAAAAAAAAAAAAAAAAAAAAAAAAAAAAATCCAGTGATTCAAGATGGCCGGGTAGCATTCAAGGAGACTACAGCAGGACTCTTCTTCTTACCTCTGACCGGGTATAAGCTATCCTAGTGTTTATTAGCCTATACCCCTTTGAAAGGACATTAGCCTAACCTAACAACCTTACCTAACCTATCCTATCCTAGTATTATGGGTGGGGGCTGCTGCCCCCACACCCCCGCTATTTGACATCTTTGACAGATTTTTGGTGTATTTTTCTGTGATTTTTTTTTTTTTTTTCAATTTGTCGATAACGAAAATCCTCCATGCGGACTATATGGAGAAAAATATGGCGAATCTGTTGGTGCCTATTTTCCCTTGATAAATTGTTTCTAATAAGGCGGATGTAGTGTCCTTGAAGATTATCGATGGCCGCCCTTCTTGCCTCCGCCCCCATTTAACCCACAGTCTAATGCAAGAAAACAAATTGTAATTTGCGGCGGTAATGACATATTTCGGTGAGTCTGTGACTAATACTGTCTGTAAGACCAAGCTAAGAAAATATATAGCAAATGATATTCCATACGTGACCGAAAATACCTATTGTCCTATTTGCTTAACCCTCTCCGACATATGACGCGATTTTGAGCCTATTGGGGATACTTTAAAGCCTTTGTTACCATCAGGGGTATTTAGAAACCTTTAGTTTAGTTACTTCAACCTCTGCAGTTGTCTTTGAGTTAGCTGTGGGCAGAAAACTAATTTTGGAGAGGTAATTATAAGAGTGAGAGAACTATTTCTTAGTGCTAATCTGGCAACCTCTGCGTCATAAATGCGTGAAAGGGTTAAAAACGTAGATCAACAGGTTGGAACAGTAAGAAAATTAAATGACTAATGGAGTGATGGGCCCCTTGAAAGATTTTGGGTTTGTCTGCAATGGCACATACCTTGCCATCAAGCAAACGAATGGGACAAACAATCGCGGACATACACCTGTAGTCCCTGTGAAGGCACTCATAAAACACATCTAGGTCGCCCAGAAGACCCAGAGATTAAAGGATCACTAGGGTCTCCAGCACTCCCCTGGCCCCAGACCTCCCGGAGAGGTTCCAATCTCAGCAGGCATACACGCAGCAGAGCACACCACAATGCCCGCCCACCTCACATCCAGGCATGATCCTTCATGTATACCGGCTATCCGGGCCAGGCGCCTGACTTTACTATTATCTAGTCCAATTGGCAACCGACCCTCTCTACCAACGACCACGTTATCACTCATCTATTCACAAGCATTCTCCATTCATTCCTATTTATTACCACTGCTCTTGCCTGATCTACAGTAATTTCTCTATCTTCCAACGCTTGTATTACACAATCTCTCCATCTCAACGGAGGTCTTCCAATCCCTCTACCTCCACTTGTATCTGACTCATATACCGGTACTCTCTTTGTAAGCCTTTCATCTCCCATTCGCTCAACGTGTTCATACCAGCACAGCACCCTTCTGTCCACTCGGGCCGACAAAAGTTCTGGCTGTCCCACTTTCCTACGTACTGGTACCTCTTCATTCCTCAAAATGTCTCTACGAGTCACTCCACATATACTCCTCAAGCACCTCATCTCCATCACTTCCAGCTTTCTTCTATAATGTTAAGAAATGTTAAGAAATAAATATATAATCATACCGTTAGTCTCACACATCAGTTTCATGAACATATCAATAGGCCTACGGTATTGGTTTAGTTAACTTTTCTAAAATTTTCCAGAAATGTAAGCAAATCAAGCAACATTGGCCTCGATAATTATATACCGGTAACTGAAATATATTATTGTAAGGATACCCGGTACTGGATGTTGCTAAGCTGTTTGGTTTAATGTTTTAACCCATTCAGTACCGGTGACAATTATTTGTCATTATATTCTGGCAATGATTAGACGGTTTTATTCAGCTTAAGAAGAATGGTTACCCGTTAATAGATTACAAACTATCTCAGTTTAAACCTTTCAGCTATCGTACCTTACCATATATCCTTCCTAAGCTTCATACAATCGTCTAAATGCAGCTGAAAAACAAAACAAAAAGAAGTCACCGATACTGTAAGGGTTAAGATACATACTCGTCAGCCCCCCAATAGAAAATATTATTCATATTATTCTAGGAGTAGGTTATGTGGGACGATTTTTTTTTTTTTTTTTTTTTTGCAACAATGCAACTTCACGCACATATTCTTGCATTTCCTCGCACTCAAATCAGTCTTGAAACAAAATTGCGCCGGTTTGCTATCCAATAGAGTAGGTTTTTCTCATATAGGCCTATTGCTGGTATCAGGATTCGAAACTGCATAATAAATCGTAGGCTGGTGCATATTTCTTTAACTGTCTTGATAGCGTAATGCATAAGTGCGCGGAATTTCGATGTGAGTATCCTAGGTTCGAGTCCTTGGAGTGCCACATGTATTTGTTGATTTCATTAATTGAGTTTAGAGGTGAAGTTGGTTGGTGGAAAGAACATAATAAATCACTCCATGCGTTGTTACCACCTTCTTCACACTCATATAAGTTAGCTAATAATAATACCGTAACTAGAATAATATTTACCGGTACCGGTAGTCAGTTTATTTGTACCGATACTGGTCTATTAATAATATTATTTAATGGGAGTTTTTTTCTGGACCCCCTTCTGAGGGGGTTTTGAGACTTTCAAGACGTTCGCCCCATTAGTTAGGCGATTATAAGAACATTCGCCCCCATTTCTTTGCCAATATTTAGACCTTTCGTGCCATTTAGGTGTCTATTTATATGTAGGCGAGCGATAGTCTATCTATCTACGGTACCTATTGCTGGACGCCTTACTCCCCTTAATGGGGGTGGCCATACACAAAATTCCCCCAAGCGGACCTATCCCCTGTAAGAGGGTCAATCCATGCCAGTTTACTGAAGGACGATAGTGAGCCTGTATTTTATGAGGAAGCAGCTTTCGACCTGAACATTTTTCTATCGAAATTCAAATTTATCTCAAAGGGGGTCTCGGGGGTGTTTGTTTATAGATTGATAGAGATATAGGGAGTAGAAAAAATATATACCGGTACAAGAGCTTATTTCTTTACACTGGTAGACCTACCGGTACTCTCAACATATATATATATACCGGTATATATATACCGGTATAATGGTATATACTATACTGTATATATATATATATATATATATATATATATATATATATATATATATATATATATAATTATGTATACCGTATATATACCAGATACATTTATGTACGGTACCTTATATATCGTGGCTATTACATTTAGAGTACGGTACGGTACTGTGAGAGTACAGCTACGTGAGCCTGGCAGCTTAGTAATAATACCGCTCCTCTCAACCCCCCCTCCCTCCCTGGTATTGAAAAGGCTTTGTTTAATAGTAAATAATGAAAGTGAATGTTGCACGCTGCACTGCCGGTATAGTCAGTCTTATACAAATACCAATCACATAGCCTTTCAACATCTCTTTCACTCACTCTTTACTTTCAACGCTTTTGTTTAAGGATCATTTATGTTGACTTTCTCTCATCTAGGTCTTATTTGTTCATATATTTGTTTTATATTACTACGCACGGTAACTTATTTGGAAAAAGAAAGAGAGCGTATAGTTGGTTTGATATAATGCATGCGTGCGTGCGTGCGTGCGTGCGTGTGTGTGTGTGTGTGTGTGTGTGTGTGTGTGTGTGTGTGTGTGTGTGTGTGTGTGTGTGTGTGTGTGTGTGTGTGTGTGTGTGTGTGTGTGTGTGTGTGTGTGTGTTACTCAGTTACTCAGTTACTTGTTCGTCAAGGGGAATCCACGCAATGCGAGCTAAGCTCATTATTATCGCGCCTCCTTAACTGGGAATGTATTGCGTGAAATGCATGTTAAGTGTTTTATGTACTGTTGGAATGGCTGTGGATGTGTGTGTAGTCTGTATTTAGCCAATTGGCGACATCGGAAACGAAGGCTTAGGGTGGATCTGTATGGTACCATTCTCACTATAGACAGTACGGTACCGTCTCGCCCGAAGGCTTAGGTAGCCATCAGCTTAGGTGAACCATATGATACCCATCTCGCCTTGTACCATTTTTGCCAACCCCAGATGGGACGTCACAACGTCGTCCACTTATTCCAGGTACCTATTTACAGCTAGGTGAACTGAGGCTAACACATGAAAGGAGACAAGCCCAATTTGTCTCCGCCCGGCCGGGGATTGAACCCCCGAACCCTCGTGTGTGAGACGAGAGCTCTACCTACTAGGCTACGGGCTGTGTGTGTGTGTGTGTGTGTGTGTGTGTGTGTGTGTGTGTGTGTGTGTGTGTGTGTGTGTGTGTGTGTGTGTGTTTATTGGTACAAATCTCTGGATATTTGTAGGTTTACAGGTACATGAGGTTTGGGGCGACAGTTAATCGGTGTTGTGTGTGTGTGTGTGTGTGTGTGTTTATTGGTACAAATCTCTGGATATTTGTAGGTTTACAGGTACATGAGGTTTGGGGCGACAGTTAATCGGTGTTGTGTGTGTGTGTGTGTGTGTGTGTGTGTGTGTGTGTGTGTGTGTGTGTGTGTGTGTGTGTGTGTGTGTGTGTGTGTGTGTGTGTGTGTGTGTGTGTGTGTGTGTGTGTGTGTGTGTGTGTGTGTGTGTGTGTGTGTGTGTGTGTGACGGTTTTTATCCTCACCCTGAATATTTCCTCCATGTAGGATTTCTCCATCTCTTAAACATAAAAAGGAAATCAACTATTCTTTATTACGCCGTAGTGGAGTGAGTTTAAAGGTGGGGGCTCATGGGTTGAGGTAAACATGGAAACATAATTGCCAACCTGCATATAATTATCTTGTAAAATGCAATGTCACTGAAATAATTATTAACAATGGTATAAAGCAGCGATTCCCAACCTTTTTTCTGTCATTTCCCCCTCCAACCAGTTCAACCATCCAGATTTCCCCCTTTATGTGGACAAGGGAAAGAGTAGTCGAAACACACTGACTACACTCTCTCTCTCTCTCTCTCTCTTTCTTTCTCTCTTTCTTTCTCTCTTTCTCTCTTTCTCTCTTTCTCTCTCTCTCTCTCTCTCTCTCTCTCTCTCTCTCTCTCTCTCTTTCTTTCTCTCTTTCTTTCTCTCTTTCTTTCTCTCTTTCTCTCTTTCTTTCTCTCTTTCTCTTTCTTTCTCTCTTTCTCTCTTTCTCTCTCTCTCTCTCTCTCTCTCTCTTTCTTTCTCTCTTTCTTTCTCTTTCTTTCTCTCTCTCTCTCTCTCTCTCTCTCTCTCTCTCTCTCTCTCTCTCTCTCTCTCTCTCTCTCTCTCTCTCTCTCTCTCTCTCTCTCTGTCATGAGAAAATCCATCTCAGAGATTTTTTTTTTTTTATTGGTAGTAGTAGTAGTAGGAGGCAGTGTAATCATGTAATTATTTCCCCCCTGGTAGCTTCAAATTTCCCCCCAGGGGGAAATTTCCCCCAGGTTGGGAAATGCTGGTATAAAGGATTTTGCGGATCGTCTATACCGGCCCTGTGACGTCATAGTGACGTCACACCAGTAGCCTTATCCTAGACTGGATGGTGGACTTACACTCTTGTGACGTCACAGGCCCGGTATAGACGATCCACAAAATCCTTTATACCATTGTTAATAATGATTTCAGTGCCATTACATTTTGCAAGATAATTATGTACAGCTTGGCGATTATCATTCCATGTTTATCTCAACCCATGAGCCCCCACCTTTAAGCATGGACTCTCGTCCTGACTATCCGCGGTTCGACCCCGGGTGATGGGTAAACACACACACACACACACACACACACACACACACACACACACACAAGCGGTGGTGTGTTTATCGGTACACACATTATTTTTGCATGCTTACGAGTACATTTTTCGATTTTTAAACCTAAATAAAACTATCTAGATAAAACTTAACCTAACCTAACCTAACTTAACTTAACTTAACTTACTTAGCCTAACCGAAAACACTCCATTTCAACGCATTTCAAAGAGGTGGGTACACTTAAACTGTCGCCCTAAACCTCATGTACCTGCAAACCTACATATTTAGTAAATTTTGTACCTTTAAGCACACCACCGCTTGTCCACACACACACACACACACATACACATATATATATATATATATATATATATATATATATATATATATATATATATATATATATATATATACCGGTATATATATATATAACAAAACTAAAATGAGAGAGAGAACAGAAGAGGAACTAAAATAAGCCATTTCCAACTTTGGCGCAAGAAAATTGGGAGTGTTGCCAACGTATACCGGTATCCATCTATTGAACCTTGAGGGGTCAGAGTGGGCTATCTATTGAGGGGTCAGAGTGGGCTATCTATTGAGGGGTCAGAGAGGGCTATCTATTGAGGGGTCAGAGTGGGTTATCTATTGAGGGGTCAGAGTGCGTTATCTATTGAGGGGTCAGATTGGGTTATCTATTGAGGGGTCAGATTGGGTTATCTATTGAGGGGTCAGATTGGGTTATCTATTGAGGGGTCAGATTGGGTTATCTATTGAGGGGTCAGAGTGAGTTATCTATTGAGGGGTCAGAGTGGGTTATCTATTGAGGGGTCAGAGTGGGTTATCTATTGAGGGGTCAGAGTGGGTTATCTATTGAGGGGTCAGAGTGGGTTATCTATTGAGGGGTCAGATTGAGTTATCTATTGAGGGGTCAGAGTGGGTTATCTATTGAGGGGTCAGAGTGGGTTATCTATTGAGGGATCAGAGTGGGTTATCTATTGAGGGGTCAGAGTGGGTTATCTATTGAGGAGTCAGAGTGGGTTATCTATTGAGGGGTCAGAGTGGGTTATCTATTGAGGGGTCAGAGTGGGTTATCTATTGAGGGGTCAGAGTGGGTTATCTATTGAGGGGTCAGATTGGGTTATCTATTGAGGGGTCAGATTGGGTTATCTATTGAGGGGTCAGATTGGGTTATCTATTGAGGGGTCAGAGTGGGTTATCTATTGAGGGTTCAGAGTGGGTTATCTATTGAGGGGTCAGAGCGGGTTATATATTGAGGGGTCAGAGTGGGTTACCGGTATCTATCGAGGTTTCGAGGGGTCAGAGGGAGCTATCTATTGAGAGGGTTGGTCTTTTTGGTTAGTTCTATCTATTGAGTCATGTTTGGTCTGTTTGGTTAGCTGTAACTATCAAGGATCAGAATGGGCTATCTATTGAGTCATGTTTATTCTGTTTGGTTAGTTGTAACTATCAAGGGTCTGAATGGTTTATCTATTGAGTCGTGTTTGGTCTGTTTGGTTAGTTGTATTATTATCGCCAAAGTATTGGGGCGAAGCACTGAAGCGTCTTAAAATGTCGAAACTAATGGAGCGAAACAAGGGGGTGGGGGGGATCCAAAGATCCAAAAAGCTCCCCTCGGGCCAAATAAGGTTAAGCCTTTGGTAACGGCTCCCCTTTGTTTGTATAATGTGTGAAGTGCATGTTTTGTACCGTACGGTACGAGTTCTTCTTCACTTGTTTTGATTCTTACCCATATACATTTCATGGCCTACCAGCTAGCCTACTTGTTATTCAGGAGCATCACTTATGCGGTTGTGTCCTTTCCACTACCTACTTTCCCTCCCACTCTCTTCCAGTTCACACAACGCAGCGCACACTTTCACCCCCCCCCTCCCCCCACACACACACACTCTCTCTCTCTCTCCTTCCTTTCCACACCAGCCATACACCCCCTCACCCACTTTCTTCACCCTACCCAGTGGTGTCACACGAGCGAACGGCGGATTTGTAAGGGAGTTTGCTATGCCATTCGCGTAATACACTCAGTGTGACGTATTTGTGAAACCGGTAGGCTATATATTTTTGTTGTAACCCCTTCCGGATACGAGGACGCATTACTTCAGTTTATTCTGGTTCTTTTTAAAAAAAGTATCCAGTTAGGGAAGAAATAGTTGAAGTTAGAGCATTAATTGGGCGTTTGTTTACCCTTTGATTGCCAGAGATACTTCCTAAGCTTCATAAAATCGTCTAAAGATAGCGAGAATAAAGTGAGGAAAAAGAACGTCCTTGAATATTGAATGAGTTAATTTGACCGTGCCAGACTACCGGTATATATACTGTATATATATATACGGTATATATAAGTTACAGAGTTCAATATTCCGCCCTGGCATCAACATACTTTTGACTCGGCTACAGTGACTCCAATACATCCCCGCTAAGGTGGTTGATCTTGGTTGATAATACAGACCTAGCCACCCGTGAATTCCTCCTCCTCCCACTTGTCCACCCAACCGTTCTTTACACTCTCTTCACCCATTCAGGACTCACTCATGTTCCTTCATTAATGCCGGCGAAACACTAACTCGTTTATCGGCAAATCAGATCGGACTCTGGAATCGGCTGCATGTTTACACGGTGATTTAAGGCAGTTGCGTTATACATTCTTAAGTTATATATGAGCATTCAAGATTATGAGCAAAAAGATTGAAAATGCGTTGTAATGGAACTTAGAATTTGTAGATACAGGTACCTTGCAAATTTGACTTCATTATATTTTAGACTCCGATACTGTGACTCAGAGGATAATCGCCGCTAAAGTACCGGTATTCGTGTGATCCCCCCCATGATATCTTGTATTATCCACTTATTCACCCAACGGCACACTTTCCACTTCCTTCGCTCATTCAACCACTTTCGTTCATTAACCCTCTACTGGTGACGCCTTTTATATTTGATTGCAGCTACCGTACATTTAGACGATTTTATGAAGCTTAGGAAGGATATATGGTACGGTAGCTAAAATGATTAGTTGAGATAGTCTGTACCGTAGCCTTTTAATGAGTAGACGTCCTTCCCAAGCTGAATATAATCGTTTAATCATTGCCAGAATATAAACAAAAAGGATATCACCGGTATACTAAATGGGTTAATACACATACCGGTACGTAATTTCAACCCAGCCATATCTTCTACTTCCACTGTTTATACGTAATTAATCCTTGTTCCTGCATTTATATCGATCCGTATTCACATTTATTCAAGGATCATTAATTACCGTATATACAGTAGGTCTATCTGTTCATTTCGTTAGGCTACTCTTCGTTCACACGCCCTCAAAATCATTCACTTGCTCTCTCTCTCTCTCTCTCTCTCTCTCTCTCTCTCTCTCTCTCTCTCTCTCTCTCTCTCTCTCTCTTCATTAGTGGTGGGAGTGCAGCATAATTACGGTGTTAATGAGGAAAGAAAGCAATTGTTTTATCTGGCAATGGGGTGGATTCAGTTGTCCTGGTTTGGCTACTGCTTGCTACGGATCAGGGTTTATTTTATATTAAAGTGTTCTCACCATCTGTACCATTATCCCTACATTGATGAACCTAATTAGTATATATATATATATATAGGCTCTCTCTCTCTATATATATATATATATATATCTATATAAATATAGGTCAATGTCTGTCGGTTACCCGTCAGTTACCCGACCTTTGTTACTAAACTCTTCCCACAGTTTTGGTGCCAGGTGGGAGTGTGGGGCACCGTTGGAAAGCCCAGGCTTTGGAGATGGTTTTAGGCGAGTTTAGTGGAAATCAAGAGACGCTTTTGTTTAATAAATTTTTTCGGCAGAACTTATGTAGTAGGCCTTATACGGGAGCGAAAAAAAATCGAAAAAAATGGCCGTTTGGGGCAGAAGGAGGCCTCCGATCGAAAAGGTGTATGGAACGAAAGTTGTTCGAAGCCCCCCAAAATGGCGGTACGGATGAGGTCAGATCCAAAATCGGAGGTCATTTAGTGGCCGAAATCGAGGTCGCCGTTTAATGAGGCACAGGGAGGTCGAGGCCGGTGATTATGGTACCGGTAGTAGTAGTATTGTGATGATTGTGGTAGTAGTGATTGATGATGGTGATTATGGTAGTAGTAGGGTGGTAGTAGTGATGGTGATTACCCGGGCAACGCCGGGTACCCCTGCTAGTATATATATATATATATATATATATATATATATATATATATATATATATATATATATATATATATATATATATATATATATATATATATATATATATATATATATACCTGTATATATATATATAAAAAAGATAAATCTCCTTATTTTAATATAATGCCCTTTTACAAAGTAAAGAAAGATGACGTTGCTTTGAGAAAGAGTAAAGAAAGTCACTTCATAAATAAATTCAAGCCTCATTTGAATACAGAACTATAAATAGACTCTGAACTAAAAACAATATTGGAACAAGAACGAAGTATTTTTTTAACTATCATAACCTAAGACAAACATTTTATTTTCTAAACCAGTGACTGGAAATCCACAGAAGAGTACAGAACAAATACCTGACTCTGGAGCCAGCCACTCTTGCAAATTTTTATAATAACTGAATATCTACGAAAGTAGAGAAATGCATTTTAACACTTTTACATAAACATTATTTTAATATGTACACAACAGTCCGAGCCTTCTAATAAGATACTCGGACATACTTTTTAAACCCTTATTTTGTGCATGCAATATATTATTATGTTCCTTCCAACAACCAACCATACTCCTAACATCGATTAATTAAATTTACAAACACATGTGGCAGTCCGTGGACTCGAACCCAGGATGCTCACACCGAAAATCAACACCTTATACATCGCACCATGAAGACAGTTAAAGGTTGGTGGACAGTGCCTACGATTTATTATGCAACTTTGAATCCTGCATATCAATCTAAGCATGTACACACATCCCAACTGCAACTCACGTAGGCTATGCATATGTGAATGGAAAGAGCAATTAATGGGGCCTTAACCACTTAGGGAAGTCTTCTCGATAAATTACTCCTGAACCAATATCAATTATTATGTTCCTTCCAACAACCAACCATACTCCTAAAATCGATTAATGAAATTTACAAACACATGTGGCAGTCCGTGGACTCGAACCCAGGATGCTCACACCGAAAATCAACACCTTATACATCGCACCACGAAGACAGTTAAAGGTTGGTGGACAGTGCCTACGATTTATTATGCAACTTCGAATCCTGCATATCAATCTAAGCATGTACACACATCCAACTGCAACTCACGTAGGCTATGCATATGTGAATGGAAAGAGCAATTAATGGGGCCTTAATCACTTAGGGAAGTCCTCTCGATAAATTACTCCTGAACCAATATCAATTATTATGTTCCTTCCAACTACCAACCATACTCCTAAAATCGATTAATGAAATTTACAAACACATGTGGCAGTCCGTGGACTCGAACCCAGGATGCTCACACCGAAAATCAACACCTTATACATCGCACCACGAAGACAGTTAAAGGTTGGTGGACAGTGCCTACGATTTATTATGCAACTTCGAATCCTGCATATCAATCTAAGCATGTACACACATCCCAACTGCAACTCACGTAGGCTATGCATATGTGAATGGAAAGAGCAATTAATGGGGCCTTAACCACTTGGGGAAGTCCTCTCGATAAATTACTCCTGAACTAATATCAATTATTATGTTCCTTCCAACAACCAACCATACTCCTAAAATCGATTAATGAAATTTACAAACACATGTGGCAGTCCGTGGACTCGAACTATTTTAGATGCAATTTAATTTTAGCATTAACATTTTTTAAACTTTGTGCAGTGAACCTACCCTTTTCTACACACCTTTAGTGTGGAAGCATATTCGCATATATGTATACGGTATATATATATAATGTAGACACGATACCGTACAATACATGTCAAATTGTAAAATGAAATACCGGTAGCCTACCGTATATATATTGTTAATAATAGAATAATTATCACAATAAATATAGGCTACCAGGATTGATAATAGGCTAATACTAATATCGGGGTAGGCTATAACAAAACTGTACGGTAATATAGATATTTTCCTATTAATTTACTCATATAATTCTAACCTTCTATATGTGACCGATAATCCTTTCTAGCCAAAAGAGAAACATTAGGTAGGGCCTACTACTACTACTACGGTACAGCCAAGAGAAAGCGGTGTTCAAGCAAAGTATTATTATTATACTCTCATCTGTTCTACGGTCCACGGAGCATGAACAGTTAAACCCTTTGAGTACCAGCGACGTGTGGTAACTTTTATTATAGCTATATTTAGACGATATTATGCAGCTTAGGAAGGATTTGTAGTAATTAAAAGGATTGGTTGAGATAGTTTGAAGCTATATTATTGTTAGAGGTCCTTCCTAATCTAAATAATATCGTCTAATAGCGTGTGTTAACTTTTATTCTAGCTATGTTTAAACGATATTATGCAGCTTAGGAAGGATCTGCAGTAATTAAAAGGATTGGTTGAGATAGTTTGAAGCTATATTATTGTTAGAGGTCCTTCCTAATCTGAATAATATCGTCTAATAGGTGCTACAATGCAATGAAAAAGACGTCACTGGTACTGTACGGGTTAACCTCTTTACTATTATTAACCACTATTATTAGCCTACTGTTATTCTGGCTAACAGTAGATGATTTTATACGTTATAGGAACGGCATTTAGATAGCAACGATGTGCAAACTATCATTATAATCAACTTTTGGACTCACTTGGATTCCTATAATAGATTAATGATAGCCAGGATCATGTGGAAAAAAAAGTTCTGTTATACTGAACGGGTTATAGACTAATTACCGGTACCGGTAATAAGCCTACACCCAAGCTACACCGTTATCGTACTAGCCCTACACACACACACACACACACACACATGCACACGCACACGCACACGCACACGCACACACACACACACACACACACACACACACACACACACCCACACCCACACCCACACCCACACCCTCACTCACTCACTCACTCACTCTCTCTCTCTCTCTCTCTCTCTCTCTCTCTTTTGGATGCGTTGGTGTCACTACGTCAAGGTTTATGAATATAGCTGTTAATCCCGAGCGAGAGTTGGTAGGCTATGAGTTAGCAGGGATGGTGTAGGAGAGAGTAACTTGCTTGTACTGTGTGTCCTACTTGTTACCGCGGACTCTGGTACTCACAACTTTCTAACTGTTGTCGTTGGGTGTGGGTGTGGCCGAGTGATGCAGGCTCGGCAGTAGGATAACCGCTAACTGGCCATCTGTTCACATCTTTTGGTTGTGTCGTGTTATGCTAATTGCCACCCTCAAAAAAAAAAAAAAAAAAAAAAGTATATAGCTTAGATAGATACCGGTATATGCTAATTGCACCGGTGAATTGTTATCATGGCGAATTCTACCATTGGAGACCTGTCACGGGATGCACTCACAGGTACGACACAAAGGATCACTCTTTCTAACTTTTCGAATATTTGATCCCGTCCGAGATAAATTTACAATGTTTAGAACTTTAGACCATCATGTGTCCTAGGTTACGTGGTTCAGTGCAGTCGTGAATATTATATGTTTATTTGTTCACTTATTTTTCATTACCGGTAGGCTTACCGTTTTTGTTTTGTTTAATGTGAAACTATCTCGGGCTGAATTATACTGGTATTATAATTATCTCATTATATATTATATAATCATTATTATTACATTATATAATCTCTATTATTATATTATGAACGAAGGCGGTGCTGGTTGGGGGGAGGGGCGTCGACTGACTGGGGACAGAGGTGCATGGGGGCGGTTCGTTCGTGGCCACCCCTTCGGGGATCACGGCGTCAGGCAATAGATAGATAGATAGATAATTATCTCCTTTATTAATTTTTGCCTGATTTTTGCATTTCGGAGAGCTTAAAAGATAAGATTTATATAGCCTACTGCGCCTGTACAATCTCCTGCAGCGATTTGGGGTGCCATAATTTATTGAACGATTCTGACGCAGATGTGTTCTGTTAAAGCTTTTTACCTTCCTTCCGACCTTCCTTCTTTCCTTCCTTCCTTCTTTCTACCCATCTGTTCATCCTTCCCGCCTTCTATCCTTCCTTCCACCCACCCCTCCTGCCTTCATTCCTTCCTTTTATTACACATCCTTTAGTCTATCTTTCCTTCCTTCCTGCTATCCATCCTTCCACCCTTTTTACCTTCTCTCTTTTGTATATCTCCATTCTTTCGTCTATCCATCTTCCTTGTCTTCCTTCTATACACCCTTTTTCCCTTCCTCCCTTCCTATATACCTCGCCCCCTCCCCCCATCTAACCAATAACCCCCCAACCCCTACCCCACCCACCCCCTCCACCGAAACACCACCCACCCATCCCCTTCTCGCCGTAAGACAGATGCTGTGTACACATACAGTAGGTCACCCACATGATATACCTGGTACACATACGGTACACGGGCCATTCTGGTACACACACACAAACGCACGCACACGCACATACACAGACACACACAGACACACACATACAGTATACCCGGTAGGCTACACATATCTTCTCGCTCCAGCTTTCTCTTCCACATTGCTAACACACACACACACACACACACACACACACAGAGAGAGAGAGAGAAAGAGAGAGATAGAGGGAGAGGGAGAGAGGATTGTGTGTGTAGGCTATGTGTGGGGTAGATGAGATAAATGACAGACATATATTGGGAATATGTACTGTACCTGGACTGTACCATACCGGTACCTTGTTTTCTCTCTCTCTCTCTATATATATAATAAAAGTGAGAGCGATAGCGAACAATATATCCAGAACAGAGACTAGTGTATTAAACCTATAGGCCTCAAACTTTTGGTACAACTAATGTCTGGGTGAACTAACAGAGCTCAATGTTCACCCACCGTTCCAACTAAATCCGGCGGGAGTTGGAGGCTAAAATTGGCTAGCTAATTGACTAACTTTGAAAGGCAATTGTTGTAATGCTGTCAACACCACCACCAATGTAGTTTAGTCCAGCCCAGTTGAGGTTGGGCACGAGTTTACTGCCACTCTGCACTACAAATAAATCAAGGTTCTATCTATCGCCTGACGCCGTGATCCCCGAAGGGGTGGCCACGAACGAACCGCCCCCATGCATCTCTGTCCCCAGTCAATCGACGCCCCTCCTCCCAACCAGCACCGCCTTCATCCATATACTTCCTCACTCCATCCTTCCACCTCTCTTTCGGTTTACTCTTCCTCTCTGTCCTTCCACCTAGCTCTCGTACACCCTCTTAGTCATTCTCTCGCTTCCCATACGTTCCATATGGCCGAACCATCTCAAGGTGTTCCTTTTCACACTTTCCAGCACATCTACCTCCACACCACACCTTACTTCCTCATTCGTCTGTCTATCCCTCCATGTAACTCCGCACGCACTTCTCAAGTAACTCATTTCCACCCCTCTCACTCTTGGTCTGAGTCTCTTCTCCAACTTTCCATAAGTCAGTGTCAGGATTACCGGTACCACACTGTCATGCACTTCCATACTGATCACCCTATTTCTTGTTACCGGTACCGGTACTGCTTTCAGCGTTCCTACAACCCTCTTCCCCTGTTGCACCCTCTCCCGCACTTCTTCATCCATAGTCCCATCTTTACTCAACACACTGCCCAGATACTTAAATGAGCTGACTATCTCCATAGCCTGACCGTTCAACTTCACCTCACACTCTGTGGCTTCACCCCTTTCGAAGACCATAACCTTGCTCTTCCCCAATGGTTCCGGTAATATAAAAAAAGATAGGAAAAACGTACATTAGATGATTGGGTACATTGATAGTGATGTACCGGTACCTCTTAAATGTGTATAAGATGGGGTATCATTACCAATGACGGTAGCTATACCATTAATAGGGTACCGGTACCGTACCGTACTGTAGATTATTACGGACACTTTTATATACCGGTACCTTTTTCATGCTAATTAATTTATTAATTTATTTATTTAGTTATTTTGAATGCAGTGTATAAAATCAAGAAAATAAAAGGCTATGATGAAGGGTATATAAATAAGATTATAGGGTAGGGCCTATACTGACAGTTATTTACCTCTCTATTTTTATATTACAATCCAAATGCCTTTAAATGAGTAGATTATTATGGGCACTTTAAATACCTTTTTCATACCCATAATTTGGTACAGTGCAGGGTAGTGGTATTATATATACAGTAGACTAGCCAATTCGTACGCGGGATTCCAATTAGCACCGTAAGTGATATCGGGCAAAAATACCCACTCTAAAATGAACAGTTAGGTTGGTACATGTTACTATACCGTACCCTGTTCCAAATAAGTACCGGTACCGGTAGTCTAAAACTCTGGAAAATTTTCTACTGTACGGTACCAAGTCACAAATGACTAGAGTAGAGTAATCTAGCTAATATTTCTACCATTTTGGAAGGGTCAACCAGGGAATAGGTGTGGAAACTTATAGCTCATTTGCTGCAGCCCTTTTCGAGTTATAGAGGTTAGGGTTCACGATTTCTGGCCTACCTCTTTGGAACAGGGTACATATTAGTGTCCAAATGTAGCTACCGTACCTTAACTATGGTATATTATGATATTATTACGGTACCGGTACGCTGCAAAAACTCAAGTGTATGAAAAAGGTACTAGTATATATAGAACTCCGTGGGTACGGTACATTTTTGTGATTTACCTTCTACCGTATTCATATATACTATGGGTCTAGTAACACCAACATATATTCATATATACTATGGGTTTAGTAACACCAACATATATTCATATATACTATGGGTTTAGTAACACCAACATATATTCATATATACTATGGGTCTAGTAACACCAACATATATTCATATATACTATGGGTCTAGTAACACCAACATATATTCATATATACTATGGGTTTAGTAACACCAACATACCGGTACCTCTAAATGGGTAAACTATTATGGACATTTATCCCTTTCAGTAGGCCTATTCGAGAACGCACTTTTCACTTTATTCTGGCTATGATTAGACGATTTTATTCAGTTGAGGAATGAAGTAAGGAAGTCGTAGTTTTGTTTTGCCCCAGTGTAGGCGTATAGGCTAGTCGGTGAGCCAGAGCCCTAAATCATAGGTCCGCACTCTCCTCAGCTCCCCGCCATGGAGTGGCTTCGGTCACCCAGGCTTTATTGTGGTCGGCAGGGAGGGTTCTGTGGGGGCGCTCGGTTATGGCCTTAACCTTGCTCGGGGCCTTGGGGCTGTTCGGCCAGGCAGCTTGGGGAACAACAACAACAACAACCATCCAAGGGGGTCAAACTTCCAGTATAATATCCAATAAACGTCTTCTATTGTATATGGGAATTCAATGACCAAGGTTATAATATCAGAATAACATCTCTACATTAATAATAATAATGCTTGTACATATTAAGAGTAGGTAACAGTTATTATGATGGAGCCGATATTCAGCCTGGCCCTTGGACTAGTAAACCAATCTGTGTATCCCAGCTTGTAGATGTCTGATACAGGTAGGCTACGGTCCCTGAGAAAATATACAAGTCGTCATAAAATCCTCCAGGAGTTACGGTGATTAATGTTTGCATATACATAATTATTGTTATGTACGGTACAGTGTAGGGTTATAATTATTAATCAGTGCATCCTCCCAGTAGACCCAGCCTTTACCAGTAGATCTGATGCCTATCAATAATTCCCAGAATCTCCATATAGGCTAGCTCCAGCATGTCAAGAGGACTGTAGCCTACATTACCGTACCATATTTATAGTCCAATGTTGGGGAATAACAAATTCGTACGTGGTAGTCCACATAGAAAATAAAAATATGCTTATATATATATATATATATATATATATATATATATATATATATATATATATATATATATATATATATATATATATATACTGTATATATATGATCGTGTATGATATTGGTACCGTATTATTTTAGTTTATAGTAATGTTATATGGTTATATTTTACGTTCAGTCTTCTTGCCTAGCTGAGAACAATACACATTAGTTATGGAATGTGGCTAGAATTATATTGACGGCCGAAAAGTTAACGAAAAAATATTTGATGTGAATCCACCTTAACCCTTTCAATAAACGATAAAACATATATTATCTTGATTTTGGCTAATATAAGAGGATTTCATTAAGTTTATGAAGTATTTGTGAGAGTGTAAATTGAGATCAAGTTTATCCCTTTGATTCCTAGAGATCATTCCTAAGCTGCATAAACTAGTGTAATAATAACCAGAATAACCTATGAAATAATTAAGGGGAAGTATTTAGTTTCTTCCCTAGAACTCCATCAAGCTTAAAATTACACCCCCTAGAACCCCTTTCAAGATAAATTTGTACATTTTTCGGTAGAAAAATTTCCCGGCCGAAGGCCGGTTCCTCTCAAATTACAGGCTCGCTATCGCTCGTCAGGAAAAAATCGACACCTAAATGGCACGAAAGTTCTAAAAATTGACAGAAATGGGGCGAAAGTGTTTAAAATCGCCAAACTAAAGGGGGCGAGCGTCTTAAAATCTAAAAAAGCAATGGGGCTAAATATGAGAGAGAAAGGGGTCCAGAAAAAAAATCCCTCAAGTGGAAATCTCCCCTTAATACAGTCTTAGTACCGTACACAAGGGGTTATGGTACGTACACAAGGGGTTATGGTACGTACTTCTTAATTCTCACTATACCGGCAGTTGAAATGCTGACCCAGTAGCTACGGTACCCGGTACTACTAAATACCTGTACCGTAGAAATAATTTTAATGATAGATAATATTAACCCCTTCTGTACCGGCGACGTCTCTTTTATTTGATTTCAGCTACATTTAGACGATTTTATGAAGCTTAGGAAGGATATATGGTACGGTACCGGTAGCTAAAAAGATTATTTGAGACAGTCTGTAGCCTTTTATTGAGTAGATATATCCTTCCTAAGCTGAAGAAAATCTTCTAATATTTGACAGAATATAATGAAAAGTACATCACCGGTACAGAAGGGGTTAAAAGGGAATAGACAGTTAAGGGGCTGGTGACTGTTTTTTTGGTCTAGTAATTCAATTATGCCTTTATTTCTTAATGTCCTCGCTAGACCTCCATCAAGCTTAGAAAAACACCCCCTAGACTCCCCTTCAAGATAAATTTGTACATTTTTCGGTAGAACAATGTTCTGGCCGAAGGCCGGATCCTCTTAAAATGTTAGGCTCACTATCGCTTGCCAGGAAAAACTCGACACCTAAATGGCACGAAAGGTCTTAAAAATGACAAATAAATGGGGCGAAAGGTGATAAAATCGCCAAATTAATGGGCCGAACATCTTATAATCTCAAAACAAATGGGGCTTAACACGAGGGAGAAAGGGGACCAGCAAAACGGCCCATCTCCCCTTAAGGTTAGGTTACACTTCCAGGCCTCTTAATTTATAGAGATGTTCCCTCAGGTCAGAGAGAGAGAAATAGAGAGAGAGAGAGAGAGTGAGTGAGTGTGTGTTTACGGTAGGCTGATGAGTTGCTCCCTGTATGCGTATTATGTATGTATGTGTGTATGGGCCCTGTGTACGTATGGATCGTGTGTGTGTGTGTGTGTGTGTGCCAGCCTTCGTGTACGTGGAAGCGGGCGAGCACAAAGAGATGCCAAGCTATTTGTAAAAGGATTGGGGGGCTGGCTGACCGCAGAGGAGGGGGGTGGGGGTGGGGGGGGATATAGAACGGAAAGGGAAGTGATGGGGGAGGGAAGAGGAAAGGGAGGAATAGCGGGAATGGGAGGTATAGAGGAGAGCAAGGAGGGAATTGAGAGAGAGAGAGAGTAAGGAATGATGGGGGGGGGGGGGGGCTGGGGTGAACGTGGAATAGGGGAGAGAAGAGAGGGGAGGATATTATGAGTGGATGATGGGAGAGAAAGAGTAAGGAAGGAAAAGGAGGAATTGAGGGAATACAAGAAAAGAGAAGAGAAGGAAGGGAATGAGGGGAGGGGGGGGGTGAGAAGAGAAGGGAGGAAGTGAGGGGGGAGGGAAGGGGAAGACACAAGAAGAGAGAATAGAGGTACCGGTATAAAGGGCAGGTAAGACAAAGGGAGAGATAAATTGGAATGGAAGGGGAAACGAAGATAAGAAAGATGGTGAGGGTGGGAATAAGAGAAGGAATAGGAGTGGAAGAAGATAAAGAAGAGAATATAAGTGAAGGTAGATGGATGAATAGGTCAATAGATAAACAAATAGAAATAGACAGAGAAAGGAAGGAGGCTGAATAGAAGAATAGGATGGAAGAGGAGATGATGGATGAGGGAAGAAAAGGGGGCGAGACGAAGATAAATAGCGAGAATGGTGGGAAGGAACGAGAAGAGAAGATAATGAATGATAATAAAGTAAAATAGGTTGTCAAATTGTGAATAATAGATAAGAAAATGGAAGAGGGAATGGGAGGGAAGGAAGGAGAAGGTGGCACATGAAACAAAAAGATAATGTGGAAGGGAAAAGGTGGACATATACAAGAGTGAGATTAGGATGGAAGGAAGGGAAAGGGTAACACGCGAAACACAAAGAGAATAGTGAAAATATTGAACAATAGAATAGACAGATATTGGGAAGGAAGGAAGGAGGGGAATGCAAAGGACGCTAACGAATACAGGGAGTATGAGAAAAGAGAAGGACGTTTGCAAGTCGTATAAAGAGAATAGGAAGGGAGATGATGATGAAGGGACATGAAAACTAATAGAGTAACTGGGGAGAAAGGAAGATAAGAGAAATGTGTCGAGATGTATACACAATATAGCTAAGGTATCGATCCTGAGCAATTTTCTTTGAAGTATTGAATGAATATGAAAAAGGAATACAAGAAAATTAAGGGGGGGTGACCTGTTTTTGTTCTGTCCTTTTCTATCTTTCTCTGGCTTGTATCCATTTGGCCCCATTCAGCCTACTGTTTTAAGACGTTTATCCCCATCCAGGTGTCAATTTTTTACTGGTGAGCGGTAGCGAGCCAGCATATTTTTTATTATTGTTTGACAGCAGGCTAAATTTGTACATTTTTCGATAGAAAAATTTCTCCGGCGAAGCCGGATTTCTTCATATAATGCTGGCTCGCTATCGCTCGCCAGGAAAAAATCGACACCTAGATGGGGATAAGTCTTAAAATAGTTGGCTGAATGGGGCCGAATGGATACAAACCAGAGAAAGAGAGAAAATAAGATAAATAAATAGAAGCAAGTCACCCCCTTTAACGTGAAATAGCATTGTTTTGGCCATTTGATCACTTCCAAAGACATAATTACAACTATAAACCAGTGTTTAACCTTTACACATAGCCTACAATAATAAAGACTTAAAGGAATGAACTCGGCTGGATAATATTGATTATTGATAATTGAATTATTATATAACTAACGTGGACTTATAAATAAGAGGAGGGGAAGGGAGGTAGACGAGGAGAACATACATAAATGAGAGAGAGAGAGAGAGAGAGTGAGTGAGTGAGTGTTACGCAAGACTCGCGAGCATGTAAGATTGGAAGCTGGTAGATGAAAGGATTTATGAAGAATGAAGAGAAATGGGGTCACCGTGAGAGAGAGAGAGAGAGAGAGAATGTTTAGCTACTTTATGAGAATATTAGTGGAGCTTCAGGCAAGATTAACAGGTCAAGGTTGGACTATACATTGAGAAAGAGCGAGAGAGAGAGAGAGAGAGAGTGTATGTGTGTGTGTGTGTGGGTATCAGTATGAGAGCAGGTGTAAAAGGGTCGCGTGTTTGGCTACATACCTGAATTAATTGCTCTCTCTTTCTCTCTCTCTCTCTCTTTAACAAAACACATTACTTGCTTTAGGAGAGTAGGAGATATGTACGGTACTGTTCATAATTTAACATTCAGTTCCTTGTATCCTGAATATAAACACCATATGAGGAGGAGCACTTTATTGACAACGTTTCGCATATAGCTTCTTCATGTCACTAATACTTCGTTCGCTGTGGGGATGACTAAACCTTTCCAAATGGTTTAGAATACGAAATGTACTACCGTTAGTTACCGATAGTTCTTCTACGGTATATTTAGATAATTATTCTTGTCATTCTGATTCTTGTTTCCCATTCAAGGTTTTCATCTTTGTCATATTTTTTTTTTTTTTTAAATTTGTGTTTTCTTTCTTTCTTATTCTTATTTTCCATTCCATATCTTCATCCTTTCCTCATTCTTGTGTGGATTCTTGTTTCCCATGATAGGTTTTCGTTCCTATCATAATTCACGTTCTGCTCCATCTGTTATCATTATTTCCCTATTACATATTCATCTTTGCTTCTCTCTACATAAGCCTCCCCCCCCCCTTGCTCTCCCCCTCTTACCCATTGAATTGATGCCATTTTACTTTTTTCATCCTTCCCGGCTTCCCTCCTCTCGTATTGATCGCTATCTTCCATTCGTCGGTTGTTTCGCCGCAAGTCATTTAGCTAATATGGGATTTTTTTGTTACCGGTACGGTAGGCTACCGTAATTGAGTTGCTTCTTACATTTTTTTCAGCCCTATGGTTTCCACGGAGCTACTAGATTTATGTCCGTGTGTCTACCATAATTTCCTCTGTTTTATTCATCCACAATGCTTGTTTCGCCAATAATTTGTTTAGTATTTTTATTTTATTTTATTTTATTTTTCTTCCCACATCCTTTTTGGGGAATCAAATTGTTTGGCTATAGATAGTTACATTAAGGCCTAAGTAGATTACGTTAGGTTAGGTTATACATGTGTCTGTGCAAAACTACTTTTGATGTGGGCGAAGTGAATGTGGGTGGGTGAATGTATTTGTGGGCGAAGTGACCTTATAAGCCTAACTCTCGACATTCTTATACTGACCTTCCAACACAAGATCACTAGGGGAAAAAATACAAATACAATATGAAAACAGCAAAAAAGGCTAAACATTACGGTTCCATACAAATACTACGGTAGGCTATACAGGCTACGGTAGGCTATACAGGCTACGGTAGGCTATACAAGCTACGGTAGGCTATACAAGCTACGGTAGGCTATACAGGCTACGGTAGGCTATACAGGCTACGGTAGGCTATACAGGCTACGGTAGGCTATACAGGCTACGGTAGGCTATACAGGCTACGGTAGGCTATACAGGCTACGGTAGGCTATACAGGCTACGGTAGGCTATACAGGCTACGGTAGGCTATACAGGCTACGGTAGGCTATACAGGCTACGGTAGGCTATACAGGCTACGGTAGGCTATACAGGCTACGGTAGGCTATACAGGCTACGGTAGGCCTATACAGCTACGGTAGGCTATACAGGCTACGGTAGGCTATACAGGCTACGGTAGGCTATACAGGCTACGTAGGCTATACAGGCTACGGTAGGCTATACAGGCTACGGTAGGCTATACAGGCTACGGTAGGCTATACAGGCTACGGTAGGCTATACAGGCTACGGTAGGCTATACAAGCTACGGTAGGCTATACAGGCTACGGTAGGCTATACAGGCTACGGTAGGCTATACAGGCTACGGTAGGCTATACAGGCTACGGTAGGCTATACAGGCTACGGTAGGCTATACAGGCTACGGTAGGCTATACAAGCTACGGTAGGCTATACAGGCTACGGTAGGCTATACAGGCTACGGTAGGCTATACAAGCTACGGTAGGCTATACAAGCTACGGTAGGCTATTAGGCTATACAGGCTACGGTAGGCTATACAGGCTACGGTAGGCTATACAAGCTACGGTAGGCTATACAAGCTACGGTAGGCTATACAGGCTACGGTAGGCTATACAGGCTACGGTATTTGTACGGTTCCAGTACCGGTCACAGCCTACTACTGAGAACACATTAAGGCTACCGTACCTCCACTCTTTATTATAGGCTTTTATCAAAACTATTATTATACATTTTATTATGTTGGCTATTCATTAAATTTCGGAAAATTCCTTGTATGTTTACTCTGGAACAAGGGTCCTACGACTTTGTATGGAATGGAATACTTCCTCCAAGTAAGATTTCTCTATCTCCTTAATATAAATAGGAAATAGTTAACTTATCTTTACCACACCGTGGTGTAGTGGTGGACTCTCGTCCTGACTATCCGTGGTTCGAATCCCGACTTAGGGTAAAATATATATATATATATATATATATATATATATATATATATATATATATATATATATATATATATATATATAATACACTGGGTGTTTGAATACACCATCAACATTATAGTGCGTAATATACAGGGAACAAGAAGTAAACACTTATAAATAACCAATTATGTTCTATTATGTACCAAAAATGAGATAGAGACATTTAAAAAAAAAATCATCACACACACACACTCACATACACACATACTCACACACTCTCTCTCTCTCTTCCACCTGTCTTCGCCAAAAATCCCCTCCCCTCCCCCTCCACCTGTCCTACCCAGACTCCCTTCTGTTTCTGGGGAGAGAGAGAGTGAGTATGTGTGTGTGTGTGTATGTGTATGTGGGTGATGAGAGAATGAGTGAGCGAAAATAATGAGTAAGGTGTGTACATGCTTATTTTGTTCTGTTGTGAGAGAGAGAGAGAGAGAGAGAGAGAGAGAGAGAGAGAGAGAGAGAGAGAGAGAGAGAGAGAGAGAGAGAGAGAGAGTGTGAAACGAACCCAGGAACAGGAAACACCGCCCTCATCTTCATTAACAAAAATCAGAGGCAATTTTTAATAATGACCTCCAATTAACAACTCCATTACAAAGTCTTTTATCGCCACTCAAAAGAACCATGAATTAATTTCCTGGTCGACATATATTTACTGATTCACGGCAATAATGAATAATAAAAAAATAAAAAAATATATATACTGTATATATAACGATAATTTGATTTTGTCTGAATACGGTTTGTTGTTCACATGCTGATTTAGGTTTTTGAACAGGGTATTGTAATTTACGGCCATTGACTGTTAAGGCGGGTCACCTGCTTTTTTTATCTTTCTCTCCTTTTCTCTCTTTCTCTGGCTTGTATCCATTCGGCTCCATTCAGCTAACTGTTTAAAAACGTTTATCCCCATCCAGGTGTCGATTTCTTCCTGGCGAGCGATAGCGAGCCTATAATTTAAGAGGAAACGGCGTTCGGCCGGGACAGTTTTCTATCGAAAATGTACAAATTTATCTTAAAGGAGGGTCTTGGGCGGCTGTATTTTTAAGATTGATAGAGGTCTAGGGAGGAAACTATTAAACATATTAAAAAGATACATAAATTAGCAAATAAATACGCCCATCCCGCTTAAGGGGAGACTGACCGTTTGTTTGGTCTATTAATTAATTTATTCATATATTTTTTTAGTTTCCTCCCTAAACCTCCATCAAGCTTAGAAAAACACCCCCTAGACCCCTGTTCAAGATAAATTTGTAAATTTTTCGGTAGAAAAATGTGCCGGCCGAAGGCCGGTTCCTCTTAAAATTGCAGGCTCGCTCTCGCTCGCCAGGAAATAATAGACACCTAAATGGCACGAAAGGTCTTAAAATTGACAACGAAATGGGACGAAAGGTGTTAAAATCGCCAAACTAATGGGCCGAACGTCTTATAAAATCAATTCTAGTGGGGCTAAACATTAAGGAGTAGGGGGGCCAGAACGTCTTATAAAATCAATTCTAGTGGGGCTAAACATTAAAGAGTAGGGGGGCCAGAACGTCTTATAAAATCAATTCTAGTGGGGCTAAACATTAAGGAGTAGGGGGCCAGAAAAACTCTCTGCCTCCCCTTAAGCTTGGACGTTGTTGGAATGACATAAATCAAGAGTGGGAGGATGAGAAATGAGTTACCGGTACTGGAGAAGTGCATGTGGAGTCACCTGATGGATAAATGGTGAAGTACGAGAGTGATGTGACGTGGATTTGGATGTGTTGGAGAATGTAAAGAGGAACACTTTGAGGTGATTAGGTCATGTGGAGTGTATAGAGAGTGAGATAATTACTAAAAGAATGAGGTGGAAGGGTATAGATGGAGAGGCATGAGTGTATGGAGAGTGAGAGAATGACTAAGAGAGTGAGGTGGAAGGATGGAGAGTGAGAGCTGTGGGTATATAGAGTGAGTTGGAAGGGTAGAGAGAGAGAGAGGTACCGGTATGGGTGTACTACTGTAGGCTATAGAGAGTGAGAGAATGACTAATAGAGTGAGGTGGAAGGATGGAGAGTGAGAGCTGTGGGTATATAGAGTGAGTTGGAAGGGTAGAGAGAGAGAGAGGTACCGGTATGGGTGTACTACTGTAGGCTATAGAGAGTGAGAGAATGACTAAGAGAGTGAGGTGGAAGGATGGATGGAGAGCTGTGGGTATATAGAGTGAGTTGGAAGGGTAGAGAGAGAGAGAGGTACCGGTATGGGTGTACTACTGTAGGCTATAGAGAGTGAGAGAATGACTAAGAGAGTGAGGTGGAAGGAGAGAGAGTGAGAGCTATGGGTATATAGAGAGTGAGGTGGAAGGATAGAGAGAGAGAGGTACCGGTATGGGTGTACTACTGTAGGCTATAGAGAGTGAGAGAATGACTAAGAGAGTGAGGTGGAAGGAGAGAGAGTGAGAGCTATGGGTATATAGAGTGATGTTGGAAGGGTAGAGGAAGAGAGGACCGGTAGGGGTGTACTACTGTAGGCATAGTGAGATAGAATGACTAAGAGAGTGAGGTGGAAGGAGAGAGAGTGAGAGCTATGGGTATATAGAGAGTGAGGTGGAAGGATAGAGAGAGAGAGAGAGAGAGGTATGGGTGTATAGAGTGAGGTAAAAAGTTAGAGAACGAGGTGCATGCGTGTATGGAGAATAATATAATGACTAAGAGAGTGAGGTGGAAGGGTAGAGAGGGAGAGGCATGAGTGTATAGATAGTGAGGTGGAAGGTTAGAGAGTGAGAGCTATGGGTGTATAGATAGTGAGGTGGAAGGTTAGAGAGTGAGAGCTATGGGTATATAGAGAGATGACTAAGAGAGTGAGGTGGAAGGATAGAGAGGGAGAGGCATGAGTGTATAGATAGTGAGGTGGAAGGGTAGAGAGTGAGAGGCATGGGTGTATGGAGAGTGAGAGAATGACTAAGAGAGTGAGGTGGAAGGTTAGATAGGGAGAGGCATGAGTGTATAGATAGTAAGGTGGAAGGATAGAGAGGGAGAGGCATGAGTGTATAGATAGTGAGGTGGAAGGTTAGAGAGTGAGAGACATGGGTGTATAGAGAGTGAGAGAATGACTAAGATAGTGAGGTGGAAGGTTAGAGAGGGAGAGGCATGAGTGTATAGATAGTGAGGTGGAAGGTTAGAGAGTGAGAGACATGGGTGTATGGAGAGTGAGAGAATGACTAAGAGAGTGAGGTGGAAGGTTAGAGAGGGAGAGGCATGGGTGTATAGATAGTGAGGTGGAAGGTTAGAGAGTGAGAGCTATGGGTATATAGAGTGAGAGAATGACTAAGATAGTGAGGTGGAAGGTTAGAGAGGGAGAGGCATGAGTGTATAGATAGTGAGGTGGAAGGTTAGAGAGTACAAAGGAGTACAAATGAAATCAAGCAACAACAGGTCTAGTGACCCTTCTAGGCAGCTTGTCCTCCAAAACACTGAGGATCAAGTGTCCAAACAGTGGTTTAGAGTGGGTAAGGGAACATTGGAAAGGGAACTACTGCCCTGGAACTAATGTCCGTGGCAGGATTAGGAAGTTAGTGGACAGATGGGTTAGTAACTGAGGGGAGGATAAAATACAGTTATTCATTTACAAACGCAGTCAGTCACGGGTTTGATGCGAGATATTTGTCTAGGCGAAGTTTAAATGAATCAACGGTGCTGCAGTCTATGACATCTAGGGGAAGCCCATTCCACAAGTTGACAACTCGGTTGAAGAAGAAATTCTTAGCTTCGTGTGAGTTAAAAGATTTACCAATAATTTTGCAACCGTTTCCCCGCGTGTAATTAGATTGGTCGATAGTGAAGTACTTACTACTGTTCATATTGTCAATGCCTTTGATGATTTTGAACACTTGAATTAAGTCACCTCTTAATCTGCGCTGGGTTAAAGAAATAGATTTAATTCTCTAAGACGCTCCTCGTATGGTTTGTTCTTTAGGCTAGGTATCATTTTGATAACTACGTTGAACTCTTTCTAGCTTGTCTATATCTTTTTGGTAATAAGGGCACCAGGATTGAACGCAGTATTCAAGAAGAGGGCGGACTAAGGAATAGTAAAGTGTTAGTATAACATCTTTGGATTTATGCTCAAATGACCTGCCTATAAAGCCAATTATTTTGTTTGCCTTCTTAACAACTTCTGAACATTGTTGACTCGGTTTTAGGTTACTTGATATTGTTACTCCCAGATCGGTTCCTCTGTTTACATTCTTAAGCTGAGTGCCATTCATCAAATAGTTTGCTCTCTCATTTTGGTATCCGATATGTAATACTTTACATTTATCCGCATTGAAACTCATTTGCCAAATTTGGGCCCAACATGACAACTTATCTAGATTGTGTAGCATATCGTCAACTTGTTCTTTTGAGGGTACGCTATTTGCAATTTTTGTATCGTCAGCAAATTTTGAGATTGTACAGGTGACACCCTTATCTATGTCGTTGATGTAAATTAGAAAGATAATTGGTCCTAGTACCGATCCCTGGGGTACCCCGCTACTTACATTGGTCCATTTAGATGCCTTACCGTTTATGACTACTCTTTGCTTTCTGTCGCTGAGCCAATTTTCTATCCATTTCAACACACCATCTTGTACTCCATGCGCTTTTAGTTTTAGCAGTAAACGTTTGTGGGAACTTTGTCAAAGGCCTTTTGAAAATCAAGGTATATAATAAGAGTGAGAGCTATGGGTGTATAGATAGTGAGGTGGAAGGTTAGAGAGTGAGAGCTATGAGTATATAGAGAGTGAGAGAATGACTAAGAGAGTGAGGTGGAAGGTTAGAGAGTGAGAGGCATGGGTGCATGGAGAGTGAGAGAATGACTAAGAGAGTGAGGTGGAAGGTTAGAGAGGGAGAGGCATGGGTGTATAGATAGTGAGGTGGAAGGTTAGAGAGTGAGAGCTATGGGTATATAGAGAGTGAGAGAATGACTAAGAGAGTGAGGTGGAAGGTTAGAGAGGGAGAGGCATGAGTGTATAGATAGTGAGGTGGAAGGTTAGAGAGTGAGAGCTATGGGTGTATAGATAGTGAGGTGGAAGGTTAGAGAGTGAGAGCTATGGGTATATAGAGAGTGAGAGAATGACTAAGAGAGTGAGGTGGAAGGATAGAGAGGGAGAGGCATGAGTGTATAGATAGTGAGGTGGAAGGTTAGAGAGTGAGAGCTATGGGTGTATAGATAGTGAGGTGGAAGGTTAGAGAGTGAGAGCTAGGGGTATATAGAGAGTGAGAGAATGACTAAGAGAGTGAGGTGGAAGGATAGAGAGGGAGAGGCATGGGTGTATAGATAGTGAGGTGGAAGGTTAGAGAGAGAGAGGCATGGGTGTATGGAGACTGGAGAGTGAGAGAATGACTAAGAGAGTGAGGTGGAAGGTTAGAGAGGGAGAGGCATGAGTGTATAGATAGTGAGGTGGAAGGTTAGAGAGTGAGAGCTATGGGTGTATAGATAGTGAGGTGGAAGGTTAGAGAGTGAGAGCTATGGGTATATAGAGTTGAGAGAATGACTAAGAGAGTGGAAGGATAGAGAGGGAGAGGCATTATGTATAGATAGTGAGGTGGAAGGTTAGAGAGTGAGAGCTATGGGTGTATAGATAGTGAGGTGGAAGGTTAGAGAGTGAGAGCTATGGGTATATAGAGAGTGAGAGAATGACTAAGAGAGTGAGGTGGAAGGATAGAGAGGGAGAGCTATGGGTATATAGAGAGTGAGAGAATGACTAAGAGAGTGAGGTGGAAGGATAGAGAGGGAGAGGCATGGGTGTATAGATAGTGAGGTGGAAGGTTAGAGAGAGAGAGGCATGGGTGTATGGAGACTGGAGAGTGAGAGAATGACTAAGAGAGTGAGGTGGAAGGTTAGAGAGGGAGAGGCATGAGTGTATAGATAGTGAGGTGGAAGGTTAGAGAGTGAGAGCTATGGGTATATAGAGAGTGAGAGAATGACTAAGATAGGGAGGTGGAAGGTTAGAGAGGGAGAGGCATGAGTGTATAGATAGTGAGGTGGAAGGTTAGAGAGGGAGAGGCATGGGTGTATAGATAGTGAAGTGGAAGGTTAGAGAGTGAGAGCTATGGGTGTATAGATAGTGAGGTGGAAGGTAGAGTAGTGAGATAGCTATGGGTATATAGAGAGTGAGAGAATGACTAAGATAGTGAGGTGGGAAGGTTATAGAGGGAGAGGCCGAGATTTTAGATAGTGAGGTGGAGAGGTTTAGAGAGTGAGATGCTATTGTTTGTATAGATAGTGAGTGGAAATGTAGAGCGGAGAGTACATGGAGTTTTATAGATAGTGAGGTGGAAGGGTAGAGAGTGAGAGCTATGGGTATATACTGTAGATAGTGAGGTGGAAGGGTAGAGAGGGAGAGGCATGAGTGTATAGATAGTGAGGTGGAAGGGTAGAGAGTGAGAGGCATGGGTATATACTGTAGATAGTGAGGTGGAAGGGTAGAGAGGGAGAGGCATGAGTGTATAGATAGTGAGAGCTATGGGTATATAGATAGTGAGGTGGAAGGGTAGAGACGGAGAGGCATGAGTGTATAGATAGTGAGGTGGAAGGGTAGAGAGAGAGAGGCATGGGTGTATGGAGAGTGAGAGAATGACTAAGAGAGTGAGGTGGAAGGGTAGAGAGGGAGAGGCATGAGTGTATAGATAGTGAGGTGGAAGGGTAGAGAGTGAGAGCTATGGGTATATACTGTAGATAGTGAGGTGGAAGGGTAAGCCGGGAGAGGCATGAGTGTTATAGATAGTGAGATGCTATGGGTTATATAGATAGTGAGTGTGGAAGGGTAGAGACTGGAGATGCATGAGTGTAATAGATAGTGAGGTGGAAGGGTAGGATTGGCAAGAGCTATGGGTATAATAGATTAGTGAGTGTTGGAATGTTAGAGAGGGAGAGGCATGAGTGTATAGATAGTGAGGTGGAAGGGTAGAGAGTGAGAGCTATGGGTATATACTGTAGATAGTGAGGTGGAAGGGTAGAGAGGGAGAGGCATGAGTGTATAGATAGTGAGGTGGAAGGGTAGAGAGTGAGAGCTATGAGGTGATAAGATAGTGGATGGTGGAAGGGTAGAGAGGGAGAGGCATGAGTGTATAGATAGTGAGGTGGAAGGGTAGAGAGTGAGAGCTATGGGTATATAGATAGTGAGGTGGAAGGGTAGAGAGGGAGAGGCATGAGTGCTTACTGTAGATAGTGAGGTGGAAGGGTAGAGAGTGAGAGCTATGGGTATATAGATAGTGAGGTGGAAGGTTAGAGAAGGAGAGGCATGAGTGTATAGATAGTGAGGTGGAAGGGTAGAGAGAGAGAGGCATGGGTGTATGGAGAGTGAGAGAATGACTAAGAGAGTGAGGTGGAGGGTTTTAGAGAGGGAGGAGAGCAATGAGTGTCATAGATAGTGAGGTGGAAGGGTAGGAGATAGAGTCATTGGTGTACTGGAGAGTTGAGAGAAATGACTAAGAGAGTGAGGTGGAAGGTTAGAGAGGGAGAGGCATGAGTGTATAGATAGTGAGGTGGAAGGGTAGAGAGAGAGAGGCATGGGTGTATGGAGAGTGAGAGAATGACTAAGAGAGTGAGGTGGAAGGGTAGAGAGGGAGAGGCATGAGTGTATAGATAGTGAGGTGGAAGGGTAGAGAGAGAGAGGCATGGGTGTATGGAGAGTGAGAGAATGACTAAGAGAGTGAGGTGGAAGGGTAGAGAGGGAGAAGTATGAAGGGATGGAGTTGAGAGGTACGGTACCAGGATATGGATGAAAGTAGTGTTGGATGGGATGAGGATCGTTGGCTGATGGATGACAAAGGAACACCCAATCGATCCATTCGTGGCCACCTCCTCTGGGATCAAGGTGTCAGGTAATAAAAATATAGATATTTTATCATAAGGATGGTACCGTACGGCACAGAGAGAGAGAGAGAGAGAGAGAGAGAGAGAGAGAGAGAGAGAGAGAGAGAGAGAGAGAGAGAGAAGATGACGGCGAGAGAGGAGAGAGAGACGAGAGAGAGAGAGATGAGAGAGAGATGAGAGAGATAGAGAGAGAGAAGAATGAGAGAGGGGGGAGAGAGAGAGAGAGAGAGACGAGAGATCGAGAGATAGATAGAGAGGAGAGCAGAGAGGGGGAGAGAGGGAGGGAGATGAGAGAAGAGAGAGAGAGAAGGAGAGAAGAGAAGATAGAAGAGGAGAGATAGCGAGAGAGAGAGAGAGAGAGAGAGAGAGCGAGAGAGGAGATAGAGCGAGAGATGATAAGAGAGAGCGGAGAGAGAGCGAAAGAGAGAGAGAAGAGAGAGGAGACGATAGAGGAGAGAAGCGCTAGAGAGAGAGAGAGCGAGAGAGAGAAGGAGAGAGGAGAGATAGAGAGATAGAAGAGGAGAGAGATAGGAGAAGAGAGAGAGATAGAGAGAGGAGAGCAGAGCAGAGAGAGAGAAGAGAGAGAGCGAGAGAGAAGAGGAGACGAGAGAGAGAGAGAGAGAGAGAGAGAGAGAGAGAGAGAGAGAGAGAGAGAGAGAGAGAGAGAGAGAACTCGACTTTCTTCCCCCCTGCACCTGTCCAGCTCTCTAAGTCAGGGTTGGGCTGGTATCAAATCTATTATAGCCTACACACAACCGGTTTTACCACCAATACATACCGTTATTTTTTTTTCTCTCCATCATCTCGTTTACCGGTGCATTCATTGCATATTTATTCTTTCCACTAAATGTTAATGTCTTTCTATCTTATGTTTGGTACCGTACGACACTTAATTACTTCCACCAATGAAGTTGGACGAATGTTAAGTTTCCGGCTTCTAGTCTGTAAACAATATATCTCGCAGATTTAGGAACCGATTTTCACGAACTTTGGTGGGCAGATAGGTTAATGCACCAAGGAAGAAGTGAATCAATTTAGGAGGCAATCTGGATTATTTACTATATTTGGTGGACAGAGAGGATATGCGGTATGAACCTATGTTCACTAATGTTGGTGGGTAGATAGGATATACCCGGTACACTTAGGAAAAAGTACCGTAATTCAGTTTAGGAGGCGATTCCAAGATTTTCACGACAGATAGGCCTACTGTAGTATCATTTCCTGGAATCCAGATCCAGAACATTTAGTTGTATGATATTAATGGTAAGGAACCAGCTAGTGTAGGCGGAGGTATGTGCTCTACCGAGTACGGTACTCTTCTTGTGTTGTTTATAGTTTGCCTATTTTTATTTATTTAGGCCTACCCAAACATAAACTTACCGTTTATGTTTATTACAGAAACACTGCATTTGTGTATCCTTGATTTCTTAGAACTTGATATCCGTTGGTGTATGTGCGTGTGCCCGCGCGCCCGCCTCGGTGTTTTAGCTCTTGCAATATTCAATGTCTTGAGTTTATTAGCTACGGTACAGTACTTGCAAAGACAAGTGTACTTGCCAATCTTCAACTTGTACGAGCACCGGTACAGGTATATTGAAATCTATACATTGTCACTGAACCAAAGGAAGTTCACAGAAAACATTTTGTGCAGTACCGGTAATAGAAAAGCATAGCCAACCCTATATGGACACACAATAATGCAGATCTTACAGTACGTCTTAGAATATACACTCTAAGGCATAAGTCTTAGTCATTTTGTGCAGTACCGGTAATAGAAAAGCATAGCCAACCCTATATGGACACACAATAATGCAGATCTTACAGTACGTCTTAGAATATACACTCTAAGGCATAAGTCTTAGTCATTTTGTAATCCTCGAAGTGCATAAATTAGGTAAAGAATTAAGGATGTAATGTATTTCGTTCGGGATTG
>CM064513.1:56650077-56684463 GCA_032716605.1 Paralithodes platypus | reverse complement strand
TCTCAGGCATTCTCCCCAAGATCGAACGCACCTGACAAATTCTACGACAAGGCTCTTCAGCACAAATAGCCGACTAAAACATTTGTGTCTGAGGGGAAGAAAGTTTAATTCATCAACCTCTGGACGACCACTTGCCATGACAACCAGCCTACTCTTGTTCCGATCACATGATTCGGGTCACTTTATTACATACCTAAACCCTGTGGGTTGCAGGCAGCGTCATGTCCGTCTGATTCCTTCCCTACACGAAGCATCCGCATCCCGGCCATGGATCAAAAAAGCGCCATCCGAGAAGAAGCAGCAGTGTACATAATATCATCCCACCGCCACGACAAAAAACAGAGGCAACCGAGGACCACCAGCGTACTTAAGGACCAAAGACAGCGAGGACTCGAGACAGCCAACCTGAACATAAATGTAGATCACGACAAGAATCACCAAAAATATTATTAAACATGAGTCCGTTTCTCCGCGTGATGATTTCTAAAATAACAAATTTAAAGGTTTTGCTTATGCAAAACGCCTTGGGCGGGCGCCTTAGCATACGCAATATAATTTTTCAGATCTTTAGAGTATCTAGTGTCTTGTACAGAAAAGTTATGACTGTGAGTTGAGCATATACAGAATCTTGGCTCAATACAGAAGATATGTAGACTTGTTTAGCAGCGTTTGTCACTTCTCCCCGGTTATGCTAATGTTTTGAGAAAAGCCGAATAAATCGTGAAAATGTGAGGTGGCGCCTTGTTACTTTATATCAACAGCAACGTCTTAACCCTACCCTCTTGTCAAAACCCCCTTCAAAAATTGTGAACGTACGACGCCAGATCTTTTGTGCTAAAAAAGAATAATAAAAGCGTACCAAAATAATACTGACTTGCAGATATACAGACCTCCAGCTCAATCAGTGCACTCGTGACCGAGAAATTTACGAACAAATTGCAGATGGTAAGTCACTCACAAGATACCGTAATTTTTGGGGTGACTTAATTTTACCTGTGACCAAGTGGGGCGATACTCTTACTTCACACATCCGGACATGACTTTGCTATAGCGAACTAATGAAAAAAAAAAAAAAACAAGAGGAACTAGTTCGCCAATTATAATGTGGGAATCAATTTTGTTGGAACGGGCCTGACGCCGTGGTAATATGACGTCTTCTTTTGCCATTGTTACTTGCAAACACAAAGAAGAATTAATTAGAGAATTTGAATGTTGGTTGATGAATTCATTAACCAGGCGACCATCTTAAAAAACGAAAATACACTGTTTCATCACTTTAAAGTGTTAACTAGTAACAGAACCAAAGAGGTAGCAGCATCGGGGGGACACAACCGAGTACCCCTAATTTCAAGAAAGTCAAACTTTCCATAAACTTAGAGCTATGTTTAAAGAAACTCCTGACTGGAAGCTTTTTTAATTCACCAATAAGCGACATATAATTACACTCTTGGAAAGTTATTCGAAGCCACTTACCTAATAAGCAGGTGCAAGACTGTGCATACCATCGAAAACCTCGAGCGTCCAGGCCATAATAATATAGCCCAAATGGTGGGAATAAAAGGTGTGTGCGCGGAACAATATTTTCCTAAACTGATGGCCTGCTTGCTTAAAAATTTGCTGAATGATATATTAGCAAATCCCTCACAAAATGACGAAGAATCGGCTGAAAATTTTGTAAGATCCTATGGCGGTGACGCAAAGCCAAAAAGTTAATTAAGCCAAGTAAAAAGACCTTAGAGTTACATATTGCGATAAATCAAAGTAAAACAAACCCGACAAGAATTCTATAGATTATAATCACTAAAGAAAAAAGATTGTTAACTCATCAACACGGTGTTGAAGCACACAAACCGTTAGTCGATGAAAATGGAGAATACACCAAAGACCGAAGAACAAATGAGATAATGCCCTTCAGATCCTTCTTTCTTTGCATCAGTTTCTATTACCAACAGAAGAGCCTCAGTGATATTCACACTAACATCCATCGCCGTCGTGATTCAGATTGATAATTTAGGGATGGTTTCTAGTTCAAGGAGCAATATTCCACCGTAACAGAGAGAGAAGTATTGAATTGTTTAAGTAACCTCAAGGTCAATTAAAACGGCCTGGACCTGATACAATCTCGCCTAGATTTCTAAAGTAAGCTATAGAGATGATCTCAGGTCCTCTAAACCACTGACATTACGTATCTCAATAAATCCTTGCCAGTCTGGAACTATGCCCGATCAGTGGAAGCTAGGGCCAACCGTCAACAAGACCGATATTCAAAAAGGCAGCAATCCCTACCCAGTCAACTATCGTCCCAATTATATAGCTTAACCTCAGTTGTAATGTACAATGCTAGAGAACGGTCATACGAGACAGATTACTCGTAAATCACTTAGAGGAAAATAACATACTTAAAGACTACTCAACAAGGCTTTCGTAAAAAACGTTCCTGTTTACGACAAACCTCTTAGACTTCTTCCACGATATCCTCAACCTCTACGATGAGAGTAAAGGCTGTAGATATTTATAGGAATACCTTGGATTTTCAAAAGGCCTTTGACCAAAGTTCCCCACAAACGTTTACTGCTAAAACTAAAAGCGCATGGAAATACAAGACTGGTGTGTTGAAATGGAGTATGAAAATTGGCTCAGCGACAGAAAAGCAAAGAGTAGTACGCATAAACGGTAATGGCAATCAAAATGGACCAATGTAAGTAGGCGGGGTACCCCAGGGATCGGTAAGGCGTATGACGCAATTCCCGCTTTTCTAATTTACATCAACGACATAGATGAGGGGTCTCACCTTAACAATCTCAAAATTTGCTGACGCGATACAAAAAGTTGGCAAATAGCGTACTCTCAAACAGAACAAGTTGGACGATAATGCAACATCAATCTAGATAACTTGTCCATGTTGGTTCCAAATTTGGCAAATGAGTTTCAAATGCGGATAATGTAAAGTACTACATATCGGCATACCTAAATGAGACAGCAGCAAACTATTCGATGAATGGCACTCACCGAACAGGCTTAGAGAATGTAAACAGAAAGAAACCGGCTAATCTGGGATCTAACAATACGCTCGAGTAACCTAAAAGCCGAGTTCAACAAATGTATCAGAGTAAGTTGTTAGCAACGGCAAGACAAAATAAGTTGCGCTTTAATAGGCAGAGGTGTTTCTTCATTCATCTTTCTGAGCATTAAAACTCCAAAGAAGTAATCTCTAGGACCCTTATACAATTCCCTTAGTCCCGCCCTCTTCTTGTAATACTGCGTTCAATCCTTGTCGGCTGGGTGCCCTTATTTACCAAAAAGATATAAACAAGCTAGAACCGAGTTCAACGTCGATTTACCAAAATGATACCTAGCCTAAAGGAAACAAACCATAAACTAAGAGCGTCCTGAGAGAATTAAATCCTATTTCCTTTAACAACCCAGCGCAGATTAAGAGGTGACTTCAATTCCAAGTTTTTCAAAATCATCAAAGGCACTTCGACAATTATGAACTGTAAGTAGATACTCTTCACTATCGACCAATCTAAATTACACGCGGGGAAACGGTTTGTGGGCAAAATTATTGTGTGTAAAGTCTTATTAACTCACACGAATCTAAGAATTTTCCTTCTTCAATCGATGTTGTCAACATTTGTGGAAAGTGAGATGTCCCCGAAACGTTATATAACTGCATCCACCGTTGATTAGCATTTTAAACTCCGCCTAGACAAATATCTCGCAATCAAACCCGCGACTGACATGCGTTTTGTAAATGAATAACTTTATTTTTTTTTTTTTTGTTATCCCCCCCCCTACAGTTACTAACCCATACTGTCCCCATACTAACTTCCTAATCCTGCCACGGACATGAGTTCCAGTGCAGTATTTCCCTTGTCCAATGGTTCCCTTACCCCCTCTAAACCACTGTTTGGACACTTGACCTCCTCAGTGTTTTGGAGGACCAAGCCAATACCTAGAAGGGTCACTAGATCTGTTGTTGCTTGATTTCCTTTGTACTCCTTTGTACTCCTTTGTACTGTACACATTATACAGTATATATAATAAATACTAGGCTATATTTTCTGTAATTATTATTATTATTATTTTTTGTATCTTATTCCTGTTCAGATTTGTTTGCTATTGGTCTATAGTCACCTTAAGGGCAGTCACACGAGCAATTCTTACAGCATTTATTTATCAGCATTTTTATACTATAACTTTTTGGTACTCTATTATTATGTGTTTTACACCAACCAACTTCAAATCTAAACTCAATTAATGAAATCAACAAATACATGTGGCACGCCGAGGACTCGAACCCAGGATATTCACATCGAAATTCCGCGCACTATGCATTACGCTATCAAGACAGTTATATTCCATTGATATCAGCCACGTGATTGATGGTAGCTTATTGTCAGGTGAATTACTTGAAATACAAAACTATAATTTAGAAACTACCGGGCGAGAATTGCTGAAAAATACTTAGGTACCGTACTGGTGGTAGCAGTATAGCCTACTTGTGAAGATTATCTTGAGAAATTTGATCGGGTCCAACGATGTTTCCAGTACAAAACCAGGATATGCAGACACCACCTCAACCACAAGCAACAACACAACACCACCGCTAGACAAACCAGGATATGCAGACACCACCTCAACCACAAGCAACAACACAACACCACCGCTAGACAAACCAGGATATGCAGACACCACCTCAACCACAAGCAACAACACAACACCACCGCTAGACAAACCAGGATATACAGACACCACCTCAACCACAAGCAACAACACAACACCACCGCTAGACAAACACATTTCCAACATCACTAACTCATATTATCACAATCCAACCAATACCAGAATCGCCATATCAAAACCAACGTCAAAATATCTACCACAATATCACTATCAGCATAACAAACGAATCACCACAACCACCATCAAGAACCCACAACCCCCCCTCCACCAAAAAAAAATATATGTATATATTTATAATAATAATAATAATAATAAATATATAAATAAATACAAAATAAATTAATATAACAAACCACAGCCATCAAAATCAACACCATTATTTTCAAAAACATCACTCCTACCACCAACAACATCACATCAGAATCAACACAAACCAGCACAGCACCATTGACAAGGACCACCCCATAACACCTCCCTGCCCTAACACGAGAACTAAGTGGCAACACCCTCCCTCCACGTGGGCCGGAACACGTGGCACCCCAAATGTAAACAAAGGTAAGACACGCAGCACGCGCCCCCCACATGTTGATCTGGCGCTAGGGGACAGGGGTGGGGAAAAAAAAAAAAAGAGAGAAAGAGAGAGAGAGAGAGAGAGAGAGAGAGAGAGAGAGAAGAGATAAAGAGAGAGAGAGAGAGAGAGAGAGAGAGAGAGAGAGAGAGAGAGAGAGAGAGAGAGAGAGAGAGAGAGAGAGAGAGAGAGAGAGAGAGAGAGGCACAATATACAAATTAAGAGGAGCACAAATATAATATGATGAATAAATTATGACGTAAACACGATTGTAAACAATAAAAAGGAGTCGACAATAAGTACCGTATACGACAACGAGACGAAATAGCAAGTAGCTATAAAGAGAAAATTTTAAAGACAAAAAATAAAAAAAATAAAAATAAAAATGCAATAAGGAAAGTAGCCCAAAAGGAGAATGCAGTAACAGTAAATAGGAGGTAAACAATAATAATATATACAGTATAATAACAAGGAGACAGAGGAGGGGAGGGGTAAAAAAGAGTTGAGAAAAGAGAGGTTGTGTTGAATATGTGGGTAGAGTGAGAGAAGAGGGTGAATGGGAGAAATGATGTCTATATTGGGAACAGAGAGAGACATAGAGAGAGAGTGAGTGAGAGAAGAGGGTGAATGGGAGAAATGATGTCTATATTGGGAACAGAGAGAGACATAGAGAGAGAGTGAGAGAAGAGGGTGAATGGGAGAAATGATGTCTATATTGGGAACAGAGAGAGACATAGAGAGAGAGTGAGAGAAGAGGGTGAATGGGAGAAATGATGTCTATATTGGGAACAGAGAGAGACATAGAGAGAGAGTGAGAGAAGAGGGTGAATGGTCATAGAATGGATTTATCTGATATTGGGAAAACAAAGAGATGAGACATAGCAGAGAGAGTTGAGAGAAGATGGTGAATGTGAGAAATGATGTATAATATTGTGGGTAAAGCGAGAGGAGAGACATAGAGATAGAAGTGAGAGAAGAGGGTGACATTGGAGAAATGATGTTCCTATCATTGGGGAAACCAAGAGAGAGACATAGGAGGAGAGAGTGAGAGCAATGATGGGTGAATGGGAGAAATTATGTCTAGTTCTTGGTGGACACATGAGAGATAACATAGAGAGAGATGTGATAGAACTAAGCACAGGCTGGGTGAACTGGGATGGAAATGATGTACCTATATTGGGTAACAGAGAGAGTACATAGAGAAGAGAGTGAGAGAACTATGGGTGACATATGTGGAGAACAGGTGAATGATATATACTTTGGGAACGAGAGTAGAGACCAGAGAGAGAGAGAGAGTGAGAGAAGAGGGTGAATGGGAGAAATGATGTATATATTGGGAACAGAGAGAGAGAGAGAGTGAGAGAAGAGGGTGAATGGGAGAAATGATGTATATATTGGGAACAGAGAGAGAGAGAGAGTGAGAGAAGAGGGTGAATGGGAGATATGATGTATATATTGGGAACAGAGAGAGAGAGCAGCAAGGTGAGAGCAAAGTGTCAATGGGAGAACTGGATTATATATTGGGACGACAGAGATGAGAAGCAGAGTGAGAGAGCAGAGAGAGAAAGGAGAAGATGGTGAATGGGAAGCACAGTGATGTGTATACGTATGTGGAACAGAGAGAGACAGAGAGTGAGGAGAAGAAGGGTGAAATGGGAGAATGTATGTATATATTTGGGGAACAGGAGAAGAGAGAGAGTGAGAATTACGATAAGGTGAATGGGGAAGAAATGAGTTTAACCTATATATGGAGAAAAAACAGAGTACAAAGGAGTAACAAAGGAAATCAAGCAACAGCAGGTTCTAGTGAGACCCTTCTACGGTTGCTTGTCCTCCAAAACACCTGAAGATCAAGTTGTCCCAGAACAGTTGGGTTTTTAGGGAGTGGGTAAGGGAACATTGTAAAGGGAACTACTGCCCTGCCACTAACGTGGCAGGACTAGGAAATTAGTAGGGGACATATGGGTTAGTAACTGAGGGGAGGATAAAGTTATTCATTTACAAACGCAGTAAGAGAGAGAGAGAGAGAGAGAGAGAGAGAGAGAGAGAGAGAGAGAGAGAGAGAGAGGGAGAGAGAGATGAGAGAGAGAGAGAGAGAGAGAGAGAGAGAGAGAGAGAGAGAGAGAGAGAGAGAGAGAGAGAGAGAGAGAGAGAGAGAGAGAGAAGGTGTGGGTGTGTGTGAAAGAGGATTAATGAATAACAGGGTACCGGTACGTGAAGAGGGTGAATGGGAGAGATGACGTCTATATTGGGAACAGAGAGAGACAGAGTGTGAGAGTGAGTGAGAGGTACATATTATATACACAGACTACACAGCCTATGCAGTCCTTACTAGGCAGACCGGCCTTAAAAAAAGAAAAAGAACAAAGAAAACATGCTAGGGCTTAAAAATGTGAGGGTGAGAGAAGATACTGTAATACAAGTGGGTAAGAAAATACACACTCACAGAAACCCACAGTATTAGCAGGTTAGCAAATAGTAACAAACATAACAAAACAAGCATCAATATTGAACTCCTATTAAATAAATAAATAAATAAAATCAAGTGGTTCTAACCCCCCCGCCCCCCCCCCCCCCCCCCCCCCCAAACAAGACAAATGTATATATATATATAAACAAAAAAATGCACCCAATAGAGATGATACAGTACTGTTATTGGTTCCCGAGTGATAATTCTACCAGGGATCATTACTAAACCAATGATCAAATGAAGTTCTAACCTAACTTTACCTAACCTAACTGTATTAGGTTGAGGTGGTACTGGTGAACATAAGACAATGGGACTCTGCAGAAAGCCGATCGGCCCACACAAGGCAGATCCCTGTCACACCCAACCCCAATTACAAGGCCTAATTATAGACCCAACTCACTAATACCTTGAGGACTGACCTCACCAACACGGTCAGAGATCAACACATGATTACGGAGTCTTCAGAGCGCCGATTGGCCCACACCCAGCAGATCCCCAGTCATACCCAACCCATCTCGTCGAGAGCTACTGGTTAACATGGTGTACTGGTTGATGTTCGGGTCACTCTAATAATAACAGTGTGTGAGTGACTGAGTGTCCAATAGGGGGAAAAAAAAAAAAAAAAAAAAAATCAACAATAGGCTAATCTTGAAATACGAAAAAGATGCAATTAGGCTAAAATGTAAATCACTATTAATACACCGGTACCCAATGATTTCCAATGCTGCACCTTTTCATATTCTAGATTTTTGACAGTGTACGGGCAAGGTGATATGGCATCATGGTGTTTAAGGGAGCCCACCTCGCTTTTTGTCTCTTTCTCTCCCTCTCTCTTTGGCTTGTATCCATTCGGCCCCATTCAGCCTGCTGTTTTAAGACGTTTACCCCCATCCAGGTGTCAATATTTTCCTGGCGAGCGGTAGCGAGCCAGCATATATATATTTTTGTTTAGACAGCAAGCTAAATTTGTACATTTTTCGATAGAAAAATGTCTCCGGCGAAGCCGAATTTCTCCATACAATGCTGGCTCGCTATCGCTCGCCAGGAAGAAATTGACACCTGGATGAGGATAAACGCCTTAAAACAGTTGGCTGAATGGGGCCGAATGGATGCAAGCCAGACAAAGAGAGAAAAGGAGAGAAAGTTAAACAAAAAAACAGGGGACCCCCCCTTAAGGGGAGATCTCCACTTCAGGGATTTTTTTCTTGACCCCCTTCTCCCTCATGTTTAGCCCCATTGCTTTTGAGATTTTAAGACGTTCGCCCTAGTAGTTTTGACATTTTAAGACATTTTGCCCCATTTCTGTCAATTTTAAGACCTTTCGTGCCATTAAGGTGTCGATTTTTTCCTGGCGAGCGAAAGCGAGCCTGAAATTTAAGAGCAAGCGGCCTCCGGCCGGGACATTTTTCTACCGAAAAATTTACAAATTTATCTTGAAAGGGGGTCTAGCCTGCAGGCTGGGAAATTAGGTATAGCCCGGCAGCCCGGACTAGCCCTGACATGTAACCGGGCTAGTGATTTTCAATGTTAGTCTGCCCGGCAGTTGCCTGGGGGACAAGTTAATGTTTGTAATACTTCATTACATAACGCTTCAATAGAATATATAATAGTAATCATATAATATCAAATACCGGTAGATAATTATTATATGAAAACATCGCTGCTGTGACGCTCCTCGGTGCGATGACCCTTTAATAAATAGAGACCAGCACATCCGATCGGTTGTCATTTCTGTAATGTTTTCGGCAGAGAGCATTATACTCGGTTATATTTTATCTGACGGTAAATTTAATCACCTAGCAACTAATTTCTCGATAACTAACAGAAACATTAGAAAGTAAGTTCTCATAATTAACAACAGATTTTGCTACAAAATTTGAATAATAGCTGAGTACAGAAGATGAAGACAGCAATTTACCATCAGGTGGAAAAAAAACATTATAATATTATACAGTACTGTACTGCCAATATTGATTTATATCGGATACAATAACATAAATATGTTCAATAAACAGATAATAAAAACAGGATATTTGAGTAATACACGTTGGGCTAAATGTAGCCGGTTAAATCCTATGTCACCGTGTTATACAATAATTAGGGTAAATCCATAGCAGCTGTTTGGAGGGTAGCAGATTAGCTTCGTCTGCACCTACGCTTATCTCCACTTCGCCGATATTGGCGTGCACTTTGATTATATGTTCTATTATTCCCCATTTGAATGTTATTATCATCTGATTTTCGATAATTCGAGCTATTAGGATTTTTGGATTTTCTGTGATCAGAATATTAGAATTTTGTTGTAACAATTTGACAGACAAATATATCTTCCTTATGTCAGTGTCGTGGTTTCACATTCAGTACAGCCGTAAACATATACATATCTCTCTCTCTCTCTCTCTCTCTCTCTCTCCGGTTTACGTTAGTAATGAACTATGAATTTGTAATGTAATTCAATACAAATGTGACTGACTAAGGCTTGTTGTTCCTAGAAGTATGAGGTGTTTTCGCCGTAGTCAATTTTATAAGCTACACGTGTCAACCACAAAGGTTAGCATTATTTTGATCGTTTATAGATTCATTGAAAATTAAGATTTATGTATGGTTTTGCCTGTTTTAACAATATTCAATATTCAAGGATGGTAAACAACAATAGATGAGAAGTTTATAGGGATGAGGGAAATTGAAAAATATATATTTTTTGTTTGTTTTAACTTTACTGTCAATCTCTTTTGGAAGTCATCAATTAGGTTAAATAATGTTCATACATAGCTAACTACGAAAGAGGGCATGGATGTTAAGATGAGGAAATTTGAGAAGTTAATTAGGTTACGGTAGCTTAGATAGGGCTATGTTAGAGTGACTGTAATTTGGCCAAATTAAGATATCTTGAGTTAGGAAAGCTAAATGAACTTAGGTTAAGATACGATACATTTGTTTTTGGTTTACTAAGATAGCTTAGGGTAGATTTGGCTGTACAAAATCGTTTATGATGAAATGGTAGGATATTATCTAATAAGATAGGGATATAATAGCCGAATAAGTAAGACAAATTCGAAATAAATAGATTAATATACACAAATATGATTATATTTTAACTAAATGTCAATAAAACCTACATGTACTAACTTGTGAGACACCAAGACGTAGTGTTCTAGTTCATTATCAAAAGTTACTTGATCCTGTGTTGGTGTTATAAGAACAGTAAAGTAGCAGCCGGCTGTATTTCGCAAATATTTAGTTTAAATAATATTATAATAATTATTATAATTATATTTAGTCATTCAGCAACATTTTCAAGGGCAGGAGAAAAGTAAAGAGGTACCGGTAATAACATAATTGTCCTCTCTCTTGCATTACTAACACTCAGTAACCTAGTATAAGGATAATTCTGTATGTTGTCATGATAATTGTTTCACTCACATACAGTATATTGATTATTTGTAGTCAATGCCTGAGATCCGAGGGGAAAGAATTACGGACAAGATTACATACAGTACGATGCAAATAGTGATAAACAAATCTGAAAGGACTAAAGTATGAGAATCAGTAGGCTGACACCTAATCCCATATAAAAGCCATTTATCGATGACACTGCACTGGTTTCAGGCCCAAGAAAAAAACTGAAGACGTGAAACAGCGTAAAAATTCATATTCATCAACGGAACACATGTAGGGGATGGAAGTTGGACAGAAGCCTAGATGGGAGAAGGTACATTTAATGAGAATAGCCTATTACGTTATGTAATGTAAAATGAGATATCAATATTTACAAGGAACAGTATGTTTATTTGAAATGTTATTTTGACTATAAAAGTGTCAGAGAGCTAATGCTTATAGGCGGAAAATAATGAAGTCTTAATGCACTTACATTTATGATAAAAAGTCTGAGGCCCTGATGAAGGAAGGTGGATTGACAATGCAAAACAATAGATAACGATTGAAATGTTAGAAAAGAAAGATAATATTAGAGACAGTTATGAGAACATATCATATGTTGACAAAATAAAGCCTTACCAAAGGAGCTTTGAAAGGATTATCAATAGGAGAATCTAAATAAAATAAACTATAATATATATTGGAGTGAGGGGATAAAGTGGTAGTACCGTAATCCAAGAAAGAGAAGATGAGGGAGAGTGGAGAACAAACATTTAAATTGAAGAGGGAGAGATGTAAATAACCTAATAAATGGAAGCCTTCAATGTCCTCTTCTTATATTCAACGTTTTTGCCATCAACGTGCAATAACAAATACTATTGCGATGTCCAAAACATTAGTGATGCAGGAGTTTCCCAAAACTCAATAAGTACGGTACTGTAAACATAAAATAACTAATTTATAGAAACTGGTGGCATGTTTGTGAATATATGTGGTACCGGTACTTAACTAGCGAAATTCTTTAAAATGTATTAGAGCAAGTAAAAAATATGACAGGGCAAGTGAAAAAACTGTCAGGGCAAGTACATTTCAGAAGACCCGGGCAATCTACTTGCCCGGGGCAAGTAGATCCGCAACACTAATGTCCCAGTCTGGGTCTAGGGGGTGTAATTTTAAGCTTGATGAAAACTTAGGGAACAAACTAAATACCTCCCCTTAAGTGTCCCGTCTTGTTTGGGTAGTGAAAGCGGCCTGGTGTTGAAATGTCTAGCATCCTACGGCAAGTACCGTACATGTATCGGCAACTCTGGCTCTGCACCAATCAGCTCTCTAGCCGTTTGAGATGGAAGGCAAACCAACCAATAGGGGTGCTAGGATAGTTGTATCTCCTGCACCCAGAAGTTACCCAAAGAAGACCGGCCCAACTCTGTACCCAGGGAACTCACTCACTCTCACTCTTACTGTGTGTGTGTGTGTGTAATAATAATAATAATAATAATAATAATAATAATAATAATAACCATAATAATCGGTGTGTGTGTGTGTGTGTGTGTGTGTAATAATAATAATAATAATAATAACCATAATAATCGGTGTGTGTGTGTGTGTGTGTGTAATAATAATAATAATAATAATAATAATAACCATAATAATCGGTGTGTGTGTGTGTGTAAGATAGAGAGAGTGAGATAAAGACAGAGTGAGAGTGAGTGAGACACAGAGAGGCTATAGGCATCTCTTTTAGCATCAAGATAATAGCATGGAGTCAGAGTCAGACAGAGCTGGAGGAGTGTGGGAGGCTTGTCAGAAATAGGAATCCTTGACAAACCGGACCAAAATAGACGCCTGACAAACATTGCCTTCGTAACACTTAAGGGGGGTGACCTGTTTTTGTTCTGTCCTTTTCTATCTTTCTCTGGCTTGTATCCATTTGGCCCCATTCAGCCTACTGTTTTAAGACGTTTATCCCCATCCAGGTGTCAATTTTTTACTGGTGAGCGGTAGCGAGCCAGCATATGTTTTACTTTTGTTTGACAGCAGGCTAAATTTATAAATTTTTCGATAGACAAATTTCTCCGGCGAAGCCGGATTTCTTCATATAATGCTGGCTCGCTATCGCTCGCCAGGAAGAAATCGACACCTAGATGGGGATAAACGTCTTAAAATAGTTGGCTGAATGGGGCCGAATGGATACAAGCCAGAGAAAGAGAGAAAAGGACAGAAATAACAAAAAAGCAGGCCACCCCCCTTAAGGGCACGCTAGTATATTTATATATTTATTTTATATTATTACCGGTATATATTATTACCGGTATATATTATTACCGGTATATATTATTACCGGTATATATTATTACCGGTATATATTATTACCGGTATATATATTACCGGTATATATATTATTACCGGTATATTTTTACCGGTATATTATTACCGGTATATATTATTACCGGTATATATTATTACCGGTATATATTATTACCGGTATATATTATTACCGGTATATATTATTACCGGTATATATTATTACCGGTATATATTATTACCGGTATATATTATTACCGGTATATATTATTACCGGTATATATTATTACCGGTATATATTAGTATCGGTATATATTATAATCGGTATATAATATTACCGGTATATATTATTACCGGTATATATTATTACCGGTATATATTATTACCGGTATATATTATTACCGGTATATATTATTACCGGTATATATTATTACCGGTATATTATTACCGGTATATATTATTACCGGTATATATATCGGTATATTATTACCGGTATATATTACAAAATTATTACCGGTATATATTACAAAATTATTACCGGTATATATTATTACCGGTATATATTATTACCGGTATATATTATTACCGGTATATATTATTACCGGTATATATTATTACCGGTATATATATTTGTTTTAGTTAACTCCCTAGACCTCTATCAAACTTTAAATAAAAACATCCCAAAGGCCGCCCCCCCCCCCCCCTTCGAGATAAATTTGTAAATTTTTCGGTAGTAAAATGTCCAGGTCGATGGCCGATTCCTCTTAAATTACAGGCTCGCTATCGCTCGCCAGGACAAAATCGACACCTTAATGGCACGAAAGGTCTTAATATTAAAAACAGAAATGGGCAAAAGTCTTATAATTCGAAAACTACTGGAGCTAAACATGAAGGAGACGGGGGTTCAGAAAAAAAACCAAATACTTCCCCTTAATGGTAGGTTAACACTGTACAGTCACGTCTGTAAAGTCTGTACAGTTAGGCTACACGATAGGTCTAAGTTGGGTTAGGCTTTGTTAGGTTCAGGGGAGATGGTCCGTTTTGTTTGTTCTATTAAATTATGTATTCCTTTATTTCTTAGTTTCCTCGCTAGACCTCCATCAAGATAAGAAAACACATCCTATACCCCCCCCCCCCCCCCCCCCCCCTTCAAGATAATGCTTTACATTTTTCGGTAGAAAAATGTCCAGGCCGAACGCCGAACCGGTTCCTCTTATAAATTCAGACTCGCTCTCGCTCGCCAGGAAAAAATTGACACCTAAGTGGCACGAAAGGTCTTAACATTTATAACAAAATGGGGCGAAAAGTGTTAAAATCGCCAAACTTATGTGCCGAACATCTTATAAACTAATCTAAAAAAAAAAAAATGGGGTTAAACACGAGTGAGAAAGGGGACCCGAAAAACGACCCATCTCCCCTTAAATTGAATAAGGTTAGGCTAGGAGACTGTGGCCATTCTGGTTGCGGTCGTTTCCAAGTGTGGCCGTTTTGAGAGGTTGATAATTATGATCTGATATATGTGTGTTTTATTATGCAACGCACATATACAAAGCCACATACATTACTAGGAGCTGACCTACATGAGCTGAGGGAAGGAAGACCGTTTTTCTGGATCCCCTTCTCCCTAATGTTTAGCCCCACTAGTTTTGATATTATAAGACGTTCGGCCCATTAGTTTGGCGATTTTAACAACTTTTGCCCGATTTAGTTGTCAATTTTAAGACCTTTCGTGCCATTTAGGTGTCTATTATTTCCTGGCGAGCGATAGCGAGCCTGCAATTTTAAGAGGAATCGGCCTTCGGCCGGGAATTTTTTCTACCGAAAAATTTAAAAATTTATCTTGAAGGGGGGTCTAGGGTGTGTTTTTCTAAGCTTGATGGAGGTCTAGGGAGGAAACTAAAACAAATATATGGATAAATTAATTAATAGACCAGAAAAACGGCCTTTCTCCCCTTAATGACTCATAAATATACAGTTACAATGAATAAGACAAAACATACTTGAATGAATTGCATGATGGCAGCATAATTTCCTGGGATATTACAACATACAAACATACACTCGCTGGTACAGATATTACAGCATACAAACATACACTCGCTGGTACAGATATTACAACATACAAACATACACTCGCTGGTACAGAGATTACAGCATACAAACATACACTCGCTGGTACAGATATTACAGCATACAAACATACACTCGCTGGTACAGATATTACAACATACAAACATACACTCGCTGGTACAGATATTACAACATACAAACATACACTCGCTGGTACAGATATTACAGCATACAAACATACACTCGCTGGTACAGATATTACAACATACAAACATACACTCGCTGGTACAGATATTACAACATACAAACATACACTCGCTGGTACAGATATTACAACATACAAACATACACTCGCTGGTACAGATATTACAACATACAAACATACACTCGCTGGTACAGATATTACAACATACAAACATACACTCGCTGGTACAGATATTACAGCATACAAACATACACTCGCTGGTACAGATATTACAGCATACAAACATACACTCGCTGGTACAGATATTACAGCATACAAACATACACTCGCTGGTACAGATATTACAACATACAAACATACACTCGCTGGTACAGATATTACAGCATACAAACATACACTCGCTGGTACAGATATTACAGCATACAAACATACACTCGCTGGTACAGATATTACAACATACAAACATACACTCGCTGGTACAGATATTACAACATACAAACATACACTCGCTGGTACAGATATTACAACATACAAACATACACTCGCTGGTACAGATATTACAGCATACAAACATACACTCGCTGGTACAGATATTACAGCATACAAACATACACTCGCTGGTACAGATATTACAACATACAAACATACACTCGCTGGTACAGATATTACAACATACAAACATACACTCGCTGGTACAGATATTACAACATACAAACATACACTCGCTGGTACAGATATTACAGCATACAAACATACACTCGCTGGTACAGATATTACAGCATACAAACATACACTCGCTGGTACAGATATCAATGACAATACCACAACAATAACTCCCTTCCTCTCTCTCTCTCAGATGATGCAGAGGTTGAGACCATTATTGTGTTTGTGTTAGTGTGTTATTATTATTGTGTTATTGTGTTATTTCTTATTGTTAGTCCGTTATTGTGTTAGTCCTTATGTTTCTATGTACGCAAAGTTAAGTTTATGGGGGGATGGGCCGGGTTTCATGGACCACTTTCTCCCTCATGTTTAGCTCCATTAGTTTTCAGATGTTAAGATGTTTGCCCCATTAGTTAGTCGATTTTAAGACCTTTCGCCCCATTTCTTCGTCAATATTTAGACCTTTCGTGCTATTTAGGTGTCGATTTTGTCCCTGGCGAACGATAGTGAGCCTGTAATGTTGGAAGAACCGGCCTTTGACAAATTAATCTAGAAGGGGGATCTAATGGATGTTTTTTTTTTTTTTAAATTTGATGGAGGTCTAGGGAGGAAACTAGAAAAATAACGAATACATGCAAAAATCGCCCAAAAAGTGAACCCTTAAATTATGTCTTTGGCAATCATAAAATACCGGTATTGTAAACAAGGCTAGGCTATGTTCATGTTCTTGTGTTCCCTCTCATATTCATTGAAATACCGGTAGTGTAAACAAGGCTAGGCTATCTTCATGTTCTTGTGTTCCCTCTCATATTCATTGAAATACCGGTAGTGTAAACAAGGCTAGGCTATGTTCATGTTCTTGTGTTCCCTCTCATATTCATTGAAATACCGGTAGTGTAAACAAGGCTAGGCTATGTTCATGTTCTTGTGTTCCCTCTCATATTCATTGAAATACCGGTAGTGTAAACAAGACTAGGTTATGTTCATGTGTTCCCCTCTCATATTCATTGAAATACCGGTAGTGTAAACAAGGCTAGGCTATGTTCATGTTCTTGTGTGCCCTCTCATATTCATTGAAATACCGGTAGTTGTAAACAAGACTAGGCTATGTTCTTGTGTTCCCTCTCATATCATTGAAATACCGGTAGTGTAAACAAGGCTAGGCTATGTTCATTCTTGTGTTCCCTCTCATATTCATTGAAATACCGGTAGTGTAAACAAGGCTAGGCTATGTTCATGTTCTTGTGTTCCCTCTCATATTCATTGAAATACCGGTAGTGTAAACAAGGCTAGGCTATGTTCATGTTCTTGTGTTCCCTCTCATATTCATTGAAATACCGGTAGTGTAAACAAGGCTAGGCTATGTTCATGTTCTTGTGTTCCCTCTCATATTCATTACCGGTAGTGTAAACAAGACTGATGTTCTTCTTCCAACAAAATTGCAATACCGGTTTGACAAGGCTAGGCTATGTTCATGTTCTTGTGTTCCCTCTCATATTCATTGAAATACTGGTAGTGTAAACAAGGCTAGGCTATGTTCATGTTCTTGTGTTCCCTCTCATATTCATTGAAATCTTCTTCCAACAAAATTGCTCCGGTTTGACACCCTGATCAGATGACGACTTAAATACTTTTAGTCACATCACTGTCGGCTGTTATATTATTAACCCTCTCTGACTGAGGACAGACATCGAGGAGAAAACAATAAGTGAAACATTGCATCAAACAAACTCTAACTTTAACAGATCCTTTAAGGGGAGGTTTCTAGTGTGTTGCTTAGACCTCCATCAAGCTTAAAATTACATCCCCTAGACCCCCTTTCAAGATAAATGTGTACATTTTTCGGTAGAAACATGTCCGGCCGAAGGCCGATTCCTCTTAAGTTACAGGCTCGCTATCGCTCGCCAGGAAAAAATCGACACCTAAATGGCACGAAAGGTCTTAACATTGACATAAATGGGGCGAAAGTTATTAAAATTGCCAAACTAATGGGGCAAACGTCTTAAAATATCAAAAGCAATGGAGCTAAACGTGAGGGAGAAGGAAGTTCGGACAAAAAAAATCCCTCAAGTGGAAACCTGCCCTTAAAGCTAGCTAATATAATTATACAGTACGGTACATGAAAGGCTGTCATCTCATTGACAAGGTTAAAAGTGAAAACTAATCTACAGTACCGGTATATATAATAATAATAATAATAATGTGATTGGTCAAACTACATTTATATACTACGGTACAAACGACAGCTCTCTTATTGAGGATCAACTTGAAGATTACTGTAGAAGCTTAACAATTACCTTAGATGATAGATAGATATATTTAACATTTGCAATTAAACAACAGAGAGAGAGAGAGAGAGAGAGAGAGAGAGAGAGAGAGAGAGAGAGAGAGAGAGAGAGAGAGAGAGAGAGAGAGAGAGAGAGAGAGAGAGAGAGAGAGGAGAGAGAGGAGAGAGAGAGAGAGAGAGAGAGAGAGAGGGGGGGGGGGGGGGGAATTTATCAGTGAATATCAGATTGGTTCACCTTTGTATTGGGAAGCGCTTTAGGACATTTGTCCAGTGCATGCAGGAAATTATCTCTCCCCCCCCCCCCCGGCTCTCTCTTTATCTATATAGTATATATATACCGGTATATATATATATATATATATATATATGGCTTGTGAGCAATAATATAAAACTGGATATAATACGAAAAGTAAAATAATTCCGCTACAATAATACTGATAAATTAATAGTGCTTCGACACAAATGAACAGTGACAGGTAAATAAATAGTTCTTCATAAAAGGTCAATAATAACTACAAAGAACAACCAAAAAGTGTATATAGCCTAATTATTATCATCCTAATATTACCGGTACTGCAAATTGTCCAGATGAATATAAGACCACGACCACACACACACACACACACACACACACACACACACACACACACACACACTACTCCAAAAGACAAAAGCCCAGGTCACCTCTCCCTTTCACCCGTATCACCCTGACACTCTCTCAAACACACCCACACCCACATAATCTCTCTTTTACACACACACACACAAACACGCACACCCAGTCCCACTCACACACACAAAAACACACTCACACACACATAACACACTTACCCACTCTAAACCACTGTTTGGACACTTGATCCTCAGTGTTTTGGAGGACAAGCAGCCTAGAAGGGTCACTAGACCTGTTGTTGCTTGATTTCCTTTTTACTCCTTTGTACATACACCCACCCACTCCTCACTCAAGGCTAAGCTCTCAAAGACCCTCAGTAGCCCACCCCTGTCATTCTATCGCTTGCTACCAGTCACTCTACTAGGCATAGGCCTACTGAGTGGGGTATGGGCTGGAGAGATCTTAAATTATATCCTCTGTAACTTAAAAAGGGCAAGAACAAATGGGCCGTAAACTCCCACACCTATTCCCTGGCTGACTCTTCCTAAAAGGTAGACATATTAACTGGATTACTCTAGTAGTTTGTGAGTTGTGGAGGATAGCATTTAAGATCTCTCGCCTACTTATAATGGAATGGATTAGTGGTTGGGGGAGGTGGGGTTTATACTGCTGATTATCCTTAAAACCTCTTCTGTACCGGCAACGGGTTTTTTTTTTTACTCTAGCTACCACGGGTACATTAAGACGATTTTATGAAGCTAAGGAAGGATATATGGTAGCTAAAAGAATCAATTGAGATGAGTGTGCGCTTTTAATTGTGTAGACGATCTTTCCTAAGCTGAATAAAATCGTCTAACAGTTGCCAGAATATAATGAAAAAGACGTCACCGATACAGTGAGTAGGACTTATGTTTTTTTTTTTTTTTAGTTTGGTCTCTAGATATCCATCAAGCTTAAGATTACACCTCCTTGAGCCCCTTTCAAGATAAATTTGTAATTTTTTCGGTAGAAAATTGTCCCGGCTGAAAGCCGGTTCCTCTTAAATTACAGGCTCGCTATCGCTCGCCAGGATAAAATCGACACCTAAATGGCACGAAAGGTCTAAAAATTGACAGAAATCGGTCGAAGGTTCTTAAAATCGTCAAAAATAATGGGGCGAACGTCTTAAAATTAGAAAAGCAATGGGGCTAAACATGAGGGAGAAAGGTGTCAAGAAAAAAATCCCTCCAGTGGAAATCTCCCCTTAACACCAGCATTAGGCCTACTACAACCACGGCTACCTAGGTTAAGGGGAGATATCCACTTGAGGGATATTTTCCTGGACCCCTTTCTCCCTCATGTTAAGCCCCATTGCTTTTTGAGATTTTGAGACGTTCGCCCAATTAGTTTGGAGATTTTAAGACCTTTCGCCCCATTGCTGTCAATTTTAAGACCTTTCGTGTAATTTGTGTCGATTTCATACTGGCGAGCGATAGCGAGCCTAAAATTTAAGAGGGTCCAGCCTTTGGCCGGTACATTTTTCTACCGAAAAATGTACACATTTATCTTGAAAGGGGGTGTAATTTTAAGCTTGATGGAGTTCTATGGAACAAACTAAAAACATACCCTTAAGTCACTTCTCACTACCAACCTTAATAACATTTTTGGTCACCCTAAACACAACCACCATCACTACTTAACTAGACTACACCACACACCACCAAATCAATACACCTATAATACTCCATACGACCACACTGTCCTATACCACTGCACCACAAACGTCACCACCTCCACCAGCACACCACCACCACTATAGGCCTACTCCGCGCTACCACACTGTCCTATACCACTGCACCACAAACGTCATCACCTCCACCAGCACACCACCACCACTATAGGCCTACTCCACGCTACCACACTGTCCTATACCACTGCACCACAAACGTCACCACCTCCACCAGCACACCACCACTATAGGCCTACTCCGCACTACCACACTGTCCTATACCACTGCACCACAAACGTCACCACCTCCACCAGCACACCACCACCACTATAGGCCTACTCCGCACTACCACAGTCCTATACCACTGCACCACAAACGTCACCACCTCCACCAGCACACCACCACCACTATAGGCCTACTCCGCGCTACCACACTGTCCTATACCACTGCACCACAAACGTCACCACCTCCACCAGCACACCACCACCACTATAGGCCTACTCCGCGCTACCACACTGTCCTATACCACTGCACCACAAACGTCACCACCTCCACCAGCACACCACCACCACTATAGGCCTACTCCGCGCTACCACACTGTCCTATACCACTGTACCACAAACGTCACCACCTCCACCAGCACACCACCACCACTATAGGCCTACTCCGCACTACCACACTGTCCTATACCACTGCACCACAAACGTCACCACCTCCACCAGCACACCACCACCACTATAGGCCTACTCAACTAAGTTACCGTACACCACACACCACCGCATCAATAGGCCTACTCCGCACTACCACACTGTCCTATACCACTGCACCACAAACGTCACCACCTCCACCAGCACACCACCACTATAGGCCTACTCAACTAAGTTACCGTACACCACACACCACCGCATCAATAGGCCTACTCCGCACTACCACACTGTCCTATACCACTGCACCACAAACGTCACCACCTCCACCAGCACACCACCACCACTATAGGCCTACTCAACTAAGTTACCGTACACCACACACCACCGCATCAATAGGCCTACTCCGCACTACCACACTGTCCCATACCACTGCACCACAAACGTCACCACCTCCACCAGCACACCACCACCACTATAGGCCTACTCACTAAGTTACCTTACACCACACACCACCGCATCAATAGGCCTACTCCGCACTACCACACTGTCCTATACCACTGCTCCACAAACGTCACCACCTCCACCAGCACCACTATAGGCCTACTCAACTAAGTTACCGTACACCACACACCACCGCATCAATAGGCCTACTCCGCACTACCACACTGTCCTATACCACTGCTCCACAAACGTCACCACCTCCACCAGCACACCACCACCACTATAGGCCTACTCAACTAAGTTACCGTACACCACACACCACCGCATCAATAGGCCTACTCCGCACCACCACACTGTCCTATACCACTGCTCCACAAACGTCACCACCTCCACCAGCACACCACCACCACTGGCCTACTCAACTAAGTTACCTTACACCACACACCACTGCATCAATAGGCCTAGTCCGCGCTACCACACTGTCCTATACCACTGCACCACAAACGTCACCACCTCCACCAGCACACCACCACCACTATAGGCCTACTCAACTAAGTTACCGTACACCACACACCACCGCATCAATAGGCCTACTCCGCGCTACCACACTGTCCTATACCCTGCACCACAAACGTCACCAGCACACCACCACCACTATAGGCCTACTCAACTAAGTTACCGTACACCACACACCACCGCATCAATAGGCCTACTCCGCGCTACCACACTGTCCTATACCACTGCACCACAAACGTCACCACCTCCACCAGCACACCACCACCACTGGCCTACTCAACTATGTTACCTTACACCACACACCACTGCATCAATAGGCCTACTCCGCGCTACCACACTGTCCTATACCACTGCACCACAAACGTCACCACCTCCACCAGCACACCACCACCACTATAGGCCTACTCAACTAAGTTACCGTACACCACACACCACCGCATCAATAGGCCTACTCCGCACTACCACACTGTCCTATACCACTGCACCACAAACGTCACCACCTCCACCAGCACACCACCACCACTATAGGCCTACTCCGCGCTGCCACACTGTCCTATACCACTGCACCACAAACGCCACCACCTCCACCAGCACACCACCACCACTATAGGCCTACTCAACTAAGTTACCGTACACCACACACCACCGCATCAATAGGCCTACTCCGCACTACCACACTGTCCTATACCACTGCACCACAAACGCCACCACCTCCACCAGCACACCACCACCACTATAGGCCTACTCAACTAAGTTACCGTACACCACACACCACCCCATCAATAGGCCTACTCCGCGCTACCACACTGTCCCATACCACTGCACCACAAACGTCACCACCATGCTACACCACCACATACAGTACATCACAAAGCACTACCGGTATACCAAAGACCACCACCATCATACATACTGTACATCACCACACATGCATCATACATTATAAACACCAGCACCACAAACCACCCATACCCCTCAACTTTCCCTTCATAATTGCTGAGGGGCACAGGGCCTTGGGTGGGGCTTTGGTTTCCCGGGCGTTTCCGCACCCTCCTCAGCTCCCTGCCTTGGAGTGGCTTCGGTCACCCGGGCTTTGTTAGTGGTAAGCAGGGAGGATTTTGTGGGGGCGCTCGTTTATGGCCTTGGCCTTGCTCGAGACCTTGGGGCTGTTCGGCCAGACAGCCTGGGGAACAACAACAACAACAACAACAACAACCACCCATACACTACTACACACCAAACACACACCGTAATCACCACATAGGCTACACCACGACCTACACCATACAAACACACACACACTACCAGCACCACACATTCAACACCACCACCACCATCACACATACGGTACACCACCACCACCATACATACCCCACCACCACCACACATACACCACCACCACCACCACCACACATACACCACCACCACACACACATACACCACCACCACCAGTCACAAAACGTTAGGCAATCTGGACAAAGAACTTTCTCGCTTAAGGGCTGGTCTCCTGACTCCTTGGGGCCAGGCTTTGTCAATATAATCACTTTCATCACTCACCCTCACCCACACTCTCACTCTCTTTCTCACATTTACTCTCTCTCTCTCTCTCTCTCTCACTCACACACTTTCAATATTATATTATTATATTCATTAACACTTTCTATGTCACACACACACACACACACACGCACACGCACACGCACACACACACACACACACACTTTCAAGTTCAGTATTTTATGATTATCCGCATTACCACTTTCTATGTCACTCACACACTCATTCATTCATGGACTCACTCTCTCACACACAAGGTAGCGTCCCACGCAGCGCACTGGGTAACTGGGTCAGGGTGAGACAGGTAGGGGGAGGAGAAAAGTAAAGGGAGGGGGAGAGAGGTACGCAGGTAGTATAGGGAGGAACCTGATAGGGTGCCTGTATAGCCCTAGTCAGGAATCACAAAGATAAATACGTAGGCTACAAACACTATCATTCTAAACCTAACCATACTGTAGAATAAGTAAATAAAAGTATGTTGTAAGTGGACATTGCTGACATCACATCTGGGAAGATGTGAAGATGTGATGTCCCATTAGTCTCACTTCAATTATAGGAAAGCTACTAGAGTCAATTATTGCTAGGAAAATGAGAAACCACTTAGAAACATTTAACTTCATCAATTCTTCTCAGCATGGATTCACTCAGGGACGTTCTTGCCTTACTAATTTGCTTAGTTTTTTCTCAGAGGTATATGAAGCAGTAGATAATGACAAGGCATACGATATTATATATTTAGATTTCAGTAAAGCGTTCGACAGAGTCCCTCATGAGAGATTGATGAGAAAGGTTGAGGCACATGGAATAGGTGGGGCGTTGTTGGGATGGATTAGGTCATGGCTAATTGGTAGGAAACAGAGAGTCAGCATAAATGGTACCAAGTCAGAGTGGGGAGCAGTCAAAAGTGGTGTCCCCCAGGGATCGGTATTAGGTCCCCTGTTGTTTCTTATATACATAAATTACCTAGATTTAGGTATAACTAGTAGGATAAGTAAATTCGCAGACGATACTAAAATGGGGAGATCAATTGATTCAGATAGCGATATAGAGTGCCTCCAAAGGGATCTAGATACCTTACATGAATGGTCAGTAAATTGGCAGATGAAGTTTAACATTGACAAATGCAAGGTATTAAAGATAGGGAAGATGCAAACAAATGTTAAATATAAACTAGCTACTTTAGAATTAGAATATTCAGACTGCGAGAAAGATCTAGGTGTGTTTGCTAGCAATGATTTGAAGCCTAGAAAACAGTGTATAGGCGTTCGTAATAAGGCAAACAGGATTCTCGGGTTCATCTCTAGGAGTGTGAGTAACAGAACTGCTGATGTTATCTTAAAACTTTACTTGTCATTAGTGAGACCCCATATGGATTATGCTGTCCAATTTTGGTGTCCTTATTACAGAATGGACATAGATTCATTGGAGAGAGTACAGCGTAGAATGACAAAAATGATCCATAATATTAGAAATCTTCCGTATGAAGAAAGGTTGAAGAAATTAGGTTTACATTCGTTAGAGAGACGCAGAGTTAGAGGGGATATGATAGAGGTGTTCAAGTGGGTTAGTGGGATTAACAAAGGGGACATGACAAATGTACTAAAGCTCAGTGATAGCGAAAGAACTCTTACCAATGGTTTCAAATTAGATAAATTTCGTTTCAGAAAAGATATAGGCAAATATTGGTTTGGTAACAGAGTTGTAGATAGGTGGAATGGACTACCAAGTGCTATAGTGGGATCTAAAACTGTAGGGAGCTTTAAGATAAAATTGGATAAGCATATGGACGAGAAGGGTTGGGTGTGAAGGGGGATCAGCCGGGTTGGGCCAATCAGCGCTCTGCAGACCCCCATAATCCTGCGTTAATCTCTAACCGTTTTGGTAAGATGATCCTCAGGGTATTAGAGTGTTGAGCCTATAATTGGGCTTTGTAATTGATTTGGGGTTGTGTGGGACAGGGATCTGCCTTGCTTAGGCCAATCGGCTTTCTGCAGACTCCCATTTTCTTATGTTCTTATGTTCTTAAGAAGTCCGTAATAACCTGAATAATACTAAGTAGACTTTCGTTTCAAGATGAGTAGGCTTCCTCAACCATCACAGACTACAGAGCAACAACACTGAAATGAACGAAGAGGCAACGCGCAGTGAAATTTGCCTTTATGAGCCAGGAAAGTACAAACGACTAATTTATGACATACATCATTCTACCTGAGTTATAAGAACAGATGTACAGTCGTGCTAATAAGTGATGTCTCGGCACCAAGTATATTTTGATCCATAATTGGTATCAGCAATATCTAAGCTTCATTTCTTCATATCGAGTGAAATATACAAACATGTTCCTACACTTACCCACCCTATTCAACATCTGACAGACATTAATACAGCACAGAGCGAGGCAAACGTACGGTAATGACAGCTGGACCATGACTTATTAGCGCGACCGTACACTGTAGTAAAAAAACGTTAACAAGGTAAAAAGGGGATAAGGTACACTTGATCAAAAAAGTATTTGCACCCCTACCCTGATCATCTGGTATGTACAGCTCAGTAGGGTTGGCATCTCTGCATGCAGCTATATCCATCTATACTACTACCTACCTATACTACCTAAGACTTAAGGGGAGGTATTCAGTTTGTTCCCTAGACCTCCATCATGCTTAAAGTTACACCCCCTTTGACCCCTTTCAAGATAAATTTGTACATTTTTCGGTAGAAAAATGTCCAGGCCAAAGGCCGGTTCTTCTTAAATTACAGGCTCGCTAACGCTCGCCAGGAAAAGATTGACACATATATGGCACGAAAGGTCTTAACATTGACATAAATGGGGCGAAAGTTCTTAAAATTGTCAAAATAATGGGGCGAACGTCTTAAAATTAGAAAAGCAATGGGGCTAAACATGAGGGAGAAAGGAGTCCAGAAAAAAAATCCCTCAAGTGGAGATCTCCCCTTAATACCTACAACCTATATACGCCCTATGCTACCGAGACGTACACTCGGACACCATATATACGCCCTATGCTACCGAGACGTACACTCGGACACCATATATACGCCCTATGCTACCGAGACGTACACTCGGACACCATATATACGCCCTATGCTACCGAGACGTACACTCGGACACCATATATACGCCCTATGCTACCGAGACGTACACTCGGACACCATATATACGCCCTATGCTACCGAGACGTACACTCGGACACCATATATACGCCCTATGCTACCGAGACGTACACTCGGACACCATATATACGCCCTATGCTACCGAGACGTACACTCGGACACCATATATACGCCCTATGCTACCGAGACGTACACTCGGACACCATATATACGCCCTATGCTACCGAGACGTACACTCGGACACCAATTATACGCCCTATGCTACCGAGACGTACACTCGGACACCAATTATACGCCCTATGCTACCGAGACGTACACTCGGACACCATAGTCTCTAGCCCACTCATAAGAATTCCTGGACTCCATATTGTTTTCCTGTATTCAATTATAACTACTTGGATTGATTTATGGATAGAACTTGCTGGTCAATAAATAGAATATATAGTTTTGTAGTTGAATTACGGAACAATATATAAATTAATTCGTTTCCAGAGATATACTTCCATAAATAGAAATAGGTGAAGTCCACGCATTTGTATCAGTCTGTACGGTCGCGCTAATAAGTCATGTCCCAGCTGTCATTACGTTTGGCTTGTTCTGTGCTGTATTAATGTCTGTCAGATGTTGAATAGGCTGGGTGAGTGTAGGAACATGTTTGTATATTTCACTCGATATGAAGAAATGAAGCTTAGATATTGCTGATACCAATTATGGATCAAAACATACTTGGTGCCGAGACATCACTTATTCGCGATATTGTACACACCAGATAAATATATACCCTTGATTATATTAGTAGGCTACTCCCATTGTATCCTTTTAATACATGGGTTCAAAACTAGGGTACGAATATACCTTCACAGGGTTTGGACACTTGAATTTGTCTGTTCATGCCCATAATTATATATAGTGTTGTAGGTATAACATCTCTAACACTCCCACATATCCTACACAATATGCTGACTAAGAGCAGCGACCAACAAACGAACAAACAAACGCTTTAAATATTCATGTTTTGATTAAGTGGATTTTTTTTTTTTTTTTCCTGGACCCTCTTCTTCATGTTTGGCCTCATTAGTTTTGACATTTTAAGCCTTTCGCCCCATTAGTTTGGTGATTTTTAAGACCTTTTCTGCCATTTAGGTGTTGATTTTATCCTGGCGAGCGATAGCGAGCCTGTCATTGAGGAGGAACCTGCCTTTGGCCGGAATATTTTACCTAAACATGTATACATTTATCTCGAAGGAGGGTCTTGGGGGGAATTTTTAAAAATGTTGATGGAGATTTAGGAAGGAACTAAAAACATAATAAATATATATGAATCCATGAACAAATACATACAAATCTGTTAGGAATAAATTATAGTCATTATAGCCCAGACGGAATTGTGCAGCATAATTTACTGGTTCGGCTCAATGGTTTAAGGAGGGGGTTTAGTTTGCTCTCTAAACCTTTATCAAACTTGGAAGAAAAAAAAACACAAGACCCCCCTTCGATATAAATTTGTAAATTTTTCGGTAGAAAAATGTCCCGGCCGAAGGCCAATTCCTCTTCAAATATAGGCTCGCTATCGCTCGGCAGGAAAAAAATCAACACCTAAATGGCACGAAAGGTCTCAATATTGGCAAAGAAATGGGGCAAAAGGTCTGAAATCGGCAAACTAATGGGGCGAATGTCTTGATATCTCATAATCAATAGGGCTAAAAATAAGGGAGGAGGAGGACTCTAAAAACCAACTGCCTCCCCTTAAGTTATGATTCGTGCTACACACTATAACTAAATACGTGAATGATAAAACAATATTTTGTTTTATTTCATCTGACGGTAAATTGAATCCCTTGGCAGGTAATTGAATCCCTTGGCAGGTAATTGAATCCCTTGGCAGGTAATTGAATCCCTTGGCAGGTAATTGAATCCCTTGGCAGGTAATTTCTCGATACTTAATGGAAACATATGAAACCACTATGTCTCTGCATCATAATAATACCAAGTTTATATAATTACCACCATATTTCCCTACAAAATCTTCAAAATAACATGCATTTTGATGGGAACTTTACAATTTACCGTCAGTTGAAAAGAAACAGGGTATAGTAGCTACACTGCAAAAGAAACAGGGTATAGTAGCTACACTGCAAAAGAAACAGGGTATAGTAGCTACACTGCAAAAAGAGATTGGACCTAAAATGGCCGGTAACTCAATTTAAACTTAATTAATTTCAACGCTCCATGATGTATCGAGTGGATAATTGAGAAGTCACACACACACACACACACTCTCTCTCTCTCTCTCTCTCTCTCTCTCTCTCTCTCTCTCTCTCTCTTACACACACACACACACACACACACACACACACACACACACACACACACACACACACACACACCTATCACACTACCAACAAGAGAATGGTTTTGACTAGGGTACGGTACTGTGATTCCGAGTAACCTCTAGTGGCCTAAACGTACCTACCGTACTCTTGTGTAAGGAAAGGGAAGAAAGGAAGGAAAGAACGCACCAAGGAAACACAGAAGGAGGGAGACAAAGGCGAAAGAGGAGAGGGAGAGGGAAAGATAAAAGGAAGAACAGTAGGAAGGAATAGGAGACATATGAGAAGGAGGAAAAGAACATGGGAGGGATAGAAGGAGGAATAGAACATGGGAGGAATAGAACATGGGAGGAATAGAAGGAGGAATAGAACATGGGAGGAATAGAAGGAGGAATAGAATAGAACATGGGAGGAATAGAACATGGGAGGAATAGAAGGAGGAATAGAACATGGGAGGAATAGAAGGAGGAATAGAACATGGGAGGGATAGAAGGAGGAAAAGAACATGGGAGGGATAGAAGGAGGAATAGAACATGGGAGGAATAGAACATGGGAGGAATAGAAGGAGGAATAGAACATGGGAGGAATAGAACATGGGAGGGATAGAAGGAGGAATAGAACATGGGAGGAATAGAACATGGGAGGAATAGAAGGAGGAATAGAACATGGGAGGGATAGAAGGAGGAATAGAACATGGGAGGAATAGAAGGAGGAATAGAACATGGGAGGAATAGAACATGGGAGGAATAGAAGGAGGAATAGAACATGGGAGGAATAGAACATGGGAGGAATAGAAGGAGGAATAGAACATGGGAGGAATAGAACATGGGAGGAATAGAAGGAGGAATAGAACATGGGAGGAATAGAAGGAGGAATAGAACATGGGAGGGATAGAAGGAGGAATAGAACATGGGAGGAATAGAAGGAGGAATAGAACATGGGAGGAATAGAACATGGGAGGAATAGAACATGGGAGGAATAGAACATGGGAGGAATAGGAGGGAGGATACAAGGAAGGAGAATAGAACATGGGAGGAATAGAACAGGATAGAAGGGAGGAATAGAACTGGGAGGAATAGGAATAGAACATGGGAGGAATAGAAGGAGGAATAGAACATGGGAGGAATAGAACATGGGAGGAATAGGAGGAATAGAACATGGGAGGAATAGGAGGAATAGAACATGGGAGGAATAGAAGGAGGAATAGAACATGGGAGGAATAGAACATGGGAGGAATAGAACATGGGAGGAATAGGAGGAATAGAACATGGGAGGAATAGAAGGAGGAATAGAACATGGGAGGAATCGGAGGAGGAATAGAACATGGGATAGGCCTACGTGTAGGAGGGGAGAACGAATATGCGTAGGAGATGGAGGTCCAAAGGCGCAAGAAACACTAACGTGTTCTCTCTCTCTCTCTCTCTCTCTCTCTCTCTCTCTCTCTCTCTCTCTCTCTCTCTCTCTCTCTCTCTCTCTCTCTCTCTCTCTCTCTCTCTCTCTCTCTCTGTGTGTGTGTTATAAAAATAATAGATACTGGTATTTTTTATATGCCTAGATGGACTCAGACTTCATAGCCTATATAATTTCATAAAAAAACATACCCGGTATAAAATAGTATAATACCAGTCTTAATCCTTAATACATTACATAAGAGTGAGTACAGTCGTGGTCTAGAATACTTGAACACCTTACCTAATGATAAAAATAGGACGTTGAGCGCAAACTATTAAATCCCAGTAATTTGTTCATGGTAGTTCATATTGGGTGTATCATATTGGTACAACGGAAAATCGTCTACAAATTCTAGACCACGTTTTACTGTACATGGTTTTGAACATAAATTAGTCTTACTTTGATCAATGCCTTTTAAACCATTTTCCTTCGAGCTTTATAAATCATCAGCAGTGATATGTTATGTCCATAAAGAAAAGTATACACATTGTTATATATATATATAGAGAGAGAGAAAGTGATAGAGAGAGATGGATGGATGCTACATAGAGTGTGTGGGACAAAACACGGGTATGGGACACAAAGAGAGCGAGTGCGAGAGAGAATAAGAGAGAGAGAGAGAGAGACTACTAAGGGAGGACAGCTACACAAGGTATACCGTATACTATATAACACACACAACCATTAACAAAGAAAGGAAAAGAGGCACGAGAGAGAGAGAGAGAGAGAGAGAGAGAGAGAGAGAGAGAGAGAGAGAGAGAGAGAGAGAGAGAGAGAGAGAGAGAGAGAGAGAGAGAGAGACCACTAAGGGAGGACAGCTACACAAGGTATACCGTATACTATATAACACACACAACCATTAACAAAGAAAGGAAAGAAAGGAAAAGCACGAGAGAGAGAGAGAGAAAGAGAGAAAGCGACGAGAGTAGCTAAACGAAACAAAATATATAAACAATTGTAACCAGCCTACAAAGACAAATATTATAAATAACATAATTAAGCAACAAGTAAAGAGTGAAATAAACCACTGGCTATCCAATGTGAAAGCAAATGTATAAACCAATAAACAGTTAACACATTTTGAACGCGATAAAACAGTGGACCCAATAATTTAAACAATTACAAGGAGCTTAAGCGGAGATATCCACTTGAGGGACTTTTTTCTTGACCCCTTTCTCCCTCATGTCTAGCCCCATTGCTTTTGAGATTTTAAGACGTTTGCCCCATTAGTTTGGTGATTTTTAAGAATTTCCGCCATATTCTGTCAATTTTAAGACCTTTCGTGCCATTTAGGTGTCGATTTTATCCTGGCGAGCGATAGCGAGCCTGTAATTTAAGAGTAATCGGCCTTTGGCCGGGACATTTTTCTACCGTAAAATGTACAAATATATCTTGAAAGGGGGTAGAGGGGGTGACATTTTAAGATTGCTGGAGGAGTAGGAAACAAACTTGAAACCTCCCCTTAAAGACAATACTACAGTATACGAACACGATAATAAAAATGTGATAAATAAATATATAAATTCATACGGGTACCGATAAAGTAGCAAAGAGAGAGCTAAGAAATATAAATACAGCAAAGAGAGAGATAAGAAATATAAATACAGCAAAGAGAGAGATAAGAAATATAAATACAGCAAAGAGAGAGATAAAAAATATAAATACAGCAAAGAGAGAGCTAAGAAATATAAATACAGCAAAGAGAGAGATAAGAAATATAAATACAGCAAAGAGAGAGATAAGAAATATAAATACAGCAAAGAGAGAGATAAGAAATATAAATACAGCAAAGAGAGAGATAAGAAATATAAATACAGCAAAGAGAGAGATAAGAAATATAAATACAGCAAAGAGAGAGATAAGAAATATAAATACAGCAAAGAGAGAGATAAGAAATATAAATACAGCAAAGAGAGAGATAAGAAATATAAATACAGCAAAGAGAGATAAGAAATATAAATACAGCAAAGAGAGAGATAAGAAATATAAATACAGCAAAGAGAGAGATAAGAAATATAAATACAGCAAAGAGAGAGATAAGAAATATAAATACAGCAAAGAGAGAGAGATAAGAAATATAAATACAGCAAAGAGAGATATAAGAAATATAAATACAGCAAAGAGAGAGATAAGAAATATAAATACAGCAAAGGGAGAGATAAGAAATATAAATACAGCAGAGAGATAAGAAATATGAATACAGCAAAGAGAGAGATAAGAAATATAAATACAGCAAAGAGAGAGATAAGAAATATAAATACAGCAAAGAGAGAGATAAGAAATATAAATACAGCAAAGAGAGAGATAAGAAATATAAATACAGCAAAGAGAGATAAGAAATATAAATACAGCAAAGAGAGAGATAAGAAATATAAATACAGCAAAGAGAGAGATAAGAAATATAAATACAGCAAAGAGAGAGATAAGAAATAAGAAATATAAATACAGCAAAGGGAGAGATAAGAAATATAAATACAGCAAAGAGAGAGATAAGAAATATAAATACAGCAAAGAGAGAGATAAGAAATATAAATACAGCAAAGAGAGAGATAAGAAATATAAATACAGCAAAGAGAGAGATAAGAAATATAAATACAGCAAAGGGAGAGATAAGAAATATAAATACAGCAAGGAGAGAGATAAGAAATATAAATACAGCAAAGAGAGAGATAAGAAATATAAATACAGCAGAGAGATAAGAAATATAAATACAGCAAAGGGAGAGATAAGAAATATAAATACAGCAAAGAGAGAGATAAGAAATATAAATACAGCAAAGAGAGAGATAAGAAATATAAATACAGCCAAGAGAGAGATAAGAAATATAAATACAGCAAAGAGAGAGATAAGAAATATAAATACAGCAAAGAGAGAGATAAGAAATATAAATACAGCAGAGAGAGATAAGAAATATAAATACAGCAAAGAGAGATAAGAAATATAAATACAGCAAAGGGAGAGATAAGAAATATAAATACAGCAAAGAGAGAGATAAGAAATATAAATACAGCAAAGAGAGAGATAAGAAATATAAATACAGCAAAGAGAGAGATAAGAAATATAAATACAGCAAAGAGAGAGATAAGAAATATAATACAGCAAAGAGAGAGATAAGAAATATAAATACAGCAAAGAGAGAGATAAGAAATATAAATACAGCAAAGAGAGAGATAAGAAATATAAATACAGCAGAGAGATAAGAAATATAAATACAGCAAAGAGAGAGATAAGAAATATAAATACAGCAAAGAGAGAGATAAGAAATATAAATACAGCAAAGGGAGAGATAAGAAATATAAATCCAGCAAAGAGAGAGATAAGATATATAAATACAGCAAAGAGAGAGATAAGATATATAAATA
>CM064513.1:56622577-56645077 GCA_032716605.1 Paralithodes platypus | reverse complement strand
GAACACTACATAACAAAGGAAGAACACAACATAACACAGAAAGAACACAACATAACAAAGGAAGAACACAACATAACATAACAAAGGAAGAACACAACATAACAAAGGAAGAACACAACATAACACAGAAAGAACACAACATAACAAAGGAAGAACACAACATAACAAAGGAAGAACACCACATAACAAAGGAAGAACACCACATAACAAAGGAAGAACACAACATAACACAGAAAGAACACATCATAACAAAGGAAGAACACAACATAACAAAGGAAGAACACAACATAAAAAAGGAAGAACACCACATAAAGGAAGAACAACATAACACAGGAAGAACACAACATAACAAAGGAAGAACGCAACATAAAGGAAGAACACCACATAAAGGAAGAACATAACCTAACAAAGGAAGAACACAACATAACAAAGGAAGAACACCACATAACAAAGGAAGAACACCACATAACAAAGGAAGAACACAACATAACACAGAAAGAACACATCATAACAAAGGAAGAACACAACATAACAAAGGAAGAACACAACATAAAAAAGGAAGAACACCACATAAAGGAAGAACAACATAACACAGGAAGAACACAACATAACAAAGGAAGAACACCACATAAAGGAAGAACATAACCTAACAAAGGAAGAACACAACATAACAAAGGAAGAACACCACATAACAAAGGAAGAACACCACATAAAGGAAGAACACAACATAACACAGAAAGAACACAACATAACAAAGGAAGAACACCACATAAAGAAAGAACACAGCATAACACAGGAAGAACACAATATAACAAAGGAAGAACACAACATAACAAAGGAAGAACACCACATAAAGGAAGAACACAACCTAACAAAGGAAGAACACCACATAAAGGAAGAACACAACCTAACAAAGGAAGAACACAACATAACAAAGGAAGAACACAACTGAACAAAAGAACACAAAATAACAAAGGAAGAACACAACAGGACAAAATAAGAACAAAACAGAACAACTATAGGCAAAATAACAAAGAAGCAAAACTAACACCTGGAAACAAAATAATAAAACAAAACAAATGACGATTAAAACATATCAAAGCAAAAACCCATAAAGTATAAGCCTACGGTACCGGTATATAAAAATAAGAGAACAACTGTGGAACAAAAATATAGGAAACAACAAACAAATATAGAAATAATAAGAACAAAAACAACACAATCAATACAAATAAAAATAAATCAGAACAAAGCAAATACGTCAAAATAAAGAAACAAGTACAAACCTACCCCAAGAACAAATCAGAGATTTAAGTACCGGTAGATTAAAACAAGAACCAAAGATGTTCCTAAACGACAAAAACAAAATGGCATGTCCAATAGATAGCCTACACAACAGAGAATATATTAGAACAAGACCAATAACAATAATTTTTGGTCGAAAAATCAAAGAATAAATATAATAAAATGCCAACTATAGATTATAACCACCGGAAAAATAAACAGATACAAACATTAAGTAAAGGTCATGAATGAACTAAAGCAACAGCAAAATACAGAACGAAAGTTAACGGTGAAATCTTATTAAAACGAACACACACACACACAATATCACACACACATACACACACAGGGATAAAATGTACAAATACACACAGATAGAAAATACACACACAGAGAGAGAAAGTAAACAAACACGGGCTATATACGATACCATAATAAAATAAAATGGAAAATACAAACAGAAAACGGGCAAAAAAAAACAAGTTAACTCTCTGATTCCCAAGCGGTTCTATCTAAATTGAATAGCATCATCACACTCTAGCTAAATTGGAATATAATAATGTTTGCATTAATGAGTTACGAAAGATCTATTAAAATGTAATAGGGAACACTCAAGGAAACAGAGGAGCTAAATCTTTAAACACAACAAAATATTCCTTAATCCATTCAGCACGAAGGAGTAATTTTCATCAAAATCTGGTTACCATTAGACGATTTTCTTTAGCTTATAATCTTCCTCTAGGATTCAAAGGGGTAAATACGATCACAATAAGCCCTCTGAATAAAATAGGTCCTTCTTAAACTACATACAAAAATCCCACACAGTTTAATATGAACAACTAAATATCGTAGTCAATGTGTATTACTCATTGAACTACGATATAATATGAACAACTAAATATCGTAGTCAATGTGTATTACTCATTGAACTACGATATAATATGAACAAATAAATATCGTAGTCAATGTGTATTACTCATTGAACTACGATATAATATGAACAAATAAATATCGTAGTCAATGTGTATTACTCATTGAACTACGATATAATATGAACAAATAAATATCGTAGTCAATGTGTATTACTCATTGAACTACGATATAATATGAACAAATAAATATCGTAGTCAATGTGTATTACTCATTGAACTACGATATAATATGAACAAATAAATATCGTAGTCAATGTACAACAGATACAAATATTCAACAGTTTTCAAGATGCAACATAAATGTTTATATAACTGAACAATAAACTTATGGCTTTCAATTCAATTATACAGAGTACCGGTAGCTATTTCTCAACCTGACTGACACAAAGAAATGTAATTATATTCAAGAATATTAAAGGAAGTCACTCAGTATTAATTAACCCTTTCAGTATTCAAGGACGCTATGCCACTTAATTTTGGCTACGATAACATTAAACGATTTTCCTCAGGTTTGGAAGGTCCTTTACGAATCAAATGGCTAAAGTCTATTTCAATTAACCTTCTGACTTCCACAATTTCTTCCTAAGCTGAATAAAATCGTCTAATGATAACCCGAATAAAATGAAGAGACGTGGCCTCGTATAGCCTACTGGGAGGGTTACAATAAAAGTGAACATCTTGCCGGACGGAACTAATCATAAATATTAATAGCTAATTAAATAACAAAGAGTAAAGCAATGGATCACACGCATCGAAAATAAAGGAAAGAGACAGGTTATATTTTAACCAACATGTACGGTCGAGGTTAATAAGTGTTGTCAGATATTTCACAAAGTTTCGAACACTGACTAATACTCTGAGGGATAAGCACTGTTCCCAGTAACTATCAAGATAACAATAACACTTATTGAGCGAAAACCACTGGAATCTATGACAACAACACTTATTACCCCCGATTGTACAGTACCGGTACAGTCAGAAACCGTAGTTTCTGAGACACCTGTATAGAGCCCGGACATTGGGAGCGTATTGTTTCTGGACGACAGCCCACTTTAACTATCACAGGCCGCACACGTACGAACACACGTTTCGAACCAATAGATACTTCACTCAGTCTGCCATGTAAAATTATTGTGCTGTTGTTATGCTGCGATACGATTCATACTACATAATCTGATATACAAATGACAAAAATACCATTGTTTGTTATTCCCTCCTGTATCTACATTACACACGGGTAGCTATTACAATATTAAGAAGGTAATGAAACACTACCAAACCGCAGTGAATGGACAGGCTTTCGTTGTGTGTATGTGTGTGATAGAGATTTATCAGACATCATCCATAGTAGTTACTATTAAACACATGCCGGTACTCACATATAATTCATCCATTTTATATCATGCTATTAACCTTGTTGCACTGTGTAAACATTGCAATATATCAGATACTATAATACTAACATCGAAAAGGTATCTATAACCATTGCTGAACGTAATATCACGATGCGATGCTTATATAGCCTTTACCCTTAAGGTGTTATATACAGGTTTTACTAAATTACTACCAAATATACTGTGTAAACCTATCAGCGTCCGAAGCTTAACTGTGTGTGGTATTCCATAATACCCACCACATATCACTACTGATAACTCATTGCCGTTTCACACCTGAATTTCATAACCAGATGATAACATGTAATATTACATTGCATAGTTCGTTGTGTTGTATGTCATGAAGCAGACACATCTGTGTTCTGTGTTTGTCACCTACTGCAGAACATTATGTCTATTACAACACACATCGGTTCACACACACACACACACACAGTCACACACACACCTAAATCCTGTTCATTCACTGTGCAATTTGGAAGTATTTTTTCAGTTTTTATTTCTTAAAACCTATGGTAATATTCGTGTCCGTATTCACTTTAGCCTAGATACGTAAGGGAATGTAATAAATGTATTGTTGTCATTTGTATATCCATAAATATATGAATGCGGATCATAGCATAGCAGCAGCATTATAAATTTACATGGTAGACTGAGTGAAGCATCTATTGGTTCGAAACGTGTGTTCATAGGTATGTGGCCTTGTGCTAGTTAAAGTGGGCTGTCGTCCAGAAACGATGCGCTCCACATGTCCGGGATCCAGAAAATGCAACTACCTCCCCCTTAAACTGAAGAGGAGGGGTAGAAGAAAAAAAAAATCAATAAATAAAAATGACAAAAACGAAACATCAACATCAGTATTTAGGAAAAGACGAACAAGAGTAACCAATGAACATGACGATGAAGAATACAAATAAGAAAAAGAGCAAAATAATAAGAGGAATGGGAGAATAGAAAGGAGAGAAAGAGGGAAGAGGATGAAAAGAAACAAATACATAGGAATAACAACATAATTAATATGCTTTTTCCCCCAACCAACTTCACCTCTAAACTCAATTAATGAAATCAACAAAAACATGTGGCACTCCAAGGACTCGAACCTAGGATACTTACATCGACATTCCGCGCACTTATGCATTACGCTATCAAATATCATAAACTCATACCGTACCATAGTTCACTCTCAAAGACAAAATCAAACATTCCAGAAAACCAAACGATCTAAAGTTCAAACTCTAACGGATTTAACCGAAATACGATAACATCTAACGTAAACCCCCAATGCTTACGAAGGCGGCCCGTTGTGAAAAGCGTTAAAGAGACAAGAGCGTAAAATAGGAACAGAAAACAGAAAAGAGGATAAGGGAGGTCAGTTTTTTTTTTATCTTTCTCTCCTTTTCTCTCTTTCCCTGGCTTGTATCTATTCGGCCTCATTCAGCCAACTGTTTTAAGACGTTTATCCCCATCCAGGTGTCGATTTCTTCCTGGCGAGCGATAGCGAGCCAGCATTGTATGGAGAAATCCTGCTTCGCTGGAGACATTTTTCTATCGAAAAATGTACAAATTTAGCTTGCTGTCAAAACAAAAATATACTGTATATGCTGGCTCGCTACCGCTCGCCAGGAAAATATTGACACCTGGATGGGAGTAAACGTCTTAAAACAATAGGCTGAATGGGGCCAAATGGATACAAGCCAAAGAGAGAGGGAGAGCAAGAGAAACAAAGCGAGGTGGACTCCCTTAAAGAGACAAGAGTGAAAAAAAAGAAACAGAAGCAAAAATAAAGAGGTAAAGGAGAATAAAAAGTGAAAGTGGCATATTATTGAGGTAAGTCTCGTGAAGGCAGGCAACCCCGAATATTGGGGAGTAAATATTGGAAAAAGTGTGATGAAGGAATATCGGGAGGCGGAGAGAGAGAGAGATCAAGGAATATTACCCTCTCCCTCTCTCCTTCCCTTCCCTTCTCTCTCTCTCTCTCTCTCTCTCTCTCTCTCTTCTTCTTCTTCTTCTCCCTCTCTTTCTTTCTCTCTCTCTCTCCGTTTTCTTTTCGCCTGGTTTACTCTAGTAGGTCTTATTCTCCTACGTTCACCCAGCTTACATTTTTATCTAACTCTCTCTCATTTCCATCATCGCAGTTTGTTCAGTTTCCTTTCTCCCTCTATTCGTTCCTCTCTTCTTACCTCTTAATGCCTTCCTTTCTCTCCTTCTCTCCCTCCTTCATCTAATATTCCTCCTTTCTCTCTTTATCTGAGTTCCACAACCTCCTTCCCAACCTCTGCCCAAAAGGATATTTGTAGGCGGCGGTGTAGGCCTATCAGCTGTGTGTATGCGTAAGCTAGGCCTCTGGTGAATAAGGTGGGTGAGAGAACGGAGCCTTGGGGTACCGTACAAACAAAAGCCCAAGTCCCCTCCCGCCTCTACTCCCAGTGAACTGCAAACCCTTACTATTGAACCGTTAAAGGGAAGTGGTATTTTTTTCTGAACCCCTTTCTCCTTCATGCTTAGCCCCATTAGTTCTCACATTTTGAGACTTTTGGCCGTTTCTTTGTCAACATTAAGACCTGTCGTGCCATTTAGGTTTAGGAGAGACATTTTTCTCCCGAAAAATGTACAAATTTATCTGAAAGGGAGGTTTTGTAGTAAGTTTGATAGAGGTCTAGGGGGCAAGCTAGAACAAATATATATATTGGTAATAATGAATATAAATAAATATATAATACAACGTCCCCTTAAACCCCTAAATGGCTGTACAGTATGATAATATTGAGGGTGGGAAGGAAGGCAGGTTATATTTGTTCAGTGTTCAAGCTCCTGGTCACCTTGGATATCACTTCACTCATAGCAAAGGGGAGAGGGGGGATCTTCGACTTTGGTTGTTCAATCAGGAATACTTGAACACTAACCTTTGATATACACAAGACGGTGAGCATTATTAACCCCTTCTGTACCGTCGACATCATTTTTATTTTATTCTGGCTACTACTAATCAATTGTATTTAGTTAAGTAAGGATCTTTAGCAATTGTAAGGCTTCGAACTATCTCAATCAATCTTTTTAACTACCACAGATCCTCCTTAAGCTGCATAAAATAGTCTGAATATAGCTAGAATAAAATACAACAGACGTCGCTGGTACAGGAAGGGTTAGCCTAATTAGAGAAAAACCCGTATTCCGATTGACATTGTTTAATCAAGGTTACAAAATACGTCGTCAGTGGATCACATTTGCCCCGCCAAAAAGTGTCCAGATATTCCTGTCCACAACTGTACATCTAGTATTATTATTCATCTAATATATCTATCTTTTCTAATTCCGTTATTCCTTCCTTTCCCTTAATCATCAAATATCCCTCTTTCTCTTGGACTATCTTGCACAAACTCCTCCATCTGTGTAAGTTATAAGATTATCGTAACAAAATGGGTGAGAGAACAGAGCCTTGTGCTACTCCAGACAACATTCCCTTATTTTCCTTTCCTTCCACCATCTTCCTTATTCCCTCGTCTTCTTTGGTTTATAAATTCTACTATCTCTTTTCCTTCCTTTCTACTAGCTTTCCTTTTTTTCTTTCCCTCCTTCATCAAGGATCCCTTATTCCTCTTCCATTATTACTCACCATCTTCCTTTCCTCCTTCATCAAGTATTCTCTCTTCCTCTCTTACTCATTATCCTCCGATCTTCCCTTTCTCTCCATCAATATTCCCTATCCCTCTCCTTTCTTACTTATTCTCCTTCATCAAATATTCCCTATCCCTATCCCTCCCCTCCCCTCCCCTCCCCTCCTCAGTCTCCTTCATCAAATATTCCCTATCGCCCCCTCCTAAATCTCCTTCATCAAGTATTCCCTCTCTCACTCTTACTATCTTCCCTTCCTTCCTTACTCTCCTTCATCAAATATTCCCTATCCTCCTAAGTGTTCTTCATCCAGTATTCCCTATCCCTCTCCATCATCAAGTATTCTCTATCCCTCCCCATCATCCAGTATTCTCTATCCCTCTCCATCATCATCCAGTATTCCCTATCCCTCTCCATCATCATCCAGTATTCCCTATCCCTCTCCATCATCATCCAGTATTCCCTATCCCTCTCCATCACCATCCAGTATTCCCTATCCCTCTTCATCATCCAGTATTCCCTATCCCTCTCCATCATCATCCAGTATTCCCTATCCCTCTCCATCATCATCCAGTATTCCCTATCCCTCCCCATCATCCAGTATTCTCTATCCCTCTCCATCATCATCCAGTATTCCCTATCCCTCTCCATCATCATCCAGTATTCCCTATCCCTCTCCATCATCATCCAGTATTCCCTATCCCTCTTCATCATCCAGTATTCCCTATCCCTCTTCATCATCATCCAGTATTCCCTATCCCTCTCCATCATCATCCAGTATTCCCTATCCCTCTTCATCATCCAGTATTCCCAATCCCTCTCCATCCTCCTCCAGTATTCCCTATCCCTTTCCATCATCATCCAGTATTCCCTATCCCTCTCCATCATCATCCAGTATTCCCTATCCCTCTCCATCATCATCCAGTATTCTCTATCCCTCTCCATCATCATCCAGTATTCTCTATCCCTCCCCATCATCCAGTATTCTCTATCCCTCTCCATCATCAAGTATTCTCTATCCCTCTTCATCATCATCCAGTATTCCCTATCCCTCTCCATCATCATCCAGTATTCCCTATCCCTCTTCATCATCCAGTATTCTCTATCCCTCTCCATCATCATCCAGTATTCCCTATCCCTCTCCATCATCATCCAGTATTCCCTATCCCTCTCCATCATCATCCAGTATTCCCTATCCCTCTCCATCATCATCCAGTATTCCCTATCCCTCTCCATCAAGTATTCTCTATCCCTCCCCATCATCCAGTATTCTCTATTCCTCTCCATCATCAAGTATTCTCTATCCCTCTCCATCATCAATTATTCTCTATCCCTCTCCATCATCATCCAGTGTTCCCTATCCCTCTTCATCATCCAGTATTCCCTATCCCTCTCCATCATCATCCAGTATTCCCTATCCCTCTTCATCATCCAGTATTCCCGATCCCTCTCCATCATCATCCAGTATTCCCGATCCCTCTCCATCATCATCCAGTATTCCCTATCCCTCTCCATCATCAAGTATTCTCTATCCCTCCCCATCATCCAGTATTCCCTATCCCTCTCCATCATCATCCAGTATTCCCTATCCCTCTTCATCATCATCCAGTATTCCCTATCCCTCTCCATCATCAAGTATTCTCTATCCCTCCCCATCATCCAGTATTCCCTATCCCTCTCCATCATCATCCAGTACCGGGTATTCCCTATCCCTCCCCATCATCATCCAGTATTCCCTATCCCTCTCCATCATCATCCAGTATTCCATATCCCTCCCCATCATCATCCAGTATTCTCTATCCCTCTCCATCATCAAGTATTCTCTATCCCTCTCCATCATCCAGTATTCTCTATCCCTCTCCATCATCATCCAGTATTCCCTATCCCTCTCCATCATAATCCAGTATTCCCTATCCCTCTCCATCATCATCCAGTATTCCCTATCCCTCTTCATTATCCAGTATTCCCTATCCCTCTCCATCATCATCCAGTATTCCCTATCCCTCTCCATCATCATCCAGTATTCCCTATCCCTCTCCATCAAGTATTCTCTATCCCTCCCCATCATCCAGTATTCTCTATCCCTCCCCATCATCCAGTATTCTCTATCCCTCTCCATCATCAAGTATTCTCTATCCCTCTCCATCATCCAGTATTCCCTATCCCTCTCCATCATCATCCAGTATTCCCTATCCCTCTTCATCATCCAGTATTCCCTATCCCTCTCCATCATCATTCAGTATTCCCTATCCCTCTCCATCATCATCCAGTATTCCCTATCCCTCTCCATCATCATCCAGTATTCCCTATCCCTCTCCATCATCATCCAGTATTCCCTATCCCTCTCCATCATCAAGTATTCTCTATCCCTCCCCATCATCCAGTATTCTCTATCCCTCTCCATCATCAAGTATTCTCTATCCCTCTCCATCATCATCCAGTATTCCCTATCCCTCTCCATCATCCAGTATTCCCTATCCCTCTTCATCATCCAGTATTCCCTATCCCTCTCCATCATCATCCAGTATTCCCTATCCCTCTCCATCATCATCCAGTATTCCCTATCCCTCTCCATCATCATCCAGTATTCCCTATCCCTCTCCATCATCATCCAGTATTCCATATCCCTCTCCATCATCATCCAGTATTCCCTATCCCTCTCCATCATCAAGTATTCTCTATCCCTCCCCATCATCCAGTATTCTCTATCCCTCTCCATCATCATCCAGTATTCCCTATCCCTCTCCATCATCATCATCTCCTATCCCTCTCCATCATCATCCAGTATTCCCTATCCCTCTTCATCATCCAGTATTCCCTATCCCTCTCCATCATCATCCAGTATTCCCTATCCCTCTCCATCATCAAGTATTCTCTATCCCTCCCCATCATCCAGTATTCCCTATCCCTCTTCATCAACAAGTCTTCTCTATCCCTCCCCATCATCCAGTTTTCCCTATCCCTCTTCATCATCATCCAGTATTCCCTATCCCTTCCATCATCCAGTATTCTCTATCCCTCTCCATCATCATCCAGTATTCCCTATCCCTCTCCATCATCATCCAGTATTCCCTATCCCTCTCCATCATCATCCAGTATTCCCTATCCCTCTTCATCATCCAGTATTCCCTATCCCTCTCCATCATCATCAAGTATTCTCTATCCCTCTTCATCATCATCCAGTATTCCCTATCCCTCTCCATCATCATCCAGTATTCCCTATCCCTCTTCATCATCCAGTATTCCCTATCCCTCTCCATCATCATCCAGTATTCCCTATCCCTCTCCATCATCCAGTATTCTCTATCCCTCTCCATCATCATCCAGTATTCCCTATCCCTCTCCATCATCATCCAGTATTCCCTATCCCTCTCCATCATCATCCAGTATTCACTATCCCTCTCCATCATCAAGTATTCTCTATCCCTCTCCATCATCATCCAGTATTCCCTATCCCTCTCCATCATCATCCAGTATTCCCTATCCCTCTTCATCATCCAGTATTCCCTATCCCTCTCCATCATCATCCAGTATTCCCTATCCCTCTCCATCATCATCCAGTATTCCCTATCCCTCTCCATCATCATCCAGTATTCCCTATCCCTCTCCATCATCATCCAGTATTCCCTATCCCTCTCCATCATCATCCAGTATTCCCTATCCCTCTCCATCAAGTATTCTCTATCCCTCCCCATCATCCAGTATTCTCTATCCCTCCCCATCATCCAGTATTCTCTATCCCTCTCCATCATCAAGTATTCTCTATCCCTCTCCATCATCATCCAGTATTCCCTATCCCTCTCCATCATCATCCAGTATTTCCTATCCCTCTTCATCATCCAGTATTCCCTATCCCTCTCCATCATCATCCAGTATTCCCTATCCCTCTCCATCATCATTCAGTATTCCCTATCCCTCTCCATCATCATCCAGTATTCCCTATCCCTCTCCATCATCATCCAGTATTCCCTATCCCTCTCCATCATCATCCAGTATTCCCTATCCCTCTCCATCATCATCCAGTATTCCCTATCCCTCTCCATCATCAAGTATTCTCTATCCCTCTCCATCAACAAGTATTCTCTATCCCTCTCCATCATCATCCAGTATTCCCTATCCCTCTCCATCATCATCCAGTATTCCCTATCCCTCTTCATCATCCAGTATTCCCTATCCCTCTCCATCATCATCCAATATTCCCTATCCCTCTCCATCATCATCCAGTATTCCCTATCCCTCTCCATCATCATCCAGTATTCCCTATCCCTCTCCATCATCATCCAGTATTCCCTATCCCTCTCCATCATCATCCAGTATTCCCTATCCCTCTCCATCATCAAGTATTCTCTATCCCTCTCCATCATCAAGTATTCTCTATCCCTCTCCATCAACAAGTATTCTCTATCCCTCTCCATCATCATCCAGTATTCCCTATCCCTCTCCATCATCATCCAGTATTCCCTATCCCTCTTCATCATCCAGTATTCCCTATCCCTCTCCATCATCATCCAATATTCCCTATCCCTCTCCATCATCATCCAGTATTCCCTATCCCTCTCCATCATCATCCAGTATTCCCTATCCCTCTCCATCATCATCCAGTATTCCATATCCCTCTCCATCATCATCCAGTATTCCCTATCCCTCTCCATCAAGTATTCTCTATCCCTCCCCATCATCCAGTATTCTCTATCCCTCTCCATCATCAAGTATTCTCTATGCATCCCCATCATCCAGTATTCTCTATCCCTCTCCATCATCATCAAGTATTCTCTATCCCTCCCCATCATCATCCAGTATTCTCTATCCCTCTTCATCATCCAGTATTCCCTATCCCTCTTCATCATCCAGTATTCCCTATCCCTCTCCATCATCATCAAGTATTCTCTATCCCTCTCATCATCAGTATTCCCTATCCCTCTTCATCATCCAGTATTCCCTATCCCTCTCCATCATCATCAAGTATTCCCTATCCCTCTTCATCATCATCCAGTATTCCCTATCCCTCTTCATCATCATCCAGTATTCTCTATCCCTCTCCATCATCATCCAGTATTCACTATCCCTCTCCATCATCAAGTATTCTCTATCCTCTTCATCATCAAGTATTCTCTATCCCTCTCCATCATCAATTATTCTCTATCCCTCCCCATCATCATCCAGTATTCTCTATCCCTCCCCATCATCCAGTATTCTCTATCCCTCTCCATCATCAAGTATTCTCTATCCCTCTCCATCATCAAGTATTCTCTATCCCTCTCCATCATCAAGTATTCTCTATCCCTCTCCATCATCAAGTATTCTCTATCCCTCCCCATCATCCAGTATTCTCTATCCCTCTCCATCATCAAGTATTCTCTATCCCTCCCCATCATCCAGTATTCTCTATCCCTCTCCATCATCAAGTATTCTCTATCCCTCCCCATCATCATCCAGTATTCTCTATCCCTCCCCATCATCATCCAGTATTCTCTATCCCTCCCCATCATCATCCAGTATTCTCTATCCCTCTCCATCATCAAGTATTCTCTATCCCTCCCCATCATCCAGTATTCTCTATCCCTCTCCATCATCCAGTATTCCCTATCCCTCTCCATCATCAAGTATTCTCTATCCCTCCCCATCATCCAGTATTCTCTATCCCTCTCCATCATCAAGTATTCTCTATCCCTCCCATCATCAAGTATTCTCTATCCCTCTCCATCATCAAGTATTCTCTATCCCTCTCCATCATCCAGTATTCCCTATCCCTCCCCATCATCCAGTATTCTCTATCCCTCTCCATCATCCAGTATTCTCTATCCCTCTCCATCATCAAGTATTCTCTATCCCTCCCCATCATCATCCAGTATTCTCTATCCCTCCCCATCATCCAGTATTCTCTATCCCTCTCCATCATCAAGTATTCTCTATCCCTCTCCATCATCAAGTATTCTCTATCCCTCCCCATCATCATCCAGTATTCTCTATCCCTCTCCATCATCAAGTATTCTCTATCCCTCCCCATCATCATCCAGTATTCTCTATCCCTCCCCATCATCATCCAGTATTCCTATCCCTCCCCATCATCCAGTATTCTCTATCCCTCTCCATCATCATCCAGTATTCCGTATCCCTCCCCATCATCCAGTATTCTCTATCCCTCCCCATCATCATCCAGTATTCCCTATCCCTCCCCATCATCCAGTATTCTCTGTCCCTCTCCATCATCAAGTATTCTCTATCCCTCTCCATCATCATCCAGTATTCTCTATCCCTCTCCATCATCAAGTATTCTCTATCCCTCCCCATCATCATCCAGTATTCCGTATCCCTCTCCATCATCCAGTATTCTCTATCCCTCTCCATCATCAAGTATTCTCTATCCCTCTCCATCATCATCCAGTATTCTCTATCCCTCTCCATCATCAAGTATTCTCTATCCCTCCCCATCATCATCCAGTATTCCGTATCCCTCTCCATCATCCAGTATTCTCTATCCCTCTCCATTATCAAGTATTCTCTATCCCTCTCCATCATCATCCAGTATTCTCTATCCCTCTCCATCATCAAGTATTCTCTATCCCTCCCCATCATCATCCAGTATTCCGTATCCCTCTCCATCATCCAGTATTCTCTATCCCTCTCCATCATCAAGTATTCTCTATCCCTCCCCATCATCATCCAGTATTCTCTATCCCTCTCCATCATCCAGTATTCCCTATCCCTCTCCATCATCCAGTATTCTCTATCCCTCTCCATCATCAAGTATTCTCTATCCCTCTCCATCATCAAGTATTCCCTATCCCTCCCCATCATCCAGTATTCTCTATCCTCCCCACATATCCTTTCCGTATCCCTCTCCATCATCCAGTATTCTCTATCCCTCCCCATCATCATCCAGTATTCCGTATCCCTCTCCATCATCCAGTATTCTCTATCCCTCTCCATCATCCAGTATTCCCTATCCCTCCCCATCATCCAGTATTCTCTATCCCTCTCCATCATCAAGTATTCTCTATCCCTCCCTTCTCCTTCCCTCCTCATTCCCCTTCATCTAGTATTCCCTCTCTCACTCTTATTATCTTCTCTTCCTTCCATCTTCTCCTTCATCAAGTATTCCCTATCCCTCTCCATCATCAAGTAACTCCCTATCCCTCTCCTTCCTTCCTTACTCCCCATCATCAAATATTCCCTATCCCTCTCCTTCATCTAGTATTCCCTATCCCTCTCCTTCATCAAGTATTCCCTATCCCTCTCCATCATCAAGTAACTCCCTATCCCTCTCCTTCCTTCCTTACTCCCCATCATCAAATATTCCCTATCCCTCTCCTTCATCTAGTATTCCCTATCCCTCTCCTTCATCAAGTAACTCCCTATCCCTCTCCTTCCTTCCTTACTCCCCATCATCAAATATTCCCTATCCCTCTCCTTCATCTAGTATTCCCTATCCCTCTCCTTCATCAAGTATTCCCTATCCCTCTCCTTCATCTAGTATTCCCTATCCCTTCATCTAGTATTCCCTATCCCTCTCCTTCATCAAGTATTCCCTATCCCTCTCCTTCATCAAGTATTCCCTATCCCTCTCCTTCATCAAGTATTCCCTATCCCTCTCCTTCATCAAGTATTCCCTATCCCTCTCCTTCATCAAGTAACTCCCTATCCCTCTCCTTCCTTCCTTACTCCCCATCATCAAGTATTCCCTATCCCTCTCCTTCCTTCCTTACTCCCCATCATCTAGTATTCCCTATCCCTCTCCTTCATCTAGTATTCCCAGTTCCCGTTGTGGTAATAGCCTTACACAAGCCCATCCACTTTTTCCCGCTGCTCCTTCCCTGTTCACTCCATAATACATAGGGCTTCCCAGATTAAGGGGAGACGGGGCGTTTGTCTGGTCCCCTTTCTCCCTCGTGTTAAGCCCCATTTGTTTTGAGAATATATGACGTTCGGCCCAATAGTTTGGCGATTTTAACAGCTTTCGCCCCATTTCGTTGTCAATTTTAAGACCTTTCGTGCCATTTAGGTGTCAATTTTTTTCTTGGCGAGCGACAGCGAGCCTGAAATTTTAAGAAGAATCGGGACAATTTTCTACCGAACAATGTACAAATTTATCTCGAAGCGGGTCTAGGGGGGGGGGGGGTTTCTAAGCTTGATGGAGCCCTAGCGAGGAACTAAGAAATGAAGGAATCAATGAATTAAGGGGAGATTTCCACCGGGAGGATTTTTTTCTGAACCTCTTTCTCCCTCATGTTTAGCCCCAATGCTTGTGAGATTTAAAGACGCTTGCCCCATTATTTTGGCGATGTAAAGAACCCTCGCCCCATTTCTGTCAATTTTAAGACCATTCGTGCCATTTAGGTGTCGATTTTTTCCTGGCGAGCGACAGCGAGCCTGTAATTTAAGGGGAACCGGCCTTCGGCCGGGACATTTTCTACCGAAAAATTTACAAATTTATCTTAAAAGGGGGTCTAGGGGGAGTAATTTTAAGCTTGATGGAACTCTAGGGAATCCACTAAAAACCTCCCCTTAATATACCAAACATAACGGCCCATCTCCACTTAACCCCCCCTCGGTATCGGCGACATCTTTGTAGTTTTATTCTTGACATATTTAGAGGATTTTGTGCAGTTTGAGAAGGATCTGTGGTAGTAAAAAAGGGTTAACTGAGATTGTGTATATGTAGCCTTTGATTTGGTAGACGTCCTTCCTAAGCCGAGTCAAATCGCCTAATTAACCCCTTCGGTGCGGTCACACAACACGCATTATATTTCAGTCAAAGGGAGATTTTCACTTACGGACTTTTTTTTTTTCTGGACCTCCTTCTCCCTCATATTTAGCTTCATTAGTTTTGAGACTTTACGACATTCACCCCATTAGTTTTTTTGCGATTTTAAGAACGTTCGCCCCATTTATGTTAATGTTAAGACCTTTCGTGCCATTTAGGTGTCGTTTTTTCTGGCGAGCGAAAGCGAGCCTGTAATTAAGGAGGAGTGTACAGCGGTTGAATGTACAGGATCTCAGCCTATGCCCGAGAGTTAGTTAGGTACGTAGTTAAAAGAGGACTTCAGGCTATCAACCCCATTGGATTATTAAGGGGAGGCAGACCGTTTGTCTCTGGACCCCCTTCTCCCTAATGTTTAGCCCCACTAGTTTTGAGATTATAAGACGTTCGGCCCATTAGTTTGGCGATTTTAACACCTTTCGCCCCATTTCGTTGTCAATTTTAAGACCTTTCGTGTCATTTAGGTGTCGATTATTTCCTGGCGAGCGATAGCGAACCTGCAATTTTTAAGAGGAACCGGCCTTCGGTCGGGACATTTTTCTACCGAAAAATGTACAAATTTATCTTGAAGGGGGGTGTAGTGGGTGTTTTTCTAAGCTTGATGGAGGTCGAAGGAGGAAACTAAAAAAAAAATATGAATACATTAATTAATAGACCAAACAAACGGCCAGTCTCCCCTTAAGCCAGCACACTTAAGGGGAGGTATTTACTTTCTTCCCTAGACCTCCATCAAGCTTTAAATTATACCCCCTTGAGTCCCTTTCAAGATAAATTTGTACATTTTTCGGTAGAAAAATTTCCCGGCCAAAGGCCGGTTCCTCTTAAATTACAGGCTCGCTATCGCTCGCCAGGATAAAATTGACACCTGAATGGCACGAAAGGTCTTAATATGGGGTGAAAGTTCTTAAAATCGCTAATGTAATGGGGCGAACGTTTTATAATATCAAAAGTAATGGGGCTAAACATGAGGGAGAAAGGGGTCAAGAAAAAAATCCCTCAAGTGGAGATCTCCCCTTAAAGTCAAGAATAACGTCAGGACTGGAGCCACTTTCCGAGAACTCCTGACCCTCAAGTATATAGACCTATGCGTTGATCATAATAGCATTTCCAATTTATATAACTTCTGGCATATCTGAAGTTCTGAACACAACATTTGCTCGCTCTAGCTCTCTCGCTCTAGCTCTCTCTCTCTCTCAGTCTCTCTCTCTCTCTCTCTCTCTCTCTCTCTCTCTCTCTCTCTCTCTACAAGAGTTTGTAACACTCAACGTTGGAGTACCACAAACTTCAATTGTCACCGCAACTCCAGCAGCCACCAACGCCCCAACGTCAACTGCCAACAATTCAACGCCTACAGTAGCCACTTCAGCTGATGTTTCCGATACTCAAGATACAGATAGTGACTCTCTTCCCCCTCAAGACAACTTCCGTGTCGTGAGGAACAACGTTTGCCCCAAGACCAGGAAACACATACCGATTACCGAGTGTCAAAACCGTTTCCAGATACTCGCAGACTCAGATGACGAAGAGGAAATAGAAGAAGTCCGGCTCGTGGGAGACTCGATGATACGTGGTCAGCTCACAGCGTTTTGCGCCAGGGCACCTAAGACCAGGAAGCGTTTTTGTATCCCTGGTGGTGGTGTGGATGACGTAGTTGCAGCAGTTGACGAAGTATCAAAGCTGGCCCATGCTAATACAATGTCCGTCATCAATGTTGGATCCAACGATGTACAGCGAACCCGGTCGGAAGATTTGCTTTTAAAGTACCAGCAGCTGATCAAGTCATTTAAGGAGAAGTCATCAAGGATCATCGTCTTCAGGAATCGTCCCCCGGCTCGGTGTAGAGAGCCGATTTTACAACATAGCCACCAGCACAAATCGGTTGTCTAGCAAACTTCTGCAGGAAGGAGAACGTGGGATTCGTCGACACCTGGGACAATTTCTACTACGATGACTATTTGTTTTCGGACGATGGAGTTCATCTGAACCAGGTGGGAGCAGCACGTTTGGGGCGTCTTCTCAACGATGCGGTGAAGGATTTTCGGAGAAGACAAATCGACTCAGCACAGGACAACCAGAAAGGAGGACCGAAGACAGCGAGGACGGCAACCTACAAAGGAATTAAATACTAATCCGTCAAGAACCGCAAATTTGGATAAAGCTCCACCAACACGACCCAAATTCAAAACCGTCAGGATAACGACCGAGGACCGAGGACAGCCATGAATGTAAATGTAGATCCGACCAGAACCAAAATTCGATGAAAAGAACGTCTGCGAGTTCTAAAACCGCAACTTTAAAGGTTTTCTATGCAAACGCTCGTAGCATACGCAATAAATTTTCAGATTTAGAGGAACTAGTGTTTACAGAAAATTATGATGTGATTGGCATAACAGAATCTTGGCTCAATACACAAGATAGAGAATTTTTAGCAGAGTATTCACTTCCCGGTTATGCATAGTTTGAGAACAGCCGAATAAATAAAAATGGAGGGGGCGTTTTATTTTATATCAAAGAAAGTCTTAACCCGACCCTCGTGTCAAAACCTCAAATTGTGAACGTCGACACATCTTTTGTGCTAATAAAGAATAATAAAGGTACAAAAATAATACTTGCGTTAATATACAGACCTCCAGCTCCATCAGTGCAAACTGACCGAGAAATTTACGAACAAATTGCAGATGTAAGTAACTCACAAGATACCGTAATTTTTGGCGACTTTAATTTACCTGTGACCAAGTGGGGCGATACTCTTACTTCACACTCCGGACATAACTTGTATACGAACTTGCAAGAGAGTTCGCTTTATCAATTTGTTCGAACGCCGACCCGTGGTAATAACGTTCTTGACATTGTACTTGCAACAAAAGAAGAATTGATAGAGAATTTGAATGTTGGTGATGAATTCAGTAACAGCGTACGATAACTTTCACTTTAAAGTTTACTAGTAACGAACCAAATAGTAGCATCGAAAAAGTCCCTAATTTCAAGAAAGCAAACTTCCATAAACTTAGAGCTATGTTTAAAGAAACTGACTGGAGCTTTTTAATTAACAATAACGACATAAATACATCTTGGAAGTTATTCGAAACCACTTACCTAAAAGCAGTGCAAGACTGCATACCATCGAAAATACGGCGTCCAGGCCATAATAATAAGCCCAAATGGTGGAATAAAGATATTTCAAACTGCCTGCTTGCTAAAAAAATGTGCTAATGATAGATTAAAATCCTCACAAAATGACGAAGAACGGATGTGAAATTTGTAGAGCTACGACGCAAAGCCAAAAAGTTAATTAAGCAACAGTAAAAAAGACCTTAGGAGTTACATATCTAGCGAATTATCAAAGTAAAACACAACCCGAAAGAATTCTATAGTTATATCAGAAAGAAAAAAGGTAGTTACTTCAACTGGTTGGACCGTTAGTCGCTTGAAAAAAGGAGAATTACACCCAAAGACGAAGTACATAATGAGTAATTGCCCTCAATACCTTCTTTGCATCAGTTTTTTTACACAGGAAGAACCTCAGTGATATCCCTACCCATCGCCGCTCAGATTGATAATTCAGGATTGTTCTAAGCAACTATCACCGTTACAGAGCAGAGAAGTATTGAAATTGTTTAGACTAAACTCCAAAGGTAAATAAAACGCTGGACCTGATACAATCTAGCCTAGAGTTCTAAAGGAAGCTACGGATGAAGCTCTTCAAACCACTGACATTTACTATTCCATAAATCCTTGCAGTCTGGAAACTCTATGCCTGGATCAGTGGAAGCTAGCCAAACGTAACACCGATATTCAAAAAAAAGGCAAGCAAATTCCCTACCCAGTAACTATAGCGTCCAATTAGCTTAACCTCAGTTGTATGTAAAATGGCTAGAAACGTTCATACGAGACAGACTCGTAAATCACTTAGAGGAAAATAACAATACTTAAAGATACTCAAACACGGCTTTCGTAAAAAACGTTCCTGGTTAACAAACCCTCTTAGGACTTCTTCCACAACACATCCTCAACCTCTACGATGAGAGTAAAGCTTGTAGTGTAGATATTATATACCTTGATTTTTCAAAAGGCCTTTGACAAAGTTCCCCACAAACGTTTACTGCTAATATGAACTTAAAAAGCAGCATGGAATACCAAGGACGGTGTGTTGAATATGGATAGGAAAATTGGCTCAGCAAACAGAAAGCAAAGGGCTAGTCATAAACGGTAAGGCATATAAATGGACCACATTGGTAAGTAGCGGGGCTTACCCCAGGGATCCGGTACTAGGACCAATTCGGCTTTCCTAATTTACATCAACGACATTAGATGAGGGTACTCCACCTGCACAATCTCAAAATTTGCTGACCGATACAAAAAGTTGCAAATAGCGTACTGTCTCAAGAGAACAAGTTGGACGATATGCAACACCCAATCTTAGATAAATTGTCAATGTTGGGCCCAAATTTGGCAAATGAGTTTCAATGCGGATAAAATGTAAAAAGTACTAAATGTTCGGGATTTACCTAATATGCGGAAAAAGCAAAACTATTTCGATGCAATGGCACTCAGATTAAGAATGTAAAACAGAGAAAACTGATCTGGGAGTAAACAATATCGAGTAACCTAAAACCGATGGTTCAAACAATGTTCAGAAGTTTGTTCAAGAAGGCAAACAAAACTATTGGCTTTATAGGCAGGTCATTTGAGCATAGAATCCAAAAAGAAGTTATACTAACCCTTTACAATTCCTTAGTCCGCCATCTTCTGGAATACTGCGTTCCAATCCTGGTGCCCTTATTACCAAAAAAGATATAATCAAGCTTTTTTTTTTTTTTTTTCTTTTTTTTTTTTAGAACGAGGTTAACGTAGAGTTACCAAAATGATACCTAAGCACCTAAAGAACAAACCATACGAAGAGCGTCTTACGAGAAATTACAATCTATTTCCGTTTTAAACCCAGCGCAGATTTAAGTCAAGAGGCGACTTAATTCAAAGTGTTTCAAAATCATCAAAGGCATCGACAATATGAAAACTGTAGTAAGTACGTCACTATCGACACTTCTAATTACACGCGTGGAGGGAAACGGTTGCAAAATTATTGGTAACAATCTTTAAACTCGCACGAATCTAAGAATTTCTTCTTCAATCGAGTTGTTCAAATTGTGGCATGGTGCTTCCCCGAGACGTTATAGACCTGACAAGACACCACCGTTGATTCATTTTAAATTACGCCTAGACAAATATCTCGCATCAAACCCGCCGACTGACTGCGGTTTGGTAAAATGACATAACTTTATCCTCCCCTCAGCGAATAAGCCATATGTCCCCTACTAAACTCATAGTCCTAGCCACGTTAGTGCGCAAGGGCAGTAGTTCCCTTTCCAATGTTCCCCTTACCCACTCTAAACCACTGTTTGGACAATTGAATCCTCCCGAGTGAATTTGGAGGAACAAATGCAGCCTAGAAGGGATCAGAGATCTGTTGTTGCTTGATTTCCTTTGTACTCCTTTGTACTCTCTCTCTCTCTCTCTCTCTCTCTCTCTCTCTCCCCTAAAACCTGGAAGCCCTAGAGGTAAAGATAGGTCAGCCAGATCCCACTCTACTGAAGTCATACTCTGTGTGTGTGTGTGTGTGTGTGTGTGTGTAGGATATGTGTGTGTGTTTGTGTGTGTGTTCCATTAAAAGAGTCACTTTTTTCATTTAAGCCTCATTGTTCTTTTTAGGCTACATATCATCCTGGCTATCAGATGATTTTATTAAACTTCGAGAGGAATTGGGAGACTCAAGAATATGGAGGCGATTCATTGGTGTCCATCCCTTCGATCAACAAGGTGTATGGCAATAGATAGGCATAGATGGTTAAGGGGAGATTTTCACTTGGTGTGTTTTTGTCTAGGCCCCCTACTCCCTTATGTTTAGCCCCATTAGTTAAGAAGTGTGTCCCATTAGTTTGGCGATTATAAGACCTTTCAACCCATTTCTGTCAATTTTAAGACCTTTCGTGCCCTTTAGGAGTCATTTTTTTACTGGCGAGCGATAGCGAGCCTATAATATAGAAGGAACCAGCCTTTGGCCGGGACATTTTTCTACCGAAAAATTTACAAATTTACATCGAAGGGAGCGCTTGAGGGTATATTTACATCGAAGGGAGCGCTTGAGGGTATATTTACATCGAAGGGAGCGCTTGAGGGTATATTTACATCGAAGGGAGCGCTTGAGGGTATATTTACATCGAAGGGAGCGCTTGAGGGTATATTTACATCGAAGGGAGCGCTTGAGGGTATATTTTAAGCTTGATGGAGTTCTAGGGAGAATACTGAAAACCTCCCCTTAAGCTACAGTAATTGAGGTTTTACCCCTTTTGAGTTCCAAAGGTCCACCTAAGTAATATACAATCTCCTAAAGTTAGCCAGAAAATACTACGGCTTCATCCTATTGAGGGGCTTAAAGGGCAATTATTACTGTAGCCCAAAAAGTGTTATTTATATAGAGCACCTTCACTCTTTCTCTAATACACTTAATACAAATGTG
>CM064513.1:56606773-56622477 GCA_032716605.1 Paralithodes platypus | reverse complement strand
AGAGGAACTAGTGTTTACAGAAATCTATGATGTGATTGAGCAGAAACAGAATCTCCTGGCTTACAATACACACAGCATTAGAGACTTTTTTAGCAGAAGTATTTCAATTCCCGCGTTATGCTAATGCTTTGAGAACCAGCCGAATAAATAAAAAATTAGGTGGACGGGGTGCGCGTTATTATTTTATAGTCAAAGAGAAGTCTTAAACACGACCGCAGATCGTGTCAAACCTCAAATGGTTGAACGTCGACACATCTTTTGTGCGGTCCGATAATTCAAAAGTAATAATAAAATTGGCTACAAAATAATACTTGCGTTAATATACATGACCTCCAGCCTCTCAATCAGTGCAAACTGACCTGAAGAGAAATTTCAGCAGCAACTAACATTGCAGATGTAAGCTAACTCACAAGATACCGTTAATTTTTGCTGCGGACTTTAATTTACCTGCCTGACCAAGTGGACGCAGGCAGATTATAATCTTAACATTCACACTACCGGACATGAATTGTATACGAACTTGCAAGAGAGTCTCGCTTTATCAATCTTGTTCGGTATTCGCCACCTGGCATGACAATAGGTTAAATGCCGACCACGTTGGTAATAACGTTCTTGACCTGTGTACTATGCCCCCACAACAAAAGTAAAGAATTAGATAGAGAATTTGAAGTGGATGTTCGGATTGATGAATTGTTCAGTAACAGCGATCCACTCGTACGATAACTTTCACTTTAAAGTTTACTTTTTTTTTTTTTACGTAAACTGAAGCCAAATAGTAGCATCTGAAAAAAGTCCCTTAATTTCAGAAAGCACAACTCTCCATAAACTTAGAGACTATGTTTAAAGAAAACTGACATGGATGCGTTTTAGATTAAACAATAACGACATACAATATCATCTTGGAAGGTTATCGCAAAACCCACTATACCTAAGAGCAGGATGCAAGACATGCATACCATCGAAAATACGAGCCGTCCCAGGCGCATAATAATAAGCCCCAAATCGGTGGGAATAAAGATATTTCAAAACTAGCCTGCTGAGTCCTAAAAAATTTGCTAATGATTGAGATTAAAATCCTCACAAAATGACGAAGAAGAACGGGTGAAAGATTTGTAGAGCTACGACGCAGACAGCCAAAAAAGTTAATTAAGACAAAGCTAAAAATGACACCTTAGAAGCTTACATATTTAGTTACCCGAATCAAAGTAAAACAAACCCCCCCGAAAGAAGTTCTATAGTTATATCCAGAATAGAAAATGTATGGTTTACATTTCCAACTGCTTGCCCCAACCGCCTTAGTACGATGATAAAATGGAGGAAATACACGCAAAGACGAAGCCCCCCTACAAATGCAAAGTAATGCCCTCAATAGACCTTACTGTTTTGCATCAGTTTTTACACCGAGAAGACCTCAGTGGATATCCATAAACTACCATCGCCAGCATTCAGATGGATAATTCAGAGTGGTTTCTAAGACAATCATAACAGTATACAGAGAGCCAGCCAAGTATTGAATTGATATTAGAATAGAAAGCAAGGCCCTAAATAGAAAAACGCCAGGCCCTGATACAATCTCTGGTCCTAAGAGATTCTAAAGGAAGCTAAGAATGAAGCCTCTCCAAACCACTGACCATTACTATTCAGAATATAACATCCTTGACCGCAGTCTGGCAAAATAGTGCCTGCATCAGTGGAAGACTAGCCAACGTAACACCGATCATTCAAAATAAGAACCGCAAGCAAAGATCCCTGACCCAGTAGTAACTTATCGCCTCCAATTAGCGTAAACCTCAGGTTGTATGTTAAAAATGCTAGAAGAGAAACGGGCATACGCAGAGCAGATCTCGTAAATCAATCTTAGAGGAAAATAACATACTATTAAAGATACTCAAACACGGCCCTTCCCTTTTTTTTTTTCGTTAAAAAACGCCACCCTCCCCCCCCCCCCCACTTCCATGTTTAACATAACCTCTTAGACTTCTTCCACGAGTATCCTCCAACCTACTTACGATGAGGAGGTAAACAGCTGATAGATTGTCAAATATATATTGTAACTTGATATTTCAAAAGGCCTTTGCACAAAGTATCCCCCACAAACGTTTATCTGCTAAAACTAAAAGCGCCCATGGATGGACTTACAAGCGGTAGTGTGTGAAATGGATAGAAAGATTGCGCACTCAGCAACTAGAAAGGCATAAGGCAGTTAGTCCATAAACTGGTAAGGCGAATCTAAATGGTACCAATGCTAAGTAGGGAAGCCGCGAGGTACCCCAGGGATCGGTAATTCTAGGACCAATTCTCTTTCTAAATACCTATACATCAACGACATAGAATATGAGGACGCGTCTCACCTGCACAATCTCAAATGTAATTTGCTGACTGAAGTACAATAAAAATCAATGCAAATAGCGCCTACTACTCAAAAGAACAAGTTTGGACGATAATGCAACACAATCTAGATAATCCGTCATGTTGGAGTTTGTTTACCGGCCCCAAATTTGGCAAATGCCCCAGTTTCATTATGCGGATATAATGATAAAGTACCTTACATGTCGGATCACCTAAATGAGAAAGCAAACTATTCGATGAATGGCACTCAGGCTTAGAATGTAAACAGAGAAACTGATCTGGGAGTAACAATATCGAGTAACTAAAACCGAAGTCAACAATGTTCAGAAGTTGTTTAAGAAGGCATAAAACAAAATAATTGGCTTTATAGGCCGATCATTTTGAGCATAAATCCAAAGAAGTTATACTATACCCTTTAGCAATTCCGTCGTCCGCCCTCTTCTGGAATACTGCGTTCAAATCCTGGTGCCCTTATTACCAAACAAGATATAAAAACAAGCTAGAACGAGTTTTCAACGTAGAGTTACCAAAATGATACCTAGCCTAAAAGAACAAAACCACTACGAAAAGAGCGTCTTAGAGAATTAAATCTATGTCCTTTACACCCAGTCGGCCAAGATTAAGAGGCGACTTAATTCAAGTGTTCAAAAATCATCCAAAGGCATCGACAATATGAACTGTAGTAAGTACTTCACTATCGACCAATCTAATTACACGCGGGGGAGGCAACGGTTGCAATAATTATTGGTAAATACTTTTAAACTCGCACGAAATACTAAGAATTTCTTCTTCAATCGAGTTGTCACCAACTTGTGGAATGGGCTTCCCCGAGACGTTATAGGACTGCAGACAGCGTTGATTCATTTAAATTCCGCCTAGGACAATATCTCGCTATCAAACCCGCCGGACTGACTGCGTTTGTAAGAATGAATAAACTTTTATCCTCCCCTCAGTTACTTAACCCACTAGTGCTCCCCTACTAACTTCCTAGTCTGCCACGTTAGTGGCAGGGCTAAGTAGTTTGCCTTTCCAATGTTCCCTTACCCACTCTAAACCGCTGTTTGCGACAGTTGATCCTCAGTTGTGTTTGGAGGACAAGCAACCTAGAAGGGTCACTAGACCTGTTGTTGCTTGATTTCCTTTGTACTCCTTTGTACTCTCTCTCTTTCTCTCTCTCTCTCTCTCTCTCTCTCTCTCTCTCTCTGTGTGTGTGTGTGTGTGTCACACACACATACAATATCTGCCTGTTCCCGAGCTCTCCCCCTCCCCTCCACTCCCACATAAAATACTTGAGGAACATGTGCCTTGGGAGCGGTGTGTGTATGTGTATGTGTGTGGGTGTGTGTGTAGATCGGTGTGTGTGTGTGTGTAGGTGTAGGTCAGCTTGTGTGTGTGTGTGTGTGTAGGTCAGTGTATGTGTATATATGTGTCGGTGTGTGTGTGTTGGTGTGTGATGTGTTGGTGTGTGATGTGTTGGTGTGTGATGTGTTGGTGCGTGTGTGTGAGAGAGAGAGAGAGAGTATGTGTGTGTGTGTGTGTTTGTTTGTTAGCTTGTGTTTGTATTTTTCCCAGTCAAATATACACGACTGCAAGCATCTTACGTTGGCAGTGAAATCTATTTAAGAAGGGGAGATTTCCACTTGAGGGATTCTTTTCTTTACCCCTTTTCTCCCTCATGTTTAACCTCATTGCTATTGAGATTTTAAGATGTTCGCCCCATTAGTTTGGCGATTTTAAGAACTTTCACCCCATTTATGTCACTTTTAAGACCTTTCGTGCCATTTAGGTGTCGATTTTTACTTGGCGAGCGATAGCGAGCCTGTAATTTAAGAAGAACAAATTTATCTTGAAAGGGGGTCAAGGGGGTGTAATTTCAAGCTTGATGGAAATCTAGGAAACACACTAAAAAACCTCCCCGTAAGAAGACGAAACACGTTTAATAACTTGAAGACGAAAAACGTTAAATAACTTCTTACATATAGTCCAACCCTGGAATGTGTGAATATGTAGGCTATATATATATATATAATTTGTGTTTTCTGGATAATTATTTTCTCATTAATTAGCTGGTACAGTTCCCTAGACTTAGAATGGAAGGCACTGAAGACATTTGGGCGCTTCGATTTAGTAACGTTGATCATTCTTATTTAACAAAATAGGCATTAATATGAGTCATAGTCATGCCATAATAGTTTCATATTTTGCCATAAAGAATCGAGATATCAGCTAATAAGAGATTCAATTAATCGACAGCTGAAATATATCCCACTATAGTCAGAAAAAGTTTCAAGTCAAAATGGTCACAACCAGAACGGCCACAGTCTCTTACCCAAATGTTACTTAATTTAAGGGGAGATGGGTCGGTTTTCTGATCCCGCTTTTTCCTCATGTTTAGCTCCATTAGTTTTCAGATTATAAGACGTTCGGCCCATTAGTTTGGCGATTTTAATACCTTGCGACCCATTTCATTGTAAATTTTAAGACCTTTCGTGCCACTTACAGTAGGTGTCGAGTTTTTCCTGGCGAGCGATAGCGAGCCTGTAATTTTAAGAGTAATCGACCTTCGGTCAGGACAGTATAAATTATCTTGAAAGGGGTCTAGGGGTGTTTTTGAAGGGGGGTCTAGGAGGTGTTTTTTACAGCTTGATGGGGGGGGGGTCTAGGGGGGTTTTTGAAGGGGGGTCTAGGGGGTGTTTTTTACAGCTTGATGGGGGGGTTAGGGGGTGTTGTGTCTAGGGGTGTTTTTGAAGGGGGGTTTAGGGTTTTTTTTTTTACAGCTTGATGGGGGGGGGGGTGGTCTAGGGGGTGTTTTTTTACAGCTTGATTGGGGGGGGGGGTCTAAGGGGGGTTTTTTACAGCTTGATGGGGGGGTCTAGGGGGTGTTTTTTTACAGCTTGATGGGGGAGGGGTCTATGGGGTGTTTTTTTACAGCTTGATGGGGGGGTCTAGGGGGTGTTTTTTTACAGCTTGATGGGGGAGGGGTCTATGAGGTGTTTTTTACAGCTTGATGGGGGGGTCTAGGGGGTGTTTTTGAAGGGGGGTCTAGGGGGTGTTTTTGAAGGGGGGTCTAGGGGGTGTTTTTGAAGGGGGGGTCTAGGGGGTGTTTTTTACAGCTTGATGGGGGGGGGGTCTAGGGAGGAAACTAAAAAAATAAATAATAATAATATAAAGATAAATTAATAATCAAATAAACAGGCCCATCCCCCCCTTAACCCCTTCTATACCGATGACGTACTTTTTATTTGATATCAGCTACATTTAGACGATTTTATTAAGCATAGGAAGGATATATGGTGGTTAAAAAGATTAATTGAGATACCTGTAGCCTTTTCATTGGTCGACGTATTTCCTATTCTGAATAAAATCGTCTAATAGTGCCCTGAATAAAATGAAAAAGACGTAGTCGGTACAGAAGGGGTTAACGTACCGCTAACTAAACCTAAACTAAACTTACCAGACCTGAGCTAATTATAATGTAAAACTTGCAAAATAAACAAACCAAAACTGGGACGACACAAGATAAACGCAAATTAACTCATTAAAATCGCTATGTGGAAATAACGCTTAATAAAATACAATTTGAAATAAAAAAACACAATCCACCACATAGGGTGTACATTACTACATGAGCAAGTTAATCTGGTTCCTGAGCAAAATAATCGCACACATAACAATGCACTATCGTCATGTTCAAGGAATTAGCCAGTTTGGGAAGTACGGGACGTTCTGGTAAATTTAACTAAATTCTGTATGAATAAAGAAACTACAATTTGTATCAAATTTTATAATAAGGTAATTTGCAATTTGACAAGATATCTATAGTAGTACAACAAACATACAGCACTCACTAACGATAGTGCTATTGGAGAGAGAGAGAGAGAGAGAGAGAGAGAGAGAGAGAGAGAGAGAGAGAGAGAGAGAGAGAGAGAGAGAGAGAGAGAGAGAGAGAGAGAGAGAGAGAGAATGAGTGAGAGTGGGTGTGAGAGAGTGAATGATAGTGTGAGAGTGAGTGAGAGTGGGAGTCAGAGTGAGAGAGTGTGTGTGAGAGAGATTTAGAGTGTGTGTGTGTATGTGTGTGTGTGTGTGTGTGTGTGTGTGTGTGTGAGAGAGAGGGAGAGCAAAGCCCATTTGGTCCCCACGAGGTGGTTGGGCCTTAAAATTACCGGTAAACTATATATTATTCCCATATAGCCTACTATACACAGTGGAAGAAAATGACAGTAGAACAGAGAGAGAGGTAATTACTATAGCCTACATATGCCGATGGTAAGTGCTACACATGTCTCCCTTTGTTCAAGAGTGTGTGAAGCATCTAAACCTTCTATGTTACACCTTGTCTACCTCATAGGCCACGTATATACTGTATGTACTGTATATGTGTGAAGCATCTAAACCTTCTATGTTACACCTTGTCTACCTCATAGGCCACGTATATACTGTATGTACTGTATATGCTGGTATAACATTTTCCTGTCCACACTTCTTGACTTGTAACCGTGGAACCTCTGCAGTGGACTATTTTTATATCCACTCCCTGTCACCCCTTCACCACTTTTGACTTAGGGTTGTAGTTCTCTTCTTCTCCTCCTCCTCCTCCTCCTCCTCCTCCTCCTCCTCCTCCTCCTCCATATATACTGTGTATATATATATTATATATATATATATATATATATATATATATATATATATATATATATATATATATATATTATATATATATATATATTTATATATATATAAAATTATACAGTATATTCATTTTCTGCTGAAACTGTATTTAGCCTGAGGGACATATTAAAATAAATATATCGAACATGGCAAAAACAAGCAAAATCCTCCATAATAATTGAAAACAAACCATCCTAACCCCCAAGAGGTCGGATGGGATAGCGTTACCGACCCGTCACCGCTCGCTAAAAGGCCAACTAGTAATATGATACACCAAACGTCTTTTATAATACAACCTAACTCTAGCCTCACTACTCTTTCCCACCTTTTAGTTACTAGGCATCATTCTCCAAGCTTTCATTCTTCTTGTCTCGATTCATTCTTTAACTGTTCATGCTTCCTTTCCATCTTCATTCTTTTTGTCCTCTTCATTCTCCATCTCTTCATTCTTCTTGTATTCTTCATTCTCAATCTTTTCATTCTGCTTGTCTCTCTTCATTCTCCATCTTTTCATTCTTCTTGTCTCTCTTCATTCTCCATCTTTTCATTCTTCTTGTCCTCTTCATCCTCAATCTTTTCATTCTTCTTGTCTCTCTTCATTCTCCATCTTTTCATTCTTCTTGTCTCTCCTCATTCTCCAAATGTTCATTCTTTTTGTCTCTCTTCATTCTGCAACTTTTCATGCTTCCTTTCTTTCTTCATTCTCCAACCTTTTCATTCATCTTGTCATTCATTCTCCGACTTTTCATTCTTCTTGCCTCTTTATTCTCCTACTTTACATTCTTCGTGTCCCTCTTCATTCTCTATATTTTCATTCTTATTGTCCCTCCTCATCCTCCAACTTTTCATTTTCTTGTCATGCTCCATCTGTTCAGTCTTCGTGTCCCTCTCTATTCTCCAACTTATTATTTTAGTCTTATTCATTCTCCACCTTTTTATTCTTCTCATCTCTTCATTCTCCAACTTCCCAACAATCTTCCTCCATTTCTGTTTCCCGTTCATATTTTCATTCTTTATTCTACAACTACTCATGCTTTTCCTCTTCATTCTCTATCTTTTCATCCTACTCGTTTCCCTTTCACTCTTTTACTTCTCACGTTTCGCTTTTCGCCACATTGTCCTAATTCTCATTTTTCAGTTCCTTAACACATTCACTTTGTTATTTTTTGTTTCTCTTTCTCTCCCTTACTTCTCATTCTAACTCTCCCCCTCCCCCCTCTTTCCTCATTCTCACTCCCATACTCTCCATCTCACCCCCTCTCTCTCTTACTCCTCTCTCGCTCTCTCTTTCGCTCTCTCTATTGCTCCTCATGCTCACTCTCACTCACTCACACACACTCTGTCTCTCGCTCTCTCTCGGTGACTGTGTTTGCACGGCAGAGTCAACTGATACAGCCCAACAATTCTGCTTTTCCTTTTTCTTCTCTCTCTCTCTCTCTCTCTCTCTCTCTCTCTCTCTCTCTCTCTCTCTCTCTCTCTCTCTCTCTCTCTCTCTCTCTCTCTCTCTCTCTCTCTCTCTCTCTCTCTCTCTCTCTCTCTCTCTCTCTCTCTCTCTCTCTCTCTCTCTCTCTCATTCTTATATATCCTATCTATCACTCATTCTTACATCACTAGTTATCTCGTTTATCTCTCACTCATTCTTATATCTCCTATACCTCACTCAAATCTCTCACTCAATCATCTATATCTAGCTCTCTGTTATGTCTCACTCCATCGTATATATCTAGCTCTCTCGTTAATCTCAAACTCAATCGTATATCTAGCTCTCTCGTTATGTCTCACTCCATCGTATATATCTAGCTCTCTCGTTAATCTCAAACTCATTCGTATATCTAGCTCTCTCGTTTATGTCTCACTCCATCGTATATATCTAGCTCTCTCGTTAATCTCAAACTCAATCGTATATCTAGCTCTCTCGTTTATGTCTCACTCCATCGTATATATCTAGCTCTCTCGTTAATCTCAAACTCATTCGTATATCTAGCTCTCTCGTTTATGTCTCACTCCATCGTATATATCTAGCTCTCTCGTTAATCTCAAACTCATTCGTATATCTAGCTCTCTCGTTTATGTCTCACTCCATCGTATATATCTAGCTCTCTCGTTAATCTCAAACTCAATCGTATACCTAGCTCTCTCGTTATGTCTCACTCCATCGTATATATCTAGCTCTCTCGTTAATCTCAAACTCAATCGTATATCTAGCTCTCTCGTTATATCTCACTCCATCGTATATATCTAGCTCTCTCGTTAATCTCAAACTCAATCGTATATCTAGCTCTCTCGTTATGTCTCACTCCATCGTATATATCTAGCTCTCTCGTTAATCTCAAACTCAATCGTATATCTAGCTCTCTCGTTATGTCTCACTCCATCGTATATATCTAGCTCTCTCGTTAATCTCAAACTCATTCGTATATCTAGCTGTGGCGTTTATGTCTCACTCCATCGTATATATCTAGCTCTCTCGTTAATCTCAAACTCAATCGTATATCTAGCTCTCTCGTTATATCTCACTCCATCGTATATATCTAGCTCTCTCGTTAATCTCAAACTCAATCGTATATCTAGCTCTCTCGTTATGTCTCACTCCATCGTATATATCTAGCTCTCTCGTTAATCTCAAACTCAATCGTATATCTAGCTCTCTCGTTATGTCTCACTCCATCGTATATATCTAGCTCTCTCGTTAATCTCAAACTCATTCGTATATCTAGCTCTCTCGTTTATGTCTCACTCCATCGTATATATCTAGCTCTCTCGTTAATCTCAAACTCAATCGTATATCTAGCTCTCTCGTTATGTCTCACTCCATCGCATATATCTAGCTCTCTCGTTATGTCTCACTCCATCGTATATATCTAGCTCTCTCGTTAATCTCAAACTCAATCGTATATCTAGCTCTCTCGTTATGTCTCACTCCATCGTATATCTAGCTCTCTCGTTATGTCTTACTCCATCGTATATATCTAGCTCTCTCGTTAATCTCAAACTCAATCGTATATCTAGCTCTCTCGTTTCTGGTCTCACTCCATCGTATATATCTAGCTCTCTCGTTAATCATCAAAATATCTAGCTCTCTCGTTATGTCTCACTCCATCGTATATATCTAGCTCTCTCGTTATGTCTCACTCCATCGTATATATCTAGCTCTCTCGTTAATCTCAAACTCAATCGTATATCTAGCTCTCTCGTTATGTCTCACTCCATCGTATATATCTAGCTCTCTCGTTAATCTCAAACTCATTCGTATATCTAGCTCTCTCGTTTATGTCTCACTCCATCGTATATATCTAGCTCTCTCGTTAATCTCAAACTCAATCGTATATCTAGCTCTCTCGTTTATGTCTCACTCCATCGTATATATCTAGCTCTCTCGTTAATCTCAAACTCATTCGTATATCTAGCTCTCTCGTTTATGTCTCACTCCATCGTATATATCTAGCTCTCTCGTTAATCTCAAACTCATTCGTATATCTAGCTCTCTCGTTTATGTCTCACTCCATCGTATATATCTAGCTCTCTCGTTAATCTCAAACTCAATCGTATATCTAGCTCTCTCGTTATGTCTCACTCCATCGTATATATCTAGCTCTCTCGTTATGTCTCACTCCATCGTATATATCTAGCTCTCTCGTTAATCTCAAACTCAATCGTATATCTAGCTCTCTCGTTATGTCTCACTCCATCGTATATATCTAGCTCTCTCGTTAATCTCAAACTCAATCGTATATCTAGCTCTCTCGTTATGTCTCACTCCATCGTATATATCTAGCTCTCTCGTTAATCTCAAACTCAATCGTATATCTAGCTCTCTCGTTATGTCTCACTCTATCGTATATATCTAGCTCTCTCGTTAATCTCAAACTCAATCGTATATCTAGCTCTCTCGTTATGTCTCACTCCATCGTATATATCTAGCTCTCTCGTTAATCTCAAACTCATTCGTATATCTAGCTCTCTCGTTTACCTCTCACAAACACATTTATCTTTTAACGTTCTATATATTTCTGAATTATATCCTCTCCCTCTCACACTCACTCTGGTAATAGTATATTAATATATGCGTGTGTATATATTTGTATATGTGTATGTACAGTATGTGTGTGCGTATGTATATATGTGTATACATATGTATGTGTATATGTATGTATGTTTAATTGTTTATATATATAGGCTACATAATTATGTATGCGTATGTGTATACATACAGTACAGTATATGCATATATTATGTGCATATGCAGGGGTAGAGAGTATGTGTATGTATGTATATACAGTACATATGTATATTACAACAAAAAGTGTTCCATTTCCTTCTTTACTATAAATTTACTAGTAAATATGATCTCGTCTCTGATGGGGTCACTCTTCTACTTATGTTTCTATGTTGGTCTGCGTGAAGCCTTTTCATTTAGCCGACCCAAAAGTCGGATGGATTGGTGGACGGGGAGAGAGCCTTCCACTTTACTATCCTTGTCCTAAACATTAGCATTTATATTTGTTTCCCTCTTTATGATTTAAGGCCGGACTGTCTAATAGGAACTGCAAGGTCTGTGTAGTCTGTGTATCTACGTAACTCAATGTAGCTCTTCTCTCTAATCGCTTGCTTAATTACTTCAGCCTAAACTCCCTGTGCCATCTGTTTCTACTCCTTCTATCTCTATCTCTATTTCTTTACTGGCGCTGGTATTTACACTCACTCACTCTTTGTCTTCCTCTCACACACTCACACACTCCCTCTCTGTCTCTCACACACACTCTCTCTCTCCCTCTCTCTCACACACACTGTATCAGAACTAACTCGGTGATTCCACTGTCGGCCAGACATTTCTCACTTAACTCACAGTTCTAGCCTGCCGACTTACTCACTCCCTCACACACTCTCTCTCTCTCTTCACTTTACTACTATTGTGTCTTATTCTCTCTGCTTTCCTTATTCTCTATTCGCCTTCTCTTCCCTATCCTCTTCTCCCCTTTAGCTTTCCTATCTTATCTATCCTCTTTACTCCTATCTTATCCTATTATCTCATATTTCCTTATTCTCTATTCGCCTTCTCTTCCCTATCCTCTTCTCCTTTTTAGCTTTCCTATCTTATTTTTCCTCTTCTCTCTATCCTCTTTACTCCTATCTTATCCTATCATCTCATATTTCCTTATTCTCTATTCGCCTTCTCTTCCCTATCCTCTTCTCCCCTTTGGCTTTACTATTTATTTTCCCTCCTATTTCTATCATCTTTACTTCTCTCTTGCTTTATTCCATTTATCTATCCTTATTCGCTTCTCTTGCCTAATCCTCTTTCCCTACCTTATTCCCTATTCTCTTCCCTATCCTCTTGACCGTTTGTTCTAGCCTCTCTTCTCCTTCTTCCTCTCCCTAACCTCTTTATTCCTCTCTTACCTGATCATCTCTTTTTCCTTCTTATTCCTCATTCGCTTCTCTTCCTATCCTCTTGTCCTTTCTATCTCTCCCATTTTATATTCTTTATATGATGTTTTATCTTTTCCCGTCTCTACCGCATACGCTCTCTCTCTCTCTCTCTCTCTCTCTCTCTCTCTCTCTCTCTCTCTCTCTCTCTCTCTCTCTCTCTCACACACCACTACCACCCAGACATTTCTCACTTAAGGGGAGATGGGCCGGTTTTCTGGTCCCTTTTCTCCCTCGTGTTAAGCCCCATTTGTTTTGAGATTATAAGACGTTCGGCCCATTAGTTTGGCAATGTTAACACCTTTCGCCCCATTTCGTTGTCAATGTTAAGACCTTCCGTGCCATTTAGGTGTCGATTTTTTCCTGGCGAGCGGTAGCGAGCCTGAAATTTAAAGAGGACTTGGCCTTCGGCCGTGACATTTTTCTACCGAAAAATGTACAAATTTATCTTGAAGGGGGATCTAGGGGGTGTTTTTCTAATTTTGATGGAAGTCTAGCGAGGAAACTAAGAAATATAGGAATAAATTGATTAATAGACCCCCAAAACGGCCCATCTCCCCTTAACTACCCTGGTATGTCCATCCTCTATCCTCTTTACTCTCCCACCACCAAACCTACTCTCTCTCCTCCTCCTCCTCCTCCCTAGCCCCTTCCATTCCTCGGTCAATCTCGTCTGCTGCCATCTCTTTAATTTTCCTTTCTCTTCTTCTCCTTTGTCGTTTCTAGCGCCCCCCCCCCCCCCTCCCCCCAATCGCTCCAAGTCTCTCTCTCTCTCTCTCTCTCTCTCTCTCTCTCTCTCTCTCTCTCTCTCTCTCTCCATTATATCTATATACAGTATACCATTATTTCCGTTTACCTATTTATGTAGCCTATCTATATAAAACCTATTTACTTTACCAACGCATTTATCTATATATCTATCTACCAACCAATAGATATATAAATACCACTCATGCTATCTATCTATCTATCTATCCTCCTCTCTATGTACTGTATATCTCCCTTCCCTAGCCGTGAGCACTGTACTGTACGGGAGGTAACTTTGTGATTCATCTGACACCCACACACTCTTACTGTTCTAGCCTTATATCTGTCTCTTACCATCTTCACTACTCTTTATACCTCCATTCCTCCCTTAACCCCTTCTATACCGGCGACGTCTTTTGATTTTATTCTGGCTCCTACTAATCGATTGTATTCACTTTAGGAAGGATCTTTAGCAATTATAAGGCTTCGAACTATCTCAATCAACCCTTTTAACCACCACAGATCCTTTCTAAGCTGCATACAATCGTCTAAATATTGCTAGAATAAAATATAACATACGTCGACGGTACACTTACTCCCCTGATCTCTCTCTCTCTCTCTCTCTCTCTCTCTCTCTTTGTACTCCTTTGTGCTCTCATTTTTTACAATGCTGGGTACGACATGACATGGAGATGATATATTGTTTTGTTTTGTAATGTTTATATCTGTAAATAATATGACTCAACAAGAATAACGACTGATGGATGGTGGAAATAAAGATTACTATTAGCACGGGTATTCTATTCTTTTAATCCCCGTTCTCCATTATCATTTTATATTTCTCTATCATCTCCTTTCATCCCCTTATTCACTGTTCTTCTCTATTAGGCAATACTTCCACCGACTAATGTTTGTGTTTCTATCATCTTTCAGTCTCTATGCTATTATGTTTCTTTAGCGAACTACATATTTGCTTATCTCTCTCTCTCTCTCTCTCTCTCTCTCTCTCTCTCTCTCTCTCTCTCTCTCCAACATTACAGATGCTTGTATTTTATCTGATTTTAAAGGCAAACTTAGAAGCCTCCTTTTAATCAACAGATCTATAACATAAGCTATTGTTATTTACGTATAACATAAGCTATTGTTATTTAAGTATTAAGCCACAACTGCATTGGTTTGTGATAGTTTTGTATCTTACCCATGATTATATGATATTTTAGTATACTTGTATAGATATTTTAATTGGATCTGTAGAGAATAACCACGTTTTAGTAGAAATAATATTATTTGAAATTGAACTCTTTCTCACTTTCACTTTCTCCTTATCTTCTTCAGTGCCATCTATTCTCTCCCCTCTTTCCTTTCTCCCTCTCCCTCTCCCTCGCTCTCTCTCTCACTTTCACTCCCCTTTCCGTCCGACTACCTAATGTCTCCATTCCCATCCCTCTATTTTTACCCTTCGTCTGTTCCTTCTCTTCCCTCCATTCTGCTTCCGTCCTCTCTTGGAACCCTCTCCTTTCCCTCTCTTATACAATTGTCTTTAGTTATTTTATAGCCTTTATCTATTGTTTCCATCTTATTCTCTCATTGTCATTCATTTTCTTTCCTCCATTACATTATATTTTTATTTCCACAATCTCCACTCATTCACGTTCATTCTCTCTCCCATTATCTTTCTCGTTCTTTCCCTCACACATAAACACACACATACACACACTCTCTCTCTCTGACACCCATACAGACACTCACTACACCCACACCCTCATTACATACACACACACACCCAAACAGACACACCCACACCCAAACACGCACTACACACCCACCCACCCAGAAACATACACACACACACAGCCCGTAGCCTAGTGGTAGAGCTCTCGTCTCACACACGAGGGGCCGGGGGTTCAATCCCCGGCCGGGCGGAGACAAATTGGGCTTTGTCTCCTTTCATGTGTTAGCCTCAGTTCACCTAGCTGTAAATAGGTACCTGGAATAAGTGGACGACGTTGTGACGTCCCATCTGGGGTTGGCAAAAATGGTACAAGGCGAGATGGGTATCATATGGTTCACCTAAGCTGATGGCTACCTAAGCCTTCGGGCGAGACGGTACCGTCTATAGTGAGAATGGTACCATACAGATCCACCCTAAGCCTTCGTTTCCGATGTCGCCAATTGGCTAAAAATACAGACTACACACACATCCACAACCATTCCAACGATACATATAACACCTACACATATAGGAGGCGGGAAATAACGAGCATGCTCACTCCCGCAATACAACTAGAGTAAGTACTAGAGTAAGTACATCCACACACACACACACACACACATCTCCACCCACACACACACACACACACACACACACACACCCACATCCACACACACACACACATCCACACACACACACATCCACACACACACACATCCACACACACACACATCCACATCCACACACACACACACACACCGTCCTTCCCTAATGCCTCATATTTCTTGATCCTTCCAATTTT
>CM064513.1:56594273-56599273 GCA_032716605.1 Paralithodes platypus | reverse complement strand
GTTATCACTTTCCATTATAAATACTAATGACTCACTATCAATTAATAAATCTAAATTTTTGCTATGTTGTTGTCAGTGAAATGTTCATGAAATAAAATATAAGACAAAAATATAACAGTGTATCAAACCGGAGCAATTTTGTTTAAGGGGAGGTTTCTAGGTTGTTCTCTAGACCTCCATCAAGCTTAAAATTACACCCTCTTGACCTCCTTTCAAGATAAATTTGTAAATTTTTCGGTAGAAAAATGTCCCGGCCGAAGGCCGGTTCCTCTTAAATTACAGGCTCGCTATCGCTCGCCAGGAAAAAATCGACACCTAAATGGCACGAAAGGTCTTAAAAGTGACATAAATGGGGCAAAAGTTCTTAAAATTGCCAAACTAATGTGGCGATCGTCTGAAAATCTCAAAAGCAATGGGGCTAAACATGAGGGAGAAAGGGGTAAATAAAAAAATCCCTCAAGTGGAAATCTCCCCTTTAAGTATGAGAAGGAATAGAATATAATTAACATGCAATAGCATTGTTTTGGCCATTGCATCACTTCCAAAAGGCATAACTGGAACTATGAACCACAATTGTATATTTGTGTATACCATAGTAGACTAGAAAGAACGAACTCGGCTTTCGTTTGACACCCTGAAATAAAAGCCTGCACATGCTAGATCACCACCAGACAATTTGAGCTGTGAGGTAATGTTCCAAGTAGTAAGGAGCCGGGAGCAAGGACAGGTCGTTCCTGTTAGGTATCGCCTTCGGAGGATGGGGAAATTGTTGTAAAATCCGCGGTGGTGGGTGAGAGAAGATTCCATGAGGCAAGACACCCCATCCCGCGGACCAGTACTGCGGGGTCAGGGATCACGGTTAACCCCTTCGGTACCAGCGACGTCTTATCAATTTGATTCTAGCTATATCTGGATGGGGAAATACTGGAACAAGTAGAGTGTTTTAAATATCTAGGAGGAACGATAAGCAAGAATGGAGGTATGGAAATCGAGGTAAAACAGAGAGTGTGTGAAGGAAGGAAAGTTTTTGGAGCAGTGGGAAGTATGTGGAAGGTGAGATATCTCAGAATGAAAGTTAAAAGTGCAATGTATCAAGGGATTTTTGTACCAACAGTGATGTATGGGGCTGAGACATGGGCTCTGAAGGTAAAGGAGAGAAGAAAGCAGGATGTGATGGAGATGAGCTGCTAGAGTACGTTTAGAGTGACTCGTAGAGACAGATTGAGGAATGAAGAGATACGTAGGAGAGTGGGACAGCAGAAACATTTGTCGGCCAGAGTGGACAGAAGGGTGCTGAGCTGGTATAGTCGTGTTGAACGAATGGAAGATGAAAGGCTTACAAAGAGAATATGTGAGTCAGATACAAGGAGAGGTAGAGGGGTAGGAAGACTTCCATTGAGATGGAGAGACTGTGTAGGACAAGCGTTGGAAGATAGAGGAATTACTAGAGATCAGGCAAGAGAAGTGGTAATAAATAGGAATGAATGGAGAATGCTAGTGAATAGATAAGTGTAAACACGGTCGTTTGGGAGGATCATGCGCCAGTTGGACTAGATAATAGTCCGTCAGGCGCATGGCCCGGGGAGCCGGTAGTAATGAAGGGTTAGCCTGGAAGCGTGGTAGGCGGGCTTGTGGTGGCAGCTCCGCTACGGGTCTGCCTGCGGAAATCGGAGCCTCTCCGGGAGATCTGGGTCCTGGGAATCTAGCTGGAAACCCCAAATGGGCCTGGGTCTCTGGGTATTTCTCCTGGACGACCTAGATGTGTGTGATTTTGTGTTTTATCTTGTTTTGTTTTTCTGCTGTGTTGTGATGTCCATGTTCGGGCTCTGTCTCGAGTCCCCCCCGACCCCAAAAAAAAAAAAAAAAAAAAAAAAAAAAAAGGAAAACAAATGGGGTAAGTACCAGCGTACATAAATCCATACATACATTCAGCTATATCTAGACGATTTTGTGCAGCTTAAGAAGGCTCAATGGCCGTAAAAAGGGTCGAGAGAGATGGTTCGAAGCCCGTTAGTTGCTGGAGGCCCTTTTTAAACTGTATACAATTGTCCAATAGTATCAAGAATAAAATTAAAGGGACGTCGCCGGTACAGAAGGGGTTAAAGGGAGGTTTTTAGTTAGTTCCCTAGACCTCCATCAAGCTTTAAAATAATACTCCCAAATTAATGCTCGCCAGGAAAAATTCGACACCTAAATGGCACGAAATTTCCTAAAATTGACAGAAATGTGGCGAAAGGTCTTATAATCGCCAAACTAATGAGGCGAACGTCTTAAAATCTCAAAACTAATGGTACAGTACTAAACATGAGGGAGGAGGAGGTCCAGAGGAAAATCCTAAAGTTAAAATCTCCCCTCAACACCAACGAAACAGTCGGACAGTTAACCATTTCACCACCATCACCTATTATATAACTGTTAACGATCATATATTTGTTTAAGAAGAATCAAAGTTATTTAGGTGAATTGTTGCGATAGTATTTACCCCTCTTGAGTCTTAAAGTTAGATTACATAATTATAAGCTAAAGAAAATCGTCTAATGGTACCGGTAACCAGAATAAGACGAAAATTACGTCATGGTGCTAAAAGGGTTAAGGGGAGATGGTTCACTTTTGGGGCGATTTTTGCATGTATTCATTATTTTTGCATGTATTCATTATTTTTGCATGTATTCATTATTTTTCTAGTTTCCTCCCTAGACCTCCATCAAATTTAAAAAAAACATCCATTAGATCCCCCTTCTAGATTAATTTGTACATTTTTCGGTAGAAAAATGTCCCGGCCGAAGGCCGATTCTTCCAACATTACAGGCTCACTATCGTTCGCCAGGGACAAAATAGACACCTAAATAGCACGAAAGGTCTAAATATTGACGAAGAAATGGGGCGAAAAGTCTTAAAATCGACCAATTAATGGGGCAAACATCTTACTGTAACATCGGAAAACTAATGGGGCTAAACATGAGGGAGAAAGTGGTCCAGAAAAGCGGCCCAGCGGAAAAGGTCGATTTACACCTTGGATTTTCCCCGCAACTGAATTTTGGCCACCTTTTTATGGGGAAGTATTGTATATATGTATTTATTTATTTTGTATTACCGGTATATATAATTATTTGCTTTAGTTTGCTCCATAGACATCAATCTAGCTTAATTAAAAACATCCCAAAGACAACCCCCCCCCCCCTTCGAGATGGATTTGTACATTTTTCGGTAGAAAAATGTCCAGGCCGAAAGCCGGGTCCTCCTAATTTACAGGCTCGCTATCGCTCGCCAGGAAAATATTGACACCTAAATGGCACGAAAGGTCTTAATATTGACAAAGAAATGGGCGAAAGTCATACATTTTGAAAACTAATGGGGCTAATCATGAAGGAGAAAGGGGGTTCAGGAAAATACAAACTACTTCCCCTTAAGACCATTTTGCACTGGTATCGGCAACTGCACTGAAGGTAGATTATCACAGGAAACATACCGGTAGCTTATAAATATACTGTATATATCAGAAGGTACCGTACCACATCAGGCTTTCTGGAAACAAGTATTCGTGTAAATCCATCTTTGTAGGCTAAAGTTGAGGGTGAAGGGTGAGGGTGGGGGGGGGGGGGGGGCAGGGTGAGGGCTGGTATTACTGGTTGTGAAGTGGACGGATAGTGTAAGGAAGGAGAGAATATACAGGCTACAGAAAGGTGAGGGTGAGGGGTGAGGGGGCAGGGTGAGGGTGAGGGGGCAGGGTGAGGGCTGGTATTACTGGTTGTGAAGTGGACGGATAGTGTAAGGAAGGAGAGAATATACAGGCTACAGAAAGGTGAGGGTGAGGGTGAGGGGGCAGGGTGAGGGCTGGTATTACTGGTTGTGAAGTGGACGGATAGTGTAAGGAAGGAGAGAATATACAGGCTACAGAAAGGTGAGGGTGAGGGTGAGGGGGCAGGGTGAGGGCTGGTATTACTGGTTGTGAAGTGGACGGATAGTGTAAGGAAGGAGAGAATATACAGGCTACAGAAAGGTGAGGGTGAGGGGTAAGAGTCAGGGTGTGGGTGAGGGGGCAGGGTGAGGGCTGGTATTACTGGTTGTAAAGTAGACAGATAACGTAAGGAAGCAGAGAATATACAGGCTACAGAAAGGTGAGGGTGAGGGGGCAGGGTGAAGGGTGACGGGGCAAGGTGAAGGGTGAGGGTTGGTATAACTGGCTCCGAAGTGGCCAGGTAATGTAAGGATAGAAATTATTCAGACTACTGTTAGGCCTACAGACAAGGAGTTAAGGCCAGGGTAAGGGTGAGAGGTGAGGGTGTAGTTGTGAGAGGTGAGGGTGTAAGGGTGAGAGGTGAGGGTGAGGGCTGATTGTGAAGTGGACAGCCGAAGTAAGGAAGAATATATTTACGCATAACTAATACAGGCTTAAGGGGGTAACCTGCTTTTTGTTATTTCTGTCCTTTTCTCTCTTTCTCTGGCTTGTATCCATTCGGCCCCATTCAGCCAACTATTTTAAAACGTTTATCCCCATCTAGGTGTCGATTTGTTCCTGGCGAGCGATAGCGAGCCAGCATTATATGAAGACATCCGGCTTCGCCGGAGAAATTTTTCTATCGAAAAATGTACAAATTTAGCCTGCTGTCAAACAAAAATAACAAATATGCTGGCTCGCTACCGCTCACCAGTAAAAAATTGACACCTGGATGGGTATAAACGTCTTAAACCAGTAGGCTGAATGGGGCCAAATGGATACAAGCCAGAGAAAGATAGAAAAGGACAGAATAAAAACAGGTCGCCCCCCTTAAAGCAGGGGAATGAAGGTGAAGAGGAAGGTTAAGGGGTGACAACACTGGCTTATTTACAGTGGGCGCAAGATGGAAGGAAGGAAATACTACACAGGCAGGAGGGTGAGGCTGACAAAAACTGGCATATTTCCAGTAGGTGTCAGATGGATGGAAGGAGACTGAAAGATGAGGCTGACCAAACTGGCCTTTTACAGTGAGTGTGAGATATAAGAAAGACGAGCCAACATA
>CM064513.1:56554273-56591773 GCA_032716605.1 Paralithodes platypus | reverse complement strand
ATAACTAATTGTGTCGACGTATAATTTGATATAACCCGAAGGTAAACTAAAGTGTACCGTACTTTCAGCATCCCCAACACGTAAACCTGTAGGATTTTGTTCTACAGAATCTACACTAACAGAAGTTCATAGAAGACCACGACTGGAGGGCAAATACTAAACAGTTATATTTGTACGGTCGGGTACAAAAACTCACTCCTAATAGTATACACACAATTGATTCTATGAACTTCAAAGCTAAGTTCTGAAACATCTGGACTATAATAAAGTTGTTTACTGTATTGTCTGGCCTGAGTTGGATACATATGATTAGCCCCATTAGTTTTGACATATTAAGACGTTCGGTCCTTTAGCTTGGCGATTTTAACACCTTTAGCTTCATTTCGTTGTCAATTTTAAGACTTATAGTGCCATTTAGGTGTCGATTTTTTCATGGCGAGCGATAGCAAGCCTGCAATTATAAGAGGAACCGGTCTTTGGCTGGGACATTTTTCTACCGAAAAATGTACAAATTTATCTTGTGAGTGGGGGGTGGGGTCTAGGGGGTGTTTTTCTAACTTTGAGGGAGGTCTAACAAGGAAACTAAAAATAAATAAATGAATAAATTAATTAATAGAAGAAACAAAACTAGCCCCTTAACTTGGTGGCTGGAGTAAAGTAAGAGAGTAGAGTCATTTGGATAGAGGAAGATTAAGGGGAGGTTTCCACTTGAGGGATTTTTTTCTGGATCCCTTTCTATCTCATGTTTAGTCCCATTGTTTTTGATATTATAAGACGTTCGCCCCATTAGTTTGGTGATTTTAAGAACTTTCGCCCCATTTATGTCAAATTTAAGACCTATCGTGCCATTTAGGTGTCGAATTTATCCTGGCGAGCGATAGCGAGCCTGTAATTTAAGAGCAGCCGGCCTTTGGCCGGGAAATTTTTCTACCGAAAAATGTACAAATTTATCTTGAAAGCGAGTCTAGGGGGTGTAATTTTAAGCTTGATGGAATTCTAGGGAACGAACTAAAAACCTCCCCTTAAGGGGAGGTTTTTAGTGTGTTTCCTAGACTTCCATCAAGCTTGAAATTACACCCCTTTGACCCCCTTTCAAGATAAATTCGTACATTTTTCGGTAGAAAAATGTCCCGGCCGAAGGCCGGTTCCTTTTGAATTACAGGCTCGCTATCGCTCGCCAGGAAAAATCGACACCTAAATGGGACGAAAGGTCTTAAAAGTGACAAATGGGGTGAAAGTTCTTAAAATCGCCAAACTAATGGGACGAACGTCTTAAAATCTCAAAAGCAATGGGGAGAGGGAGAAAAGGGGTAAAGACAAAAAATCCTCAAGTGGAAATCTCCCCTTAAGTTGAGAAATACTGGAATATATTAATCTCACTAACACCACCAAACACTTCCCAATGAAAGCATAATTATGATCCACCCGGGATTCGAACCTGGGTTACCACATTACAGATCTTGAACACTCAAACCATATGAATCAACGTAAAATATAAAAAGTCACGTAAAAGATAAAAAGTAACGTCGAAGATAAAATTAAAGTAAAAGATAAAAAGTAACGTAAAAGATAAAAAGTAACGTAAAAGATAAAAAGTAACGTAAAAGATAAAAAGTAACTTAAAAGATAAAAAGTAACTTAAAAGATAAAAAGTAACTTAAAAGATAAAAAATAAAGTAGAAGATAAAAGGAAACGTAAAAGATAAAAAGTAACGTAGAAGATAAAAAGTAAAGTAAAAGTTAAAAAGTAACGTAAAAGTTAAAAAGTAACGTAAAAGATAAAAGTAACGTAAAAGATAAAAAGTAAAGTAAGTTATAAAGTAACGTAAAAGTTAAAAAGTAAAGTAAAAGATAAAAAGTAACGTAAAAGATAAAAAGTAAAGTACAAGATAAAAAGTTACGTAAAAGATAAAAAGTAACGTAAAAGATAAAAAGTAACGTAAAAGATAAAAAAGTAACGTAAAAGATAAAAAGTAAAGTAAAAGATAAAAAGTTACGTAAAAGATAAAAAGTTACGTAAAAGATAAAAAGTAACGTAAAAGATAAAAAAGTAACGTAAAAGATAAAAAGTAAAGTAAAAGATACATATTCAAACGGGTGGGTAACTATTATAACTCACCACTGCACACGACAGGTTAGGTTGTGAAGGCCATATACGTAATGTGGCGGGTACTGTAATAATTAAGGGAGGTCACCTGATATTTGTTTCTCCTTTTCTTTCTTTCTCTGGCTTGTATCCATTCAGCCCCATTCAGCCTACTGTTTTATGACGTTTATCCCCATCCAGGTGTTGATTTCTTCCTGGCGAGCGGTAGCGAGCCAGCATTGTATAGAGAAATCCGGCTTCGCCGGAGATTTTTTCTATCGAAAAATGTACAAATTTAGCTTGCTGTCAAAAACATAAAATATACGTTGGCTCGCTACCGCTCGCCAGGAAAAAAATCGACACCTGGATGGGGATATAAGTCTTAAAACAGTAGGCTGAATGGGACCGAATGGCTACAACCGAGAGAGAGAGGGAGAGAGGGAGAGAGAGAAAAAAAACGAGGTGGGTCCCCTTAAGTGATTATTGTGTTCCCTATAAAGAGCCCTGATAAACTGGTTAACTACACTCCTGCACCGCTCCAGTTTTTGCCTCCCTTGAAACTGATTCCTGCAGTCCTGCCACACACGCCTCCTTTGTCCTTACCCTACTCCCTTTTCTTGTAATTCCCCTTGAACTTAACTTCTTTATTTACTCTTGTATAAGATAATTCTTCTTTCGTCTTGTTCAACCTACGTAACTTCATCCCTGGTAGCCAGAGTACATACTGTAAGTGGTGTTGGTATACTGCTCCCTATAAAGGACCCTGGGACAGTGGCAACCTCTACTCCAGCACCACTCCAGTTTTTGTCGCTCTTGAAACTGACTCCTGCCACCCACGCCCAGGGAGGGGGGGGGCCTCCCTTCTTTATATATTAGTTACTCCTTTGTTTACCCTCTATGGTTTTCTGCCATTCCTTCTTCTCCTACTTTATATGCTTCAATTAAATTTCTTCTTCTTCTCCTCCTACTTTATATGCTTCAATTAAACTTCTTCTTCGTCTTCGTCTTCGTCTTCTTCTTCTTCTTCTTCTTCTTCTTCTTCTTCTGCTTCTTCTTCTTCTTCTTAATAGTATTTCACCAACTCTCTATTGTTTCCGATGACCATTTAAATACCAGAAGCCATCCACATCATCTGTACCCCTCCCCTCTCACTCGCTTCCCTCCTAGTTAGTCCTGTTTCCTTCCTCCTCACTCTTTATTTCCTTCCTTTTCTTCACCACTCCAGGCTTCTGTCCCTTGAAACGTAAGTCTGTCACCATTCCAATCCACACCCTTCCACACCAATACTACCCCCTCCTCCTAGTTCTTCATGTTTATGTCTTCCTTCCTTGAATATTTTTTGTTGACACACTTTATTTGTACTTTCTTTGTCTGCATTCAAACCTCGTGCGTCTGTCCCAGCCCCCACATTTATTCTCCGGTTTCATTCTTCCTTCCCGTTTTACCTCAGTGTTACCTTGCCTTCTGTTTTTCCCTTCTCCTCTTAATTCCTACTACTCCTACTTATCCACCCTAGTTGTTGTTATTCTGGAAACAGCTGACTTCTGCCATTCACATCTTAACCTCCTCCTCCTCCTTCTATTCATCACTTCTCGTTTATTTACTTTTGTTTATCTTCCATTTCCTCCTCATAATCCTCCCACTCTTCCCCTTCATCATCATCATCTTACCTCTCATTTAAGCTCCCATTCCTTCTTGATGTTACTTTTCTTCATGTTGTGGTTGTGGAGACATTGATGCCACCCACATCGCCCAACCTTGTCCCAACCCTTCTAGATCCTTATGCTGTATGCCATTGTTAACTGCTTCTTCTTCCTCCTTCTTCTTCTTCTTCTTCATTTTCAAATCCCTCTCCTCCTCCTCTTTCTTCTTCTCCATCCTTCTTCTTCGTAATTTTCGTATCCTCCTTCTTCTCTCTCTCTCTCTCTCTCTCTCTTTATGTCCTCTTTTCTACTGTAAGTCTTTAATCCTCCTTTCTCCACGTGTCACTCTCTTCCCGTTCATTTTGGTTTGTTTATATATACTTATGAATGTTCTATTTTACATTTCTCAATAAATATAATCGTAACTAGCGATTTCTTCGTTCTTGACCAGTCCCAAGAGCGCAGAAAGTAGTGAATAATTAGTTAGTTAAAATGAGACTTCAGAGGCTATCAACCCTTCTGGATTATTAAGCCAGCACACTGTAAGTCACGAATAGCGTCAGGACTGGAGCCCTTTTTTCGAGAACTCCAGTCCCTTCTCGTAGTGAATAATGCAGCCTGAAGCATGTTCTCCAAATTGCTAGTTGTCCCGTGTTGGCCTTGTACAAGATAAGTTATGAAGCACCTGTCCGGATTTTTTACATCTCAAAATTCAGCTTGTTTGTCGCCTACTTCGTAATGATCTTATACAGCTTTGGAAGTGCTCCTCGGGATTAGAGTGCTATTTGGAAGTGCTCCTCGGGATTAGAGTGCTATTTGGCAGTGCTCCTCGGGATTAGAGTGCTATTTGGCAGTGCTCCTCGGGATTAGAGTGCTATTTGGCAGTGCTCCTCGGGATTAGAGTGCTATTTGGTATACCGGTAGTTTTGTTTACCCTTTGATTCCAAGAGGTCCTTCTTCATCAGTGGAGAATATCATATGGCTCTTGCAATATTAAGGGGAGGTCTCCACTTGAGGGATTTTTTTCTTGACCCCTTTCTCCCTCATGTTTAGCCCCATTGCTTTTGAGATTTTAAGACGTTTGCCCCATTAGTTTAGCGATTTTAAGAACTTTCAACCCATATTAAGACCTTTCGTACCATTCAGGTGTCGATTTTATCCTGGCGAGCGATAGCGAGCCTGTAATTTAAGAGGAACCGGCCTTTGGCCGGGACATATTTCTACCGAAAAATGTACAAATTTATCTTGAAAGGGAGTCAAGGGGATGTAATTTTAAGCTTGATGGAGGTATAGGGACCAAACTAAATACCTCCCCTTAAAGACAAATATAGATGCCTGATTGCAAATGTATATATATAACCAAGCTATCACTCCAACCCGTTACTAAAACCTATACCTCTCTACAACCCCGATCAATAATTCTAACAACTATGTTCATATTCATCACAATAATGATATAATAACTGATTACACCCAGTACTAATAACACCACTATCACAATCACCACTACCATCAACACATTTACCTTAAGGGGAGGTATTTACTTTCTTCCCTAGACCTCCATCAAGCTTTAAATTATACCCTCTTGAGTCCCTTTCAAGATAAATTTGTACATTTTTCGGTAGAAAATTGTCCCGGCCGAAGGCCGGTTCCTCTTAAATTACAGGCTCGCTATCGCTCGCCAGGATAAAATCGACACCTGAATGGCACGAAAGGTCTTAATATGGGGTGAAAGTTCTTAAAATTGCTAAAGTAATGGGGCGAACGTTTTATAATATCAAAAGTAATGGGGCTAAACATGAGGGAGAAAGGGGTCAAGAAAAAAATCCCTCAAGTGGAGATCTCCCCTTAACCCTTTCCGTACCGGTGACTTCCTTTGCGCTATAATCAGGCAAATATTACACGATTTTCATCAGCTTAGGAAGGATGTCTACCAATTAAAAAGCTACAGACTATCTCAGTTACTTCTCTTAGCTACCATACATCCTTCCTTAGCTTCATAAAATCGTTTAAATGTGGCTAGAATAACTAAAAAAGGCGTCGCTGGTACAGAACGGGTTAATGACCACCACAAGTACTAACCTACCGTACCACAAACTACGAAAACAAAACAAACAAACAAAATAGCAGCCACTTTTAAGGGGGGGTGACCTGTTTTTGTTCTGTCCTTTTCTATGTTTCTCTGGCTTGTATCCATTTGGCCCCATTCAGCCTACTGTTTTAAGACGTTTATCCCCATCCAGGTGTCAATTTTTTACGGGTGAACGGTAGCGAGCCAGCATATTTTTTATTTTTGTTTGACAGCAGACTAAATTTGTACATTTTTCGATAGAAAAATGTCTCCGGCGAAGCCGGATTTCTTCATATAATGCTGGCTCGCTATTGCTCGCCAGGAAGAAATCGACACCTCGATGGGGATAAAAGTCTTAAAATAGTTGGCCAAATGGGGCCGAATGGATACAAGCCAGAGAAAGAGAGAAAAGGACAGAAATAAGAAAAAGCAGGTGACCCCCCTTAACTACAATCACCCTCCTCATTACAACTACCATCACTAACAACACCACCATTATAACCACCACCACAATTACCAACCATTACAACTACCACCATTGCTACAAGTCAACCACCACCACCACCACAACAACAACCATTATCACCATTGCAATAACAACCAAAGTATGCTATATACTTTGATAACAACCACTACAACCACATTCACAACAACCCCAATTACCCCCAGCTAATGAGTCACCACCACAACCATTACCACAACAACAACAACCACAACCACTACAACCCCTCCCCCCCCCACACAAACACACTATAGCCACCACCACCACAACCATCATAACTCCCCCTCCTGTCCACCACAAACACACCATCACAACCACCACCATTACAACCCCCATTACCCTCAGCTAATGAGTCACCGCCACAACCACAACCATTACCTCCAACCAACATGTCCTCTCCCACCCCCGACCCACACACCACCACAACCACCACCATTACAACCCCCATTACCCCCAGCTAATGAGTCACCGCCACAAGGTCGTCCCCTCCTCTTCCTAGTTACCCCCCCTCCCGCCCTTTTATTTTTTGTATACTCCTGCTTCTGGCTCCCCCCTCCCCGCTCCCTTTATATCCCTCACGTTTTGTCCTCTCCATCTATTTGCTGCTTATCTATCTGTCTATGTGTGTGTCTATCTATGTATCTATCTATATCACTCTCCCGCTCAATTTTCTGAAAGATATAATATATAATTTTACTTCATCCCATTATATGTTTATAATATCCTCTTCTGTACCTTTTTTTTTTTGTCTTCTTCTTAGCTCTATTGTGTTATGGTTGTTGTTGTTGTGTTATGGTAATACAGTATGTTGGCTTATCTCTCTCTCTCTCTCTCTCTCTCTCTCTCTCTCTCTCTTCACGTCACATCACGAGCTATTAAAACTATACTGAAGTTGAAGAGAGGAAGTTTTAACTCCTAAATTACTCCCCTCTCTCTCTCTCTCACACACACACACAGAGGAAACCAAACGTAGCTAACTTATTCTGCCCACATTTTTCGCTTCTTTCACAACAGCAAACTCAATTTATAAAGGTGAAAAATTAGTGTAATGCAATTGTACCTGTGCGGACCATTAGGAGCGGACTCATGTTATTATCTCATTGGCTCACATTCTCTCTCTCTCTCTCACACACACACACACACAGACAACTCCGATAGAGACAGCTCACTCGTCTCACTGCCCCCACTTTTGCTTTTTCTCTTTTTTTTCTCACATTTTCACAAACACAGGGTTAGAGATAGCTCACTCCTGGCTCTAATCTCGCTCTCGTCGACAAAGGAGCCCTCAGTATTTTCTCTATTTAAAAGCCAAGGAGGGAAAAAATATCGCCGGGGAAATTAATCTCTCTCTCTCTCTCTCTCCATAATTGTATGGGGTAATCGATTCATCTCTCTATCTTCACTCTATAGTCCATAAATATATGTCTGATTATATATCGGTTTCACTAATCTCCTGATGTGTAACACTACAACGCTCTTATAATATACTGGTATATATAATAAACGGAGCCTGTATTGATTATAATATATATATATATAATAAACGGAGCCTGTATTGATTATAATATATATATATATATAATAAACGGAGCCTGTATTGATTATAATATATATATATATATAATAAACGGAGCCTGTATTGATTATAATATACGAATAAGGATAAATAAATGAAGTTGAGGGAGTTCCTGCGTGAGAGTACAGTAGCCAAGGGGGAGTGGTAGGCCTAAGGTAGAACAACATACTACAGGCTTTATGGCGGGGAAAATTAATGGGATGGTGATGGTGGTTGTAGTGGTGTTGATGGCGCGAGAGAGAGAGGGGTGTGGAGGAGGAGGGGGGCGGTGGTGGTGGTGGTGCAAGAGAGGGGAGTGAAGGAGGTGGTGGAGTGGAGGTGGGGTGGTGTTGATGGCGCGAGAGAGGGGTATGGGGTGGTGGTGCAAGAGAGGGGAGTGAAGGAGGTGGTGGAGTGGAGGTGGGGTGGTGTTGATGGCGCGAGAGAGGGGTGTGGGGCGGTGGTGGTGGTGCAAGAGAGGGGAGTGAAGGAGGTGGTGGTATGAAGGTGGAGTGGAGGTGGGGTGGTGTTGATGGCGACTGAGAGGGGAGTGGGGGAGGGTGGTGGTGATGGCAAGAAGGTGGAGGATGATGGTGGTGTTGATGGCACGATAGAGGAGTGGAGGGTAATGGCATAAAGGTGGAGGTGGTGTGGTAGTGCTCATGTTGGTGGTGGTGGTGGTGATGTAGGGATGAAGAGGATTAGTGGATTAGTGGTGTCAAACCTCGTGACCTGCTTTACTGAACCATTGGGGGTGTAATCACAGGTTATTGAGAGGGGGGGGGGGGAGAGGGGGTATGGTAATGGTGGGGTTGAGGGGTGATGGGATGTAGTAGGTGAGGAGGTGTTAAGGTAGGATGGATGTGGGATGAAGGTAGTGGTACTGGATGAGGTTGAAGGGGTGGTGGGGTGTAGTACGACGGTGGTATTAGGGATGTTATGGTAGTGGGGTTAAGAAGGTTATTGATAGGGGTGGTGGGGTGTAGTACGAGGGTGGTATTAGGGATGTTATGGTAGAATTGTAGTGGGGTTAAGAAGGTTAGTGATAGGGGTGTGAAGTTGAAGGGGTGGTGGGGTGTAGTACGAGGGTGGTATTAGGGATGTTATGGTAGGATGGTAGTGGGGTTAAGAAGGTTATTGATAGGGGTGTGAAGTTGAAGGGGTGGTGGGGTGTAGTAGGACGGTGGTATTAGGGATGTTATGGTAGGATTGTAGTGGGGTTAAGAAGGTTAGTGATAGGGTGTGAAGTTGAAGGGGTGGTGGGGTGTAGTAGGACGGTGGTAGTAGATGTGGTGGTATGGTAGGATGGTGGTAGGGGATTGCATGGTAGAGGTAGGGGAGGTGGTGTAATGGAAGGAGGGTGGTAGAGAGAATGGTAGTGGTAGGAGTGCGGGGTATGGTAGGTGAGATAGTTTTATGGTAGATTGGTGATGGTAGTGAGACGGAAGGTGATGAGTGATGGAGGGATGGAAGAGTGGTGGAGGTGGAGTGATGGAGAAATAGTGGAGGTGAGAGTGGTGATGATGGAGGTGGGTGGGTGGAGGAGGGGACAGAAGGAATAACGCAGGCGAGAGTGGTGGAGTAAGGGGAGGGGGGTTGATGGAGATGGTGGTGGGGGTAGTGGAGACGTTAGGAGTGCGTGATAAAGGAGAGGATAGTAGTGATGGAGGTGTGTTGGAAGTGAGGAGTGATGGAGGTGATGGTGGTGGGGTGATGGAAGGTGGGGGGTGATGGTAGGTGGGGTTGGTGGAGCCGTTAGGAGTGGTGCGTGATGAAGGAGAGGATGGTGGTGATGGAGTTGCGTTGGAAGTGAGGAGTGATGGAGGTGAGGAGGGTGATGGTAGGTGGGGGTGGTGGAGACGTTAGGAGTGGTGCGTGATGATGGAGAGGATGGTGGTGAGGGTGGTGGGGTGATGGTAGGTGGGGGTTGTGGAGACGTTAGGAGTGGTGCGTGATGAAGGAGAGAATGGTGGTGATGGAGGAGTGTTGGAGGTGAGGAGTGATGGAGGTGGGGTGGGGGTAGGCAATGCTCGTGACCTGCTTTACTGAACCACTGGGGGGGTGTAATAACAGGTCGTTGGGGGGAGGGGGGGGAATGAAAGTAAAAGTAAGGTGAAGAGAGAGAGAGAGAAAGAGAAGGTAATTTAGGGAGAGAGAAGATAAGAAGAAATTGGAAGAACGGAAGGAATGTAAAAAGAGAGAGAGAGAGAGAGAAATAGAGAGAGAGAGAGAGGGACAGAGACACAGAGAGAGTAATTTTGGGAAAGAGAAGAGGAAGATAAGATTGGAAGGAAGAAACGTAAAAGTATTCTGTGTGTGTCTGTGTGAGTGGGATAAACTCAATAACCTTTATTTACCGCACCATAACAGCGTGGACGCGGGCACAAACAATAATACAATATGATACAATAGCTTTTAGTAATACAAACAATAATACAATATGATACAATAGCTTTTAGTAATACAAACAATAATACAATATGATACAATAGCTTTTAGTAATACAAACAATAATACAATATGATACAATAGCTTTTAGTAATACAAACAATAATACAATATGATACAATAGCTTTTAGTAATACAAACAATAATACAATATGATACAATAGCTTTTAGTAATACAAACAATAATACAATATGATACAATAGCTTTTAGTAATACAAACAATAATACAATATGATACAATAGCTTTTAGTAATACAAACAATAATACAATATGATACAATAGCTTTTAGTAATACAAACAATAATACAATATGATACAATAGCTTTTAGTAATACAAACAATAATACAATATGATACAATAGCTTTTAGTAATACAAACAATAATACAATATGATACAATAGCTTTTAGTAATACAATATGATACAATAGCTTTTAGTAATACAAACAATAATACAATATGATACAATAGCTTTTAGTAATACAGTAAGGCAGTTACAATTGGCCACAATATCAATATATTGGCCATGTGCAACATGAGCGGAGAGAGAGAAAGAGAGAGAGAGAGATAAAGATAGAGATAAAGAGAGAGAGAGAGAGCGAGAGCGAGAGCGAGAGAGAGAGAGAGGGCTGGTTATCACACAGAGGCCCACGTCTCTTCAACAAACTCCCACGGCGAGTAAGAGACATGAGGGACATCTCGTTAGACAACTTCAAGAGAGCCCTAGATGTCGAACTGCAAAAAGTGCCAGACGAGCCCATCCTCGCAAGGGAGCGAGCTGTCGCTTCAAACAGTCTACTGCACCAAATCACCACCCATAACGAGGGGCGTCGCGCTCCTTGGTGCCGCTAGAGGAGCGGCGAACACATCCAAAGGTATCCAAAGGTAAGAGAGAGAGAGGGGGAGGGAGGGAGGGAGAGAGAGAGAGATAAAGATAGAGATAAAGAGATAGAGAGAGAGAGAGAGAGAGAGAGAGGGGGGGGGGGGGAAGTGGGTGGAGGCATCAATTTGGTTGTGTATTAAAGTATAGCCTGGTCTGATCTGGTGCTGGATAAAGCAGGTAATGATCAATACGGTACAAGCAAGAGCACAAATGGCGACGCACTCTTAAATGAATCAGTATCGAACACAAATGAAACAATACAATGCTTTATTATAACCCAGATGCTTCAGAACTTAAGATGCAAAGATTCGAATCGATGTCACCATATATATACAAGGTGATGCAAAACAAACGTTTTCATACTTTGAGGTCGTGTTCTAAAAAAAATATAAATAAACAAAAATATATAAATATATATATACAGTATAATATTATATATATATATGACCCTCGGGGCGTTATTAACTTATTACAGGTTTAAAAGCTACCGATATACAGTATATAAAACAGAATTTCCAGCCCTACATAATTATGAACTCAATTTACAGATATGACACAAACTAATAGGGTAATTTACATCATGATATTTGTTCCTTGTTTTATTTGGATGCTTTTGCTAGTTACTGTGATTGTTGGGACAGTTTACAACATTAAGGGAGTCCATCTCGCTTTGTTTTCCCTTTCTCTCCCTCTCTCTTTGGCTTGTATCCATTGGGCCCCATTCAGCCAACTGTTTTAAGACGTTTACCCCCATCCAGGTGTCAATATTTTGCTGGCGAGCGGTAGCCAGCCAGCATATAAATATATTTTTGTTTTGACTGGAAGCTAAATTTGTACATTTTTCGATAGAAAAAATTCTCGGGCGAAGCCGGATTTCTCCATACAATGGTGGCTCGCGAGGAAGAAATTGACACCTGGATGGGGATAAACGTCTTAAAACAGTTGGCTGAATGGGGCCGAATGGATGCAAGCCAGGGCAAGAGAGAAAAGGAGAGAAAGATAAAAAAAAAACGGTGACCCCCCTTAATGCACTTTACGATCTGCCGTGGAGAGGTGAAATGTGGTGGGTTCTGTCCATCTATTACTTAGTTTGAAAAAGTTGCACACACCAGCTTGATACTACCATATGATACAAAGGTGCTCATGATACTTTACAGGGCAGAACTGAGTGAAATAATATGACAATACGAGAGAGAGAGAGAGAGAGAGAGAGAGAGAGAGAGAGAGGTGAAGAGAGATGTGAGCGAGGTGAAAGAGAGGGAGGGGAGAGAGAGAGAGGTGTGAGAGAGAGAGGTGAAGAGAGATGTGAGCGAGGTGAAAGAGAGGGAGAGAGAGAGAGAGAGAGAGAGAGAGAGAGAGAGAGAGAGAGAGGTGAAAAGAGATGTGAGCGAGGTGAGAGAGAGAGATGTGAGCGAGGTGAAAGAGAGGGAGAGAGAGAGAGGGGTGAGAGAGAGTGATAGTGAGAGGGAGAGGGGTGAGAGAGAGAGAGGTGAGAGGCGTCAAAGGAAGTGGAGGGTTCAACAAGGGTCATAACAAAGCCACCTAGGAAAAAGAAGGCAACATTTATGGAGAGAGAGAGAGAGAGGGGGGGGGGGGAGTATTTCAACAAGTGGGTATAATGCAAGGCCGGAGGGATACACTAAAAAAGGGGGGGAGGGGGGAGGGGGGGGGGGTGACATCAAAGGAAATACAGAATTCAGAAGGGAAATCTAAGTACAGCATCATACCAGGAAAGAATGAACAACATATAATTATAACATAAAGAATGAACAACATATAATGATAACATAAAGAATGAATAACATATAATTATAACATAAAGAATGAACAACATATAATTATAACATAAAGAATGAACAACATATAATTATAACATAAAGAATGAATAACATATAATTATAACATAAAGAATGAACAACATATAATTATAACATAAAGAATGAACAACATATAATTATAACATAAAGAATGAATAACATATAATTATAACATAAAGAATGAACAACATATAATTATAACATAAAGAATGAACAACATATAATTATAACATAAAGAATGAATAACATATAATTATAACATAAACAACATATAATTATAACATAAAGAATGAACAACATATAATTATAACATAAAGAATGAACAACATATAATTATAACATAAAGAATGAACAACATATAATTATAACATAAAGAATGAACAACATATAATTATAACATAAAGAAATGAACAACATATAATTATAACATAAAGAATGAACAACATATAATTATAACATAAAGAATGAACAACATATAATTATAACATAAAGAATGAACAACATATAATTATAACATAAAGAATGAACAACATATAATTATAACATAAAGAATGAACAACATATAATTATAACATAAAGAATGAACAACATATAATTATAACAAAGAATGAACAACATATAATTATAACATAAAGAATGAACAACATATAATTATAACATAAAGAATGAACAACATATAATTATAACATAAAGAATGAACAACATATAATTATAACAAAGGAAAAGTTATGGGGTTAAACAAAACTTAAAATCGTAAAACACGAAATAGGAGACATTTTACGGCAACGTAGAATACTGTAGAAAGCGTTACCTTATGCGACAGCACTTGCACACAAAGCCTGATATATGTTCACGACTGTACGGTACGTGTACAATCTAGGATATAAATCGTGGCCTTAAGTTTTCGAAGCTCTCCTGAACTGAATCGAATCTTGTAATTTATGTTTTACCTACAATTTGCAAGGTATATAAACAGTGAGAAGAGTTTATAATAATACATAAACAAGTGAACATATTAAGAAACAGTGAGAAGAGTTTATAATAATACATAAACAAGTGGACATATTAAGAAACAGTGAGAAGAGTTTATAATAATACATAAACAAGTGGACATATTAAGAAAACAGTGAGAAGAGTTTATAATAATACATAAACAAGTGGACATATTAAGAAACAGTGAGAAGAGTTTATAATAATACATAAACAAGTGGACATATTAAGAAACAGTGAGAAGAGTTTATAATAATACATAAACAAGTGGACATATTAAGAAAACAGTGAGAAGAGTTTATAATAATACATAAAACAAGTGGACATATTAAGAAACAGTGAGAAGAGTTTATAATAATACATAAACAAGTGGAACATATTAAGAAACAGTGAGAAGAGTTTATAATAATACATAAACAAGTGGACATATTAAGAAACAGTGAGAAGAGTTTATAATAATACATAAACAAGTGGACATATTAAGAAACAGTGAGAAGAGTTTATAATAATACATAAACAAGTGGACATATTAAGAAACAGTGAGAAGAGTTTATAATAATACATAAACAAGTGGACATATTAAGAAACAGTGAGAAGAGTTTATAATAATACATAAACAAGTGGACATATTAAGAAACGGTCTACCATGTTCTCTTGCCAAGGTTCAGGTGCTGTACACTTTTCTCGTGGCCTCTATTTTTAAAACAGGCGACAGGAAACAAAGTAACAAATAAGTTATACCTAGGATATGAAAATAGGAGACATGAACATAAAGAACATGAACATAAAGAACATGAACATAAAGAACATGAACATAAAGAACATGAACATAAAGAACATGAACATAGAGAACATGAACAAAGAACATGAACAAAGAACATGAACATAGAACATGAACATAGAACATGAACATAGAACATGAACATAGAACATGAACAAAGAACATGAACATAGAACATGAACATAAAGAACATGAACATAAAGAACATGAACATAAAGAACATGAACATAAAGAACATGAACATAAAGAACATGAACATAAAGAACATGAACATAAAGAACATGAACATGAACATAAAGAACATGAACATAAAGAACATGAACATAAAGAACATGAACATAAAGAACATGAACATAAAGAACGTAAACCTTAAGGGGAGGTTTTTAGTTCGTTCCCTAGAATTCCATCAAGCTTAAAATTACACCTCCTAGACCCCATTTCAAGATAAATATGTACATTTTTCGGTAGAAAAATGTCCCGGCCCAAGGCCGATTACTCTTAAATTACAGGCTCGCTATCGCTCGCCAGGATAAAATCGACACCTAAATGGCGCGAAAGGTCTTAAAATTGACAGAATGGGGCAGAAATTCTTAAAAATCACCAAACTAATGGGGCAAACGTCTTAAAATCTCAAAAGCAATGAGGCTAGACATGAGGGAGAAAGGGGTCAAGAAAAAAAGTCCCTCAACTGGAAATCTCCCCTTAAGGACATGCAAATAGGAGACATGAACACAGCGAACATTAAAAGAGAGAACGTTAACTTGGAGAACATGAATATAGAAGACATGGACATTAACTTCTTCAGCGACGATGAAGTAATTTTCATATTCTGGTTACCATTAGACGATTTTCTTTAGCATATAATTATTCTACCTTGAAGATTCAACAGGGGACAACATGATCTCAATAACTCTCTGCATAACAAAGGTACCTTGATACACTGAATAAAATCGTCTAATTTAGCGGAAATAAACGGTAAATCTGTGTCATCGAGCTGAAGGGGTTATGAACAAGAAAAACGAGGAATTTAACCTCCAGGACATAACAATAATGGACGATAAATATTTAGACAACAGAAAGAGGACACGAACCCGCACATAAAGAAGCAAGAACAAAGAGAATGAAAGTAAATCACGATATAGTTCTAATATTTAATGGCATGGGCAGAAAAGACAAGATAATAAAAGACGACAATAAATAGGAACTGGACTGAATAATACAACAGTCTGTACACGGTCCATTATAATAATACAACAGTCTGTACACGGTCCATTATAATAATACAACAGTCTGTACACGGTCCATTATAATAATACAACAGTCTGTACACGGTCCATTATAATAATACAACAGTCTGTACACGGTCCATTATAATAATACAACAGTCTGTACACGGTCCATTATAATAATACAAATGTCTGTACACGGTCCATTATAATAATACAACAGTCGGTACACGGTCCATTATAATAATACAACAGTCTGTACACGGTCCATTATAATAATACAACAGTCTGTACACGGTCCATTATAATAATACAACAGTCTGTACACGGTCCATTATAATAATACAACAGTCTGTACACGGTCCATTATAATAATACAACAGTCTGTACACGGTCCATTATAATAATACAACAGTCTGTACACGGTCCATTATAATAATACAACAGTCTGTACACGGTCCATTATAATAAGGGCAAACAATTGACATGACCAATATACAGCAACAAATGAGTGGCAGACATGAAATATATGATGACACCTTCCAAGATGACTCACCAATAAACAATGCGTCAGTGGGCTTCTTGTATTTATCTTTTACAATGACAACCTTTCTGTCCTTTGTCTTTAACCCCTTCTGTACAGGCGACGTCTTTTCAATTTTATTTTAGCTATATTTAGACGATTTTGTGCAGCATAGAACAGATCTGTGGTAGCTAAACGTATTAAGGGGAGGTTTTTAGTTTGGTCTCTAGATATCCATCAAGCTTAAGATTACACCCCCTTCAGCCACTTTCAAGATAAATTTGTACATTTTTCGGTAGAAAAATTTCCCGGCTGAAAGCCGGTTCCTCTTAAATTACAAGCTCGCTATCGCTCGCCAGGATAAAATCGACACCTAAATGACAGGAAAGGTCTTAAAATTGACAGAAATGGGTCGAAAGTTCTTAAAATCGTCAAAATAATGGGGGGAACGTCTTAAAGTTAGAAAAACAATGGGGCTAAACATGAGGGAGAAAGGAGTCAAGCAAAAAATCCCTCCAGTGGAAATCTCCCCTTAAAGGAGATACCGGTAGTCTGTAGCCTTTTAATGGGTAGACGTACTTCCTAAGCTGAACAAAATCGTCTAATAGTTGCCAGAATATAATGCAAAGTACATCACCGGTACAGAAGGGGTTAATATAGCTTAGGAAAGATCTGTGGAAGTAATAACGTTTATTTAGATACCTTTACTCCTTTCATTCATATTGGCAATAAAACCGTTTAATGTTAGCCGGAATCAATGTAGAGGGTGATTTAATACGAAACCTTTATTCTCAAGACCTGGGGGGGGGGGGAGGGGGTCTATATATAACACAGATAATACATCAACACTAAATTACAAAACAGCTAGCCTAAATTAAATCAATGACCAGTACAGGATATATGCAGCTTAATTATGCACATTAATACGAGCTGGCATTACAGACTGAATAAACCTACTTCCACAAACAAACAAAAAATCTGGGAGAATTTGTGAGTGTAGACTAGGATTCGAACATGGTGGTGGTGGTGGTGTGGTGTGGTGTGGTCGGGTGGGGTGGGGTGGGGTGGGGTGGGGGAGGGGGTCTGTGTTATATAGAAAATCAAGTTGGGTGTATTGCTAGTGATTTACCTTTGATAATTCGATAACCTCTATATATTAACACGTCATAGGGTTTACTACACTACCCTTGGCGGGTGCCCAACCCCGAAAGGGGTTGAAATAGGGGAGCTATCCCCTCGCCTAAGGCGGCTTTCTAGGGCCTTTCCTAGCTGATGCTGAGAGGATTGGGTTCTAGTCATGTGGTGATGGGCTGGTCTATCAGAGTGAGAACTGAGCGATCTCTGCCATACCCATAGCTTACTCTGACTGTTCCTTTTACTTATATATTTTCTAGATCTCAAGTGACGGCGTCTCTTCCGTGGATTGACCTCCCAATCTACCATGATTGGAAGCCAAAGCGTCACATTTTACCCTTGCCCCTCAACTTTCTCTTCATAATTGCTGAGGGGCACAGGGCCCTGGGTGGGGCTTTGGTTTCCCGGGCGTTTCCGCACCCTCCTTAGCTCCCCGCCATGGAGTGGCTTCGGTCACCCAGGCTTTATTGTGGTCGGCAGGGAGGGTTCTTTGGGGGCGCTCGATTATGGCCTTGGCCTTATTCGGGGCCTTGGGGCTGTTCGGCCAGGCAGCTTGAGGAACAACAACAACAACAACTACACTACCAATATACCTTTAACAAGTACATTATATTATGGACGTTTTCATTACCCATTGCATTACTTTAAAGGGGGCGTTATTATATATGTATTACATTTATTATTTCCGGTATATATATTTGCTTTAGTTTGCTACCTAGACTTCTTTCAATCTTTATAAAAACAAACTAAAAAACCACCCCAAAGACCCCCCTTCGAAATAAATGTGTACATTTTTCGGCAGAAAAATGTCCCGGCCTTCCTCCTTATTTATTGGCTCGCTGTCACTCGCCAGGACACAAATGACCCCTACACAATACGAAAGGTTTTAAAATAGCCAAACTAATGGGGTAAACGTCTTCAAATAGCCAAACTAATGGGGTAAACGTCTTCAAATAGCCAAACTAATGGGGTAAACGTCTTCAAATAGCCAAACTAATGGGGCAAACGTCTTCAAATAGCCAAACTAATGGGGTAAACGTCTTCAAATAGCCAAACTAATGGGGTAAACGTCTTCAAATAGCCAAACTAATGGGGTAAACGTCTTCAAATAGCCAAACTAATGGGGGTAAACGTCTTCAAATAGCCAAACTAATGGGGGGTAAACGTCTTCAAATAGCCAAACTAATGGGGTAAACGTCTTCAAATAGCCAAACTAATGGGGTAAACGTCTTCAAATAGCCAAACTAATGGGGTAGGTAAACGTCTTCAAATAGCCAAACTAATGGGGTAAACGTCTTCAAATAGCCAAACTAATGGGGTAAACGTCTTCAAATAGCCAAACTAATGGGGTAAACGTCTTCAAATGTCGTAACTAATGGGGGTTAAACATGAGGGAGAAGGGGGTCCAGAAAACCGACCCATCTCCCCTTAAACCGACATTTCTGACAGCGTAAGGGGTGAGGCAAGGGGTGAGATGACAGAAGTGGTGGTGGAGAAGGTGGGGGGGGGGGCCCCCCATCGGACACCTTTATGCTCAAGACCTTGGGTGGGGGGTGGGGGTGGGGGGGGGGGGAACAGGTAGAAAAGAGACAGGACAATGATTATAATAAACCTTGAGAGGGCTGGTGGTGGTGTTCTGGACCCCCCTACCCCCCCCCCCCCCCTTTCTCCCTCATCTTTAGCCCCAGTGATGTTAAGACGTTCGCCCGATTAGTTTGGCGATTTTAAGACGTTTTGCCCCATATCTTAAGTCAATATTAGAACCTTTCGTGCTATATGGGCGTTGAACATTTCCTGGCGAGCGATTGCATGCCTGTAATTTAGGAGGAACATTCTCTGACGAACAATGTATCAATATATCTCTGTTTCTCGATCAGTCATATTGCTATGTACTTTAATTCTGATGTTGTAGAATGACGGGAATGGATAAGAGGCGTGAACAAAGATAAAGGAACAAAGGATAATAATGAAGACGAACGGTATTGAAACAGGCCAGCGTACTGAGAAGAATGATGTAATGGGAAGAATGATGGGAAGAATGATGTAATGGGAAGAATGATGTAATGGGAAGAATGATGTAATGGGAAGAATGATGTAATGGGAAGAATGATGTAATGGGAAGAATGATGTAATGGGAAGAATGATGTAATGGGAAGAATGATGTAATGGGAAGAATGATGTAATGGGAAGAATGATGTAATGGGAAGAATGATGGGAAGAATGATGTAATGGGAAGAATGATGTAATGGGAAGAATGATGTAATGGGAAGAATGATGTAATGGGAAGAATGATGTAATGGGAAGAATGATGTAATGGGAAGAATGATGTAATGGGAAGAATGATGGGAAGAATGATGTAATGGGAAGAATGATGTAATGGGAAGAATGATGTAATGGGAAGAATGATGTAATGGGAAGAATGATGTAATGGGAAGAATGGTGTAATGGGAAGAATGATGTAATGGGAAGAATGGTGTAATGGGAAGAATGATGGGAAGAATGATGTAATGGGAAGAATGATGTAATGGGAAGAATGATGTAATGGGAAGAATGGTGTAATGGGAAGAATGATGGGAAGAATGATGTAATGGGAAGAATGATGTAATGGGAAGAATGATGTAATGGGAAGAATGATGTAATGGGAAGAATGATGTAATGGGAAGAATGATGGGAAGAATGATGTAATGGGAAGAATGATGTAATGGGAAGAATGATGTAATGGGAAGAATGATGTAATGGGAAGAATGATGTAATGGGAAGAATGGTGTAATGGGAAGAATGATGGGAAGAATGATGTAATGGGAAGAATGATGTAATGGGAAGAATGATGGGAAGAATGATGTAATGGGAAGAATGATGTAATGGGAAGAATGATGTAATGGGAAGAATGATGGGAAGAATGATGTAATGGGAAGAATGATGGGAAGAATGATGTACTGAGAAGAATGATGTAATGTGGAAAGAAGGATATGATACCAGAATAAAGCCGGTGTCACAGGAGCGCTTTTTCTGGCATTTTTGTATTCGGGCAATTGATCACTTGCGAGTTTTCAAGACCAAGAGGAATGACTATAGATCAGGCAGGGGAAGTGGTGGTGGACAGGAGTGAATGGAGAATGCTTGTGAATAGTTGAGTGAACAGTGGTCATTTGGAGTAAGGGGTCGGGCGCAAGTTCGACTAGATAATAGTCCATCAGGCGCCTGGCCCGGGGGGACGATTAATATGAAGGGTGTGCCTGGAAGTGTGGTGGGAGGGCTTGTGGCTTTGGCTCCGCTGCATGTCTGCCTGCCGAGATCGGAACCTCTCCGGGTGGTCAGGGGCCGGGGGAGTGCTGGAGCGACCTTGGTAACCCTGGTCTCTGGGTCTTCTCCTGGGTGACCTGGATGTGTGTGAGTTTGTGTTTTTTATCTGTGTTTATTTTTTGTTTCATGTTGTTTTTGTGTTTTCCCTGTTCTTGCTCTGTCTTGAGTCGGCTACCCCCAAAATGGGGATTGGGCCTGAGCATATAGATAGATAGATAGAGTTTCAGGCTATAAGGAAGTTGGGGCTGTAAGCATCGATATTCAGGGGAGATTTCCACTTGAGGGATTTTTTTCTTTACCCCTTTCTTCCTCATGCTTAGCCATATTGATTTTGAGATTTTAAGACGTTCGCCCCATTAGTTTGGCGATTTTAAGTACTTTCGGCCCATTTATATCACTTTTAAGACCTTTCGTCCCATTTAGGTGTCGATTTTTTCCTGGCGAGCGATAGCGAGCCTGTAATTTAAGAGGAACCGGCCTTCGGCCGGGAAATTTTTCTACCGAAAAATGTACACATTTATCTTGAAAGGGGGTCAAGGGGGTGTAATTTCAAGTTTGATGGAAGCCTAGGAAACACACTAAAAACCTCCCCTTAAAGAGAAAAGCAATAATAATGTGGGTTTTTGATGGATACAAATTATAATCAAGTTGGTTTTATGTGTTTATATATATATATATATATATATATATATATATATATATATATATATATATATATATATATATATATATATATATATATTATGACCGTATTTTAGCTGATAATTCTTCAACTTCCAACTTACTTATAGACCAAAACTCGCAAGTGGTTAATTGTGGTCTGGCAGCTTCTGAATTACAGTTACATAGCATTACAGTCTCTTAACCCCTTCTGTACCGGCGATGTAATTTGTCATTGTATTCTTACTATTTGTTGACGTTTGTGTACAGTTTAGGAAGGAACTATGGTTGCAAAAAGGGTTAAGGGAGATAGTTTGGAGCCTGTTAATAGCTGGAGGCCCTTTTTAAACTGAATACTATCGTCTAATAGTAGCCAGAATATAACTGAAAAGACGTCGCCGGTACAGAAGGGGTTAAATTCATATACCGGTACATTCGGTCTAGCTGTCGATCCCAAGACGAATATACCAAATGTGTGAGAAAATTATGAGAGGGGATGGTAGGTAATGGGGAAGAAATGATGAAATAGGAGGAAGAGTGATGAGAAGGGATAGACTAATGTGAGAGATTGACGGAAAAGGAAGAATGGAATGGGGAGAAGAATAGTGAAATGGGGGCGGGGGGGGGGGAATGGTGAGAAAATAGTGAAATGGGGACGGGGGACTGGTGAGAAAATAGTGAAATGGGGACGGGGGGGGGGGAATGGAGAGAAAATAGTGAAATGGGGACGGGGCACTGGTGAGAAAATAGTGAAATGGGGACGAGGGACTGGTGAGAAAATAGGGACGGGGGGGGGGGGGGGGGGGATGGTGAGAAAATATTGAAATGGGGACGGGGGACTGGTGAGAAAATAGTGAAATGGGGACGGGGGACTGGTGAGAAAATAGTGAAATGGGGATGGGGGACTGGTGAGAAAATAGTGAAATGGGGAAGGGGGACTGGTGAGAAAATAGTGAAATAGGGAGGGAGGGGGACTGGTGCGAAAATGGTGAAATGGGGACGGAGGACTGGTGAGAAAATAGTTAAATGGGAATAAGAAATGGTGAGCAATAGGCTGAGATGGGACTAGGAAGAAAATTGTAAACAAATTATATAAACGAATGAATAAAATGAAGTGTTGAAATACGAAGAAGGGAATAATGAAATAAGAGTAAATAAAGGGAAGAATGGTGAGCTAAAAGGAAATGCAGAAAAGAATGAGAAAATAGGAGTAAAATATGATAAAAATCGGAAATACAAGGAACGTAGGAGAATTATAATAAACTAAGAGAAAATAAAGAAAATGAGGAAACAGGAGTCATTAATGAGAAGAATGAGTAAATAGGAGGAACTTAAGAGAGGAATAATGAGCCAAGAGGAAATGGAGAGAAGAATGAGGAAACAGGACGTAATAAAGAGAAAATAAGAGGAAATGAAGAGAAGAATCAGGAAACAGGACGTAATAAAGAGAAAATAAGAGGAAATGAAGAGAAGAATCAGGAAACAGGACGTAATAAAGGGAAAATAAGAGGAAATGGAGAGAAGGATGAGGAAACAGGACGTGATAAATAAGAGGAAATGAAGAGAAGAATGAGGAAACAGGACGTAATAAAGGGAAAATAAGAGGAAATGGAGAGAAGGATGAGGAAACAGGACGTGATAAATAAGAGGAAATGGAGAGAAGAATGAGGAAACAGGACGTAATAAAGAGATAAATAAGAGGAAATTAAGAGAAGAATGAGGAAACAGGACGTAATAAAGAGAAATAGATAAAATGGAGAGAAGAATGAGGAAACAGGACGTAATAAAGAGAAAATAAGAGGAAAAAATAAGAGGAAATTAAGAGAAGAATGAGGAAACAGGACGTAATAAAGAGATAAATAAGAGGAAATGGAGAGAAGAATGAGGAAACAGGACGTAATAAAGAGAAAATAAGAGGAAATTAAGAGAAGAATGAGGAAACAGGACGTAATAAAGAGATAAATAAGAGGAAATGAAGAGAAGAATGAGGAAACAGGACGTAATAAAGAGATAAATAAGAGGAAATGGAGAGAAGAATGAGGAAACAGGACGTAATAAGAGATAATAAGAGGAAGAAGAGAAGAATGGAAACAGGACGTAATAAAGAGATAAATAAGAGGAAATGGAGAGAAGAATGAGGAAACAGGACGTAATAAAGGGAATAATAAGAGCCAGAACAAAAGACATGGCTTAAGGGGAGATGGGCCGGTTTTCTGGACCACTTTCTCCCTCATGTTTAGCCCCATTAGTTTTCAGATTTTATGACGTTCGGCCCATTAGTTTGGCGATTGTAATACCTTTTGCCCCATTTCGTTGTCAACTGTAAGAGCTTTCGTGCCATTTAGGTGTCGATTTTCTCCCGGCGAGCGAAAGCGAGCCTGTAATCTTAAGAGTAACCGGCCTTCGGCCGGGAAATTTTTCTACCGAAAAATGTACAAATTAATCTAGAAGGGGAATCTGATGGATGTTGTTTCAAATTTGATGGAAGTCTAGGGAGGAAACTAAGAAAATCATAAAAAAAGATCAATAAAAAGGCAAATAAACGGCCCATCTCCCCTTAAGGAATGATGGAACAGGGGCAAAGGAAAGACAGACCCATGGCAGAATAGCAAGGGGATGGTCAAATAACAAAACCATGGCAAGAATGGAGTGGTGAGAATAATAATATGAAAGAATGACGAAAACAATGAAAGAATTATAAAATGAAGAAACGGAAAGACGGACATGGTGAGACGACTGATAACATGGAAGGCAAGTGATAATGAAAGGAGTGATGAAATGCAAAAGGGAAAGTGATAGAAAGTATTAAACAAGAATGACCTGGCAATAAGAATAGTCTGATAAGCAAATAAGGAACTTGTGATACGAATGACGAAATAAGGGAAAGGTAATTTGAAGATGAACTGCGAAACCGGAGGAAGGAAGTAATATTAAAAATGAGAAACTGGGAATGGTAAAAGTGATGAAATGGAAACGTGATGGTGGATATATAATTATGGCCAAAGGGAAGGATTAATAGAAAGACTAACGCTTGTATTCCTGAACAATTATTTCAATTCGTAACGCCGTTGAAGTACGATATTAATTTTAACAATTAATTTACCATTAGAAATGGGATTGCTAATCAGTGTGCTCTGTAAAAAACACTAATTTCCACCATAATCAGTGTGCTCTGTAAACAACACTCATTTCCACCATAATCAGTGTGCTCTGTAAACAACACTCATTTCCACCATAATCAGCGTGCTCTGTAAACAACACTCATTTCCACCATAATCAGTGTGCTCTGTAAACAACACTCATTTCCACCATAATCAGTGTGCTCTGTAAACAACACTCATTTCCACCATAATCAGCGTGCTCTGTAAACAACACTCATTTCCACCATAATCAGTGTGCTCTGTAAACAACACTAATTTCCACCATAATCAGTGTGCTCTGTAAACAACACTCATTTCCACCATAATCAGCGTGCTCTGTAAACAACACTAATTTCCACCATAATCAGTGTGCTCTGTAAACAACACTAATTTCCACCATAATCAGTGTGCTCTGTAAACAACACTAATTTCCACCATAATCAGTGTGCTCTGTAAACAACACTCATTTCCACCATAATCAGTGTGCTCTGTAAACAACACTCATTTCCACCATAATCAGTGTGCTCTGTAAACAACACTCATTTCCACCATAATCAGTAACACATTTCCACCATAATCAGTGTGCTCTGTCACTCATTCCATAATCAGTGTGCTCGATCATTGTGGAAAAAACCATTTTAATCATTTAGTATCAAAAGACGTTACGACACTGTTTAATATATATATATATATATATATTGTTCGTGTTGGGAGGGAGGGTGTTGTAGGGTGGGTGGTGGTGTGGTGGGTGGGAGGGTCAACATACCTGAGGTCTCTAGGATATGAGCTCACCTGGACTAATAGCTTCAAGGTCGGTTTGTACCAGTCTTTCACTCTGTGTGTGTGTATATATACCGGGTATATATATATATATATATATATATATATATATATATATATATATATATATATATATATATATATATATATATATATATATACCGGTATATATATATACTGTACACACACACACACACACACACACACACACACACACACACACACACACACACACGCTAGGAATAATGAAACAGTGGACTACTAAGCTAAAGCTAACGCATATTCTATCAAGTCATCTTCTGGGTAATACGTATTACCCAGAAGATGTCTGTGGAGGATAAAAGATAACTTGGTATTTCCAGGTTTCATTTTACCTAGCGAGTTTTACTGTGTAGCCTATTATTGTCACACATCACACGTAATTGTAATATATATATATATATATATATATATATATATCGTAATAACGATTATTAACCTTAATTAACACCATGACCTACAGAGCACATATTATTATCACCAAAATTAAACAGCAACATTATCGTGGGTTCACCGTCAAAATAAGGAAGCCAAGCAACAACAGACCTACTGATTCTCTATCCTCATAATCAAACAAGAGAAACATGATAAAACTCCTACCATCATCACAACACACAAACAACCCCAGAAAGACACAAACAATAACACAACAAACATTAACCATTTAACCCCTTCTGTACCAGCGACGTCATAAATAACACATTAAATTACTACCACCACCCCAACAAAAACACAACAAAAACACCACACTCTCCATTCCCACAAAAACACCACTCTCCATTCCCACAAAAACATCACACTCTCCATTCCCACAAAAACACTCACACTCTCCATTCCCACAAAAACACCCCACTCTCCATTCCCACAAACAAATCTAGCAGGGTAGAACACAAACATACAGACACACACACACACACATACAAACAGGCAGACACACACACACAGCCCGTAGCCTAGTAGGTAGAGCTCTCGTCTCACACACGAGGGGTCGGGGGTTCAATCCTCGGCCGGGCGGAGACAAATTGGGCTTGTCTCCTTTCATGTGTTAGCCTCAGTTCACCTAGCTGTAAATAGGTACCTGGAATAAGTGGGCGACGTTGTGACGTCCCATCTGGGGTTGGCAAAAATGGTACAAGGCGAGATGGGTATCATATGGTTCACCTAAGCTGATGGCTACCTAAGCCTTCGGGCGAGACGGTACCGTCTATAGTGAGAATGGTACCATACAGATCCACCCTAAGCCTTCGTTTCCGATGTCGCCAATTGGCTAAATACAGACTACACACACATCCACAGCCATTCCAACAGTACATAAAACACTTAACATGCATTTCACGCAATACATTCCCAGTTAAGGAGGCGCGATAATAATGAGCTTAGCTCGCATTGCGTGGATTCCCCTTGACGAACAAGTAACTGAGTAACACACACACACACACACATACACTCATACAAACAGGTTGTGGAATAAATCGTTTAATATCCCACTGATGATTGATAAGCTGCTGTGATCCGTTTAAAACTCACTACACACCTACCCAGCCAGCATCTCTCTCTCTCTCTCTCTCTCTCTCTCTCTCTCTCTCTCTCTCTCTCTCTCTCTCTCTCTCTCTCTCTCTCTCTCTCTCTCTCTCTCTCTCTCTCTCTCTCCGTCTCTCTTCTCTCTCCTCTCCTCTCCTCTCTCTCTCTCTCTCTCTCTCTCTCTCTCTCTCTCTCACATACAAACAGGTTGTGGAATAAATCGTTTAATATCCCACTGATGATTGATAAGCTGCTGTGATCCGTTTAAAACTCACTACACACCTACCCAGCCAGCATCTCTCTCTCTCTCTCTCTCTCTCTCTCTCTCTCTCTCTCTCTCTCTCTCTCTTCTCTCCTCTCTCTCCATCGGTTGTGGAATCGGTTAATATTACTGATATCAGTGCTGTGATCCGTTTAAAACTCCATCTCCACACTATCTCTCTCTCTCTCTCTCGTCTCTCACATCTCTCTCTCTCTCTCTCTCGTCTCTCTCCTCCCTTTCTCTCTCTCCTCTCTCTCTTCCTCTTCCACATCTCTCTTCCACGCCCTCTACCCACATAACACATTCAGCCGACAAAGACCACCTAACAAACGCGCACACATTACCAATCGCGCGCACACACTGACACAACACACACACACACACACTAGGCAAACATACAGTATACATACGCATACAAACATATGATCACACAATGCCCCATATATAATGCGTGCCTGTGCGTGTGGGAATGAGCATGTATGAATCAGGAAGCTTTGTTGTGTATTTTATCAAACATGCAAGTCTCCGTGCTGACCTAATTGTACAGCAGCGTACCGGTAAGTAATAATGTAATATCTAATATGCGTGAGTGTGTAACTTGCTGATGTTTAGCCTTCAGATGTAATAATGAAAGTCAAGGTAACCCTAATTGTCGTACCGGTAAGTAATAATGTAATATCTAATATGCGTGAGTGTGTATTAGTCCGTGCTGATGTTAGCCTTCATATGAGTACCAGGTAACCCTAATTGTACAGCAGCGTACCGGTAAGTAATAATGTAATATCTAATATGCGTGAGTGTGTATTAGTCCGTGCTTAGCCTTCATATGAGTACCAGGTAACCCTAATTGTACAGCAGCGTACCGGTAAGTAATAATGTAATATCTAATATGCGTGAGTGTGTATTAGTCCGTGCTGATGTTAGCCTTCATATGAGTACCAGGTAACCCTAATTGTACAGCAGCGTACCGGTAAGTAATAATGTAATATCTAATATGCGTGAGTGTGTATTAGTCCGTGCTGGTGTTTAGCCTTCATATGAGTACCAGGTAACCCTAATTGGGTCAACTTAGTATATAGGTGCACATAATGTACGATATTTATTACGCGTAGCCTATGCCATTTGTCAGGCCCAAATTACATTTTCGTATTCTATTGCGACGATACATAAGAAAATGAGAGTCTGCAGAAAGCCAATTGGCCCACACAAGGCAGTTCCCTCTCACACCCAACCCGTCTCGTCCATATATCTATCTAATTTTACCTTGAAGGTCTGAGAGACGTTTGACATGTGTTGTTGATATAGATTCTACTCATTTGATATATGGTATTTACACACATACAGTTGTTATTCGAGAATGCCATACTTATATGCCTAGAATGATTATAAAATCAATGGCAAACGTCTATCAACACTTCAAAAGGTATATACATATTAATAGTATAAGTGAGAGAGAGCGAGAGAGAGAGAGAGATAACAGTAAAATACATTCACGTAGCTACACTATTAAATCCTGTTAACATCATCAGTGTCACTCCTCAGTCATCTTAGTGCGGTGTTCATGTAGCTACTCACCATAGTTTTAAGACCTTTCGCCCCATTTCTTTGTTAACATTAAAACTTTTCGTGTCATTTAGGTGTCAATGTTTTCCTGGCAAGCGATAGCGAGCCTGTAATTTAAGAGAAACCGGCCTTCGGCCGGGAAAATTTTCTATCGAAAAAATGTACACATTTATATTGAAGGAGGGTCTTGGGCGGATGTTTTTTAAGCTTGGTGGAGGTCTAGGGAGGAAACTAATAAAATAATAAAAAGATACATAAATGAGCCAATAACAACGACCGATCCTCCCTTAACATAATCACAGCATTACCGTACTCCTCAGACATCTTAGTGCAGTGTACCTGTAGCTACTCACCATAGTCTCCTAGTTTATCCACCTTTCTGTATTCCCCAGGTTTCACTCGCTTACCTGCAACAATAAGGATACAATTAGCAGGGAAGAGAGTGAAGCAAATGTAATTAGCAAAATAGCAAAATAATGATATGTAAGATTAGTCCTATACATAAAAGTCCATCATATTTTCTGTATACATACAAGCATAGGCCTACCGTACACACGACCCAAAAAACAATCTTTACACTGGTGAGCTGTAAATAATCTAGTGTGAACGGAATCAATCGGGTGAAACATACGTCTGTGAGGTATTATCATAAGCTTTCGACCCACTTCCAGAATGTTTAGAGCGTTAGTGTAAAGATTGTTTTTTGGTCGAGTGTACCTAAGGAAACGATGTGAGTATCAGTATATCCTGTCACATCTAATATAAGTTAGTCAATCAATGTAAGCCATAGTTAATCACTAAAGCATTTCCGGTGACGGCATTTATATGAAGAAAAAAAACATTGAAGGTCGATGAACATTTTATTTCTCTATTTCTCTCTCTCTCTCTCTCTCTCTCTCTCTCTCTCTCTGGGTTGTATTCATTTGGCTCCATTCAGCCTGCTGTTTTAAGACGTTTATCCTCATTCAGGTGACGATATGGCGACCAGTAGCTAGCATATTTTTTATAATGTTTTTGACAGCAGGCTAAATTTGTAAATTTTTCGATAGAAAAATTTCTCCGGCAAAGCCGGATTTCTCCATACAATGCTGGCTCGCTATCGCTCGCCAGGAATAAATCAACACCTGAATGGAGACAAACGTCTTAAAACAGTAGGATACAAGCCAGAAAGGAGAGAAAAAAACAGGTGACCCCCCTTAACCAGGTAGGATAAATATCGAGGTGCGTTGAGGGACACCGCGGTATTACGTCACTTGGAAAACTAGATGGGTAGGCTGCTCGCTCTCACGCTCGCTCTCACGCTCGCTCTCACGCTCTCTCTCTCTCTCTCTCTTGATAAGACCAAACATTTCTTAATTATATACCGGCTATTATTAGATGATTGTATGCAGCTTAGGAAGGATCTGTAAGAATCATTGTGTAAACACTATTTCAATTAACCCTCTGACTTCCAAACCTTCTTCTTAAACTGATTAAAATCGTATAATGGTCACAAAAAAAGTAAGAAACGCGTCTTCATAAACAGAAAGGGTTAATCTACCTATCAATAATAACTAGAGGTGTATGCTATCATTTTATCAATGGTATACATCCTGAGAGAGAGAGAGAGAGAGAGAGAGAGAGAGAGAGGGAGGTCAGGTGAAGGTATTGAGGGATAAGCCTTTACAACGGCACCTCGTATCTACATTCTACTTTTCTGGAGAGAGAGAGAGAGAGAGAGAGAGAGAGAGAGAGAGAGAGAGAGAGAGAGAGAGAGAGAGATACAGGAGAGAGAGCGAGAGATAGGAGAGAGAGAGAGAGAGAGAGAGAGAGAGAGAGAGAGAGAGAGAGAGAGAGAGAGAGAGAGAGAGAGAGAGAGAGAGAGAGAGAGAGAGAGAGAGAGAGAGATAATATAAAGTTAGGTGAGCCCACTGCACTGGCCCAGACTCGTAAAGAGAGGCTCATGAATGCCAACACAACCAACTGAACTTTAAACTCAAGGGAGGGAGAGAGTGAGTGAGAGTGAGTGAGTGAGTGTATCTGTGTGAGAGTGATATAGTGTGAGCGAGTGAAAGATAGTGTGAGTGAGTGAAATATAGTGTGAGTGAATAAGTGAGTGAGTGTATGGGTGTGTGATAAGAGTGAAAGATAGTTTGAGTGAGTGTGTCAGTGTGAAAGATATTTTGAGGGAATGAGTGTAGGCTATATGTGAGAGAGTTAAATATAGTGAGTGAGTGAGTGAGAGAAGCTAAAGAAAGCCTCATGCATGGAAACACACCCAACTGAACAGAAATCCATTGAATGACTTGTTTGTTTGTTTGTGTGTGTGTGTGTGTGTCAAGAATGCCAACACACACTTATTATAGAGAGAGAGAGCGTATGTGAGTGAGGGAGAGTGTGAGTGAATAATTGGTGATGAGTGAGTTAGTGAACGAGAGAGAGAGAGTGTGTGTGTGAGTGAGAGAAATAATGTGAGAGAGAGAGAGAGAGAGAGAGAGAGAGAGAGAGAGAGAGAGAGAGAGAGAGAGAGAGAGAGAGAGAGAGAGAGAGAGAGAGCCAAATGGGTTGGAGACAGTGAGTGAATGTATGAATATGTAAATTGCTAAATTCCATCCTCTCCTTTCTCTACTATCTTTCGGTACCTCTCTCTCTCTCTCTCTCTCTCTCTCTCTCTCTCTCTCTCTCTCTCTCTCTCTCTCTCTCTCTCTCTCTCTCTCTCTCTCTCTCTCAACTAAACAAACACTATCCACTCATTATTTGTGTTCATCAACATATATAGGTACAATCACCCGCGCAAACTCACACTCCGTACACTCTCATAAACTCACAATCACTCACTCTCTCTCACACACACACACACCTACTCACATTAACCCGTACAGTACGGTACCGGGGACGTCCTTTTCATCATATTCTGGCAACTATTAGACGATTTTATATAGCTTAGGAAGGACCTCGGGCAATAATATGGCTTCAAACTATTTCAACCAAGCCTTTTCACTACCACAGATCCTTCCTAAGCTGTATAATATCGTCTAAACATAGCTAGAATATAATCTAACACACGGTACTCAAAGGGTTAACCTCCACTGTCACTCACACTTTCAGCAAATAATAATAATAATAATAATTTAATAATAATAATAATAATAATAATAATGACAATACCCATGACTTGACTATAAGGAAGAACTACGGGGCTCTAGGGTAAATATAGCGAGGATAGACACGGGATGATTAAGGGGAGGTTTTTAGTTTGATCCCCTAGACTTCCATCAATCTTAAAATAACATCCCTAGACCCCCTCTCAAGATAAATTTGTAAATTTTTCGGTAGAAAAATTTCCCGGCCAAAGGCCAGTTGCTTTTAAATTACAGGCTCGCTATCGCTCGCCAGGAAAACATCAACACCTAAATGGCACAAAAAGTCTTAACATTGACAGAAATAGGGCGAAAGTTCTTAAAATCGCCAAACTAAAGGGGCGAACGTCTTAAAATCTCAAAGGCAATGGGACTAAACATGAGGGAAAAGGGGTCCAGAAAATGTATCCCTGAAATGGAAATCTCCCCTTAAGTCTTGTTCAAGGTCTATATAAATTGTATATATATATATATATATATATATATAGATCTTGGTCTTGGGTAACCCCTCTACGGTACAGCCAACGTATTTATGTATTATATTCCGGCAACTATTAGACGATTGTATTCAGCTACAGACAATCTCGATCCATTTTATTAGCTACGGTATCATAATGTATCCTTCCTAAGCTGCATAAAATCGTCTAAATACAGCTAGAATACAATATAACTCACGTCGCTGGTACTGAAAGGGTCAGCTATGTTATTTTAGATTTACACAGCGTCCTGTATGTATTAAGTAGAATATATAATTCCATATACACTTAATCAACCAAAACGATAGCTTAGACTTGTATCATTTGCTTGACATTCTAAACTCATAAATACCGGTATCTACATTTACATACCGGTATATACATCAAAATAACTACTTTTTTGACGAGTGGGCATCTGTACCTGCTGCCTGTTTACTGACCCAATTACTAGTTAAAGGGACGGTGGCTGTTTTTTTGTTTTAGTCTATTTATTCATAAGTTTCCTCGCTAGACCTCCATCAAGCTTAGAAACCCCACGTAGACACTCCTTCAAGATAAATGTGTAATTTTTCGGTAGAAAAATTTCCCGGCCAAAGGCCGGTTATTCTTAAAATTACAGGCTCGCTATCACTAGCTAGGAAAAAATCGACACCTATATGGTACGAAAGGTCTAAATATTGACAACAAAAATGGGGCGTAGAGTCTTAAAACCGACAAACTAATGGGCCGAACGTAACTGTGTAAGAGATGGACGTGTGGGCATCTGTATACCTGGTGCCTCTTTACTGACCCAATTACTAGTTCGCTTCACTCCACTACAAATTTACCTCAACCCAATTACTAGTTAACTTCACCACCCTACCTATTTAACTCGACGCTCTCACACGGAACCTCGGCATCCAACAAAGCTCTCTAATTCACCACTTGCGAGTTTCAGGCTATAAGGAAGTTGGAGCCATGAACGTCGATAATAAAGAGAAATGCAATAATAATGTGGATTCTGATGGATAAAAAGTATGATCAATTTGGATTTATGAATTTATAAATGTATAATAACCGTATTTTAGCTGATAATTCTGCTAAATATTGAGGTCTACAACACCTCCAATGTCCTTATAGACCAAAACTCGCAAGTGATCAATTCGCGGACCTCAACCTCTTCAGTGTGATGGTTGTATTCGTGTTCTGGCTAACATTAGACGATTTCAACCAGCTTTAGAAAGATCTCTAGCATTCAAAAGTAACAACTATTTCAATCACTCCTTTGATGTCTACAGGTACACACAGTTGCGAGTACTAACATATAAGGGGAGGTTTTTTGGTTGTTCCCTAGACCTCTTATCAAGCTAAACAAATACACCCCCTAGACCTCCTTTCAAGATAAATTTGTACATTTTTCGGTAGAAAAATGTCTCGGCCGAAGGCCGGTTCCTTTTAAATTACAGGCTCACTATTGCTCGCCAGGAAAAAATCGACACCTAAATTGCACGAACGGTCTTAAAATTGACATAAATTGGGCGAAAGTTCTTAAAATCGCCTAACTTATCTCCAAATCTTAAAAACATTGGGGCTAAACATGAGGGCGAAAGGGGTCCAGAAAAAAATCCCTCAAGTGGAAATCTCCCCTTAAGGTGGGAAAAGAAATCTAAGGCATTGAGGGCATTCTGTCAAGTTCTGAAGCCCTAGGCACATATTTAAGGGGAGATATCCACTTGAGGAATTTTTTTCTGGACCCGTTTCTCCCTCATGTTTAGCCCCATTGCTTTTGATATTTTAAGACGTTCGCCCCATAATTAAGAACTTTCGTCCCATTTTTGTCAATTTTAAGACCTTTCATGCAATTTAGGGTGTCGATTTTTTCCTGGCGAGCGATAGCGAGCCTGTAATTTAAGAGGAAGCGGCCTTTGGCCGGGACATTTTTCTACCGAAAAATGTACACATTTATCTTGAAAGGGGGCCTAGAGGGTGTAATTTTAAGCTTGATGGAAGTCTAGGGAACTAACTAAAAACCTCCCCTTAAGGCCAAGTTGATATAACTAGCACCATATTTCACTATACAATCTTCAAAATAACTGAGAAACCTTGATGGGAACTTTGCAATTTACCGTCAATTGAAAAGACCCTAGGTATAATCTTATTGCAATGGGTAGGTATCTAATAATATTCACTATTGCACAGTCATGAGCCATAATACCAGCCCATTGAATCTGTACCGAACCCAATGCCAGACAATACAATGCTTTAATATACTCCAGAGGCTTCACAGCTTGGGTTTAAGGGAGCCCATCTCGCTTTGTTTGATCTTTCTCTCCCTCTCTCTCTCTCTTTGGCTTGTATATATTCGGCCCCATTCAGCCTACTGTTTAAGACGTTTACCCCCATCCAGGTGTCAATATTTTCCTGGCGAGCGGTAGTGAGCCAGCATATATATTTTGTTGATTTGACAGCAAGATAAATTTGTACATTTTTCGATAGAAAAATGTCTCCGGTAAAGCCGGATTTCTCCATACAATGCTGGCTCGCTATCGCTCGCCAGGAAGAAATCGACACCTGGATGGGGATAAACGTCTTAAAATAGTTGGCTGAATGGGGCCGAACGGATACAAGAGATAAAAGGAGAAAAAAAAAGCCGGTGACCCCCCCTTAAAGATTCAGACATTCAAATGAGCGCACAGGTATTTTGGCTCGAGTGAACATTCTGAACTAAGTCGACTAATGAGAGCCAATACATCTCTCATGTGATGGGCTGGTCTATCAGAGTGAGAGCTGAGCGATCTCTGCCATACCCATAGCTTACTCTGACTGTTCCTTTTACTTATATATTTTCTAGATCTCAGGTGACGGCGTCTCTTCCGTGGATTGACCTCCCAATCTCCCAACCTAGAGGTTGGCAGATTGGAAGCCAAAGCGTCACATTTTTCCTTTGACCCTCAACTTTCTCTTCATAATTGCTGAGGGGAACAGGGCCCTGGGTGGGGCTTTGGTTTCCCGGGCGTTTCCGCGCCCTCCTTAGCTCCCTGCCATGGAGTGGCTTCGGTCACCCAGGCTTTATTGTGGTAGGCAGGGAGGGATCTGTGGGGGCGCTCGGTTATGGCCTTGGCCTTGCTTGGGGCCTTGGGGCTGTTCGGCCAGGCAGCCTGGGGAACAGCAACAACAACAACATGAGAGCCAATACATGATGAACACAAATAATACATGTTACTGATAGGGTTAAGGGGGGATGGGTCGGTTTTCTGGACCACTTTCTCCCTCACGTTTAGCCCCATTAGTTTTCAGATGTTAAGATGTGTGCCCCATTAGTTAGTCGATTTTAAGACCTTTCGCCCCATTTCTTCGTCAATATTTAGACCTTTCGTGCTATTTAGGTGTCTATTTTTTCCCTGGCGAACGATAGTGAGCCTGTAATGTTGGAAGAACCGGCCTTCGGCCGGGAAATTTTTCTACCGAAAAATGTATAAATTAATATAGAAGGGGGATGAAATGGATGTTTTTTAAATTTGATGGAGGTCTAGGGAGGAAACTAGGAAAATAATGAATACATGCAAAAATAATGAATACATGCAAAAATCGCCCCAAAAAATGAACCATCCTCCAATTAAAGGTATGACTCCTGTAATATGAACCGACGATAATAAAGTTACTGGGGGCGTCTAATGATTTCCAACAGTGGCCAATAATGATCTCGGGTCGATATTGGGTATTGGGTATCTCACTCACTCACTCACCTTCACTCATTCATTCATTAACTCACTCACTCACTCTTTCTCTATCTCGCATTATTATCATTATTTGCCTCTTACATCTTTACCCATACCCTGCCTAATCATTATTCCACATGGTCTCTCTCTCTCTCTCTCTCTCAGCATTGCAAGCAGCCCTGGTTGCCACACAGGTAACAATAATTACGGGCAAGGTGAGTTGCACACACAAACACACACACACACACACACACACACACACACACACACACACACACACACACACACACACACACACACACACACACACACACACACACACACACACACACACACACACACACACACACACACAGGCAGACATCTGTAAGAACACTGCAACCTATATTCTCATAAATACACACGGGTTTCAGGTTTCTTTTTCTCTCTTATGCTCTGTCTTTTGTTGATTAGCTTGTTTAGTGTCGCTCTCTAATTCATCTCATTTTGCTTTGATTTCCATAGTTGTCTTCTCCTTTATGAGATTTACAGTCTTTGGGAGTTCTTTCTTTTATCTGATTGCTAATGGCAGTTTTTCGTATAATCCATTCTTAAGGGGAGATTTCCACTTGACATACTTTTTTCTGGACCCCTTTCTCCCTCATGTTTAGCCCCATTGCTTTTGAGATTTTAAGATGTTCGCCCCATTAGTTCAGCGATTATAAGAACTTTTACCCCATGTCTGTCAATTTTCAGACCTTTCGTGCCATTTAGGTGTCGATTTTTTCCTGGCGAGCGATAGCGAGCCTGTAATTTAAGAGGAATCGGCCTTCGGCCGCGACATTTTTCTACCGAAAAATTTACATATTTACCTTGAAAGGGAGTCTAAGGGGTGTAATTTTTAAGCTTGATGGAGGTCTAAGCAACACACTAGAAACCTCCCCTTAAGTTCTAGCTAAACCTCCATCTTATTTTCCTTAACATTTGTAAAGTATATTTTCTTTCAGAGAACTAGTTGCTTATTGTGGTTACACAAATTGACCTTTGCTGTGCAGCCTATCATTCCATGATCACTCCCTATGTTTTAACTAATTATTAACAGTGACATTGTAAATACGAGTTGTTTTTGTCTCCTATGATGATGATATCTTTCTCATTTTTTGTTGTTCCAGTTGGACTTCTCCAGGTCTATTTGCGACCATATATATATATATATATATATATATATATATATATATATATATATTACTGGATTTGGGGGTCACCGTTTTTTTTTTTGTGTATCTTTCTCCTCTTTTTC
>CM064513.1:56463017-56554173 GCA_032716605.1 Paralithodes platypus | reverse complement strand
GAGAGAAAGAAAAAGGAAAAAGCAGGGAATTGTTGGGCTGTATCAGTTGACTCTGCCGTGCAAACACAGTTCACCGAGAGAGAGCGAGAAAGGACAGAGGGTGTGGAGGGAGTGAGTGAGGAGTGAGGCGATGAGGAGGCAATAGAGAGAGCGAAGGAGAGAGCGAGCGAGGAGGAAGAGAGAGAGGGGGTGAGATGGAGAGTATGGGAGTGAGGAATGAGGAAAGAGGGGGAGGGGGAGAGTTAGAATGAGAAGTAAGGGAGAGAAAGAGGAAGAAACAAAAAATAACAAAGTGAATGTGGTAAGGAACTGAAAAATGAGGAATTAGGACAATGGGGCGAAAAGCCGGAAACGCGTGAGAAGGAAAAGAGTGAAAGGGAAACGAGTAGGATGAAAAAAGATAGAGAATGAAGAGGAAAAAGCATGAGTAGTTGTGAGAATAAAGAATGAAAATATGAACGGGAAACAGAAATGGAGGAAGATTGTTGGGAAGTTGGAGATTGAAGAGATGAGAAGGAAGAAAAAGGTGGAGAATGAATAAGGGACTACAAAATAATAAGTTGGAGAAGAGAGAGGGACACGAAGACTGAACGAAGATGGAGCATGACAAGAAAAATGGAAAAAAGTTGGAGGATGAGGAGGGGACAATAAGAATGAAAATATAGAGAATGAAGAGGGCCACGAAGAATGTAAAGCGAAGAAGTTAAAGTAGGAGAATTAAAGAGGCAAGAAGAATGAAAAGTAGGAGAACATGAATGACAAGATGAATGAAAAAGGTTGGAGACATGAAAGAAAGAAAGGGAAGCATGAAAAGTGGCAGAATGAAGAGAGACAAAAAAGAAATGAACCTGTGGAGGAATGAGGAGGAGACAAGAAGAATGACAAGATGGAGAATGAAGAGGGAGACAAGAAGAATGAAAAGATTGAAAGGATGAAGAGGACAAGAAGAATGAAAAGATGGGAGAATGAAGAGAGACAAGAAGAATGAAAAGCTGGAGGGAATGAAGAGGCGACAAGCAGGAATGAAAAGATTGAAAATGAAGAATACCAAGAAGACTAAAGAGATGGAGAATGAAGAGGACAAAAAGAATGAAGATGGAAAGGGAAGCATGAACAGTTAAAGAATGAATCGAGACAAGAAGAAATGAAAGCTTGGAGAATGAGGTGCCAGCCTCGTAACTAAAAGGTGGGAAAGAGTAGTGAGGCTAGAGTTAGGTTGGTATTATAAAAGCGTTTGGTGTATAATATTACTAGTTGGGCCTTTTAGCGAGCGGTGGTGGATGAAGGGTCGGTTAACGCTATCCCATCCGACCTTCTGGGGGTTAGGGATGGGTTTGGTTTCAAATTATTATGGGGGGATTTTTGATTGTTTTTTGCCATGTTTGTTCGATATATTTATTTTAATAGTCCCTTAGGCTAAATAACAGTTTCAGCAGAAAATGAAATACTGTATAATTTATATATATATAAATATATATATCTAATATATATAGAATCTATATATATATATTATCTATATATATATGATATATTAGATATAATATATTATTATATATATAGTACACAGTATATTAGGAGGAGGAGGGGGGAGGAGGAGGAGGAGTGGGAGGAGGAGGAGGCGAAGAAAGAGAACAACTCCAACCCCAAGTCAAAAGTGGGTGAAGTGGGGTGGGACAGGGGAAGTGGATATAAAAAATAGTCACACTTGCAGAGGGTTCCACGGTTACAAGTCAAGAAAGTGTGGACAGGAAAATGTTATACCAGCATATACAGTAACATACAGTATATAACGTGGCATATGAGGTAGACAAGGGTGTGTAACATAAGAAGGTTTAGATGCTTCACAAATATACAGTTACATACAGTATATACGTGGCCTATGCAGGCGTATACAGGTGTAACAATCGAAGGTTTAGATGCTTCAAACAATTCTGAAACAAAGGACAGAGACATGTGTATGCATCCCATCGGCATATGTAGGCTATAGTAAATTACCATCTCTCTCTGTTTACTGTCATTTTTCTTCCCCTGCTGGTTAGTAGGCTATATGGGAATAAATATACTAGGTTTTACCGGTAATTTTTAAGCCCAACCACCTCGTGGGGACCAAATGGGCTTTGCTCTCCTCTCTCTCACCCACCCAAAACACCACACACACACACACACACACCACACACAATTACACACACAAACTCTAAATCTATCTCAAACACACTCTCTCACTTACTGACTCCCACTCTTCACTCAAACTCTCACACTATCATTTCCCTATCTCACCCACCCACTCTCACTCATCTCTCTCGCTCTCTCTCTCCCTATCTCTCTCTCCTCTCTCTCTCCTCTCTCTCTCTCTCCTCTCTTCTCTCTCTCTCTATCCCAATAGCACTATCGTTTAGTGAGTGCTGTATGTTGTGTTTGTACGATCTAAGATATCTTGTCAAATTGCCCAAATTACCTTATTATAAACAATTTGATTACAAATTGTCGTTTCTTTATTCATACAGAAATTTAGTTTTAAATTTACCAGAACGTCCGCGTACTTCCCAAACTGCTGCTAATTCCTTGAACATGACGATAGTGCATGTTATGTGTGCGATTATTTGCTCAGGAACCAGATTAACTTGCTCATGTAGTAAATGGTACACCCTATGTGGTGGATTGTGTTTGTTGTATTCAAATTGTATGTTATTAAACGCGTGTATTTCCACATAGCGATTTTAATGAGTTAATTTGCGTGTATCTGGTGTCGTCCCAGTTTTGGTTTGTTATTTTGCAAGTTTTACATTTATAATTAGCTCAGGTCTGGTTAAGTTTAGTTTAGGTTTAGTTAGCGGTACGTTTTTAACCCATTCTAGTACCGACTACGTCTGTTTCATTTTATTCAGGGCACTATTAGACGGATTGTATTCAGAATAGGAAAATACGTACGACCAATGAAAAGGCTTACAGGTATCTCAATTGAATCTTTGTTAAAACCACCCATATATCCTTCCTATGCTTAATAAAATCGTCTAAATGTAAGCTGATATCAAATACAAAAAGTACGTCATCGGTGTTTATACGAAGGGTTAAGGGTGGGGATGGGCCTGGTGTATTTGATTATTAATTATCTTATATTAATTAGTATTATTGTTTTTTTAGTTTCCTCCTAGCCCCCCCCCCATCAAGCTGTGAAATAAAAACACAACACCTAGGGAACCCCCTTCAAAAAACACCCACAAGCCCCCCTTCAAAAAACACCCACAAGACCCCCCTTCAAAAACACCCCTAGGACCCCCCATCAAGCTGTTAAAAAAAACATCATCACGACCCCCTCCCCCATCACAAGCTGTAAAAAAAACACCCCCCTAGGAACCCCCCCATCAAGCTGTAATAAAAAAACACCCCATACGAACCCCCCTTCCACCATAAAGCTGTAAAAAAACACCCCCTAGGCCCCCCATCAAGCTGTAAAAAAACACCCCATAGGACCCCCCACACCCCAAATTCAACGCTTGTAAAAAAAAAAGTTAAAAAAAAACACACCCTAGAAACCCCCCCCCCCACATCAAGCTGTAAAAAAAACCAACCCCCTAGACCCCCTTTCAAAAACCACCACCTAGATAGACACCCCCCCATCAAGCTGTAAAAAAAAACCACCCCACTAGACCCCCCTTCAACACCCACAACCCCCCCCTAAGACCCCCCCCCCATCAAGCTGTAAAAAAAACACCTCATAGACCCCACCTTCAAAACAACACCCCTAGACCCCTTTCAAGAGAATTATACTGGTCCTGACCGAAGGTCGATTTACTCTTAAAAATTACAGGCTCGCTATCGCCTCGCCAGGAAACAAACTCGAACCTACGTGTAGCAGTGGCACGAAAGGTCTGAATAGTTACAATGAAAATGGGTCGCAAGGTATTGAAAAATCGACCCAAAACTAATGGGTACGAAACCCGCCGCCGAACGTCTTATAATCTGGAAAAAACTAATGGAGCTAAAGATGAGGGGAAAAAGCTTGGGGGGGATCAGAAAACCGGACCACATCTCCCCTTAAATCATTAAGTTAACATTTGGGGGTCAAGAGACCTTGCCGTTCCTGGTTGTGTGACCATTTTTTGGACTGAAACTTTTTCTGACTATAGTGGGATATATTTCAGCTGTCGATTTAATTGAATCTCTTATTAGCTGGATTATCTCGATTCTTTATGGCAAAATATGAAAACTATTATGGCATGGACATGTGACTTTCATATTAATGGCCTATTGGTTTGTAAATAAGGACTGATCAAAACGTTACTAAAAATCGAAAGCGACCAAATGTCTTCAGTTGCCTTCCATTCTAAGTCTAGGGAACTGTAACCAGCTAATTAATGAGAAAATAATTATCAGAAAACCACAAATGATCTATATTATATAGCCTCTACATATATCACACCATTCCAGGGTTGGACTATATGTAAGAAGTATTTAACGTTTTTCGTCTTCAAGTGATTTAAACGTGTTTCGTCTTCTTACGGGGAGGTTTTGTTAGTGTGGGGTTTCCTAGAATTCCATCAAGCTTGAAATTATCACCCCCTTGGACCCCCTTTCAAGATAAATTTGTTCTTCTTAAAATTTACAGGCTCGCTATGCGCTCCGGCCAAGGAAAAATCGACACCTAAATGGCACAGAAAGGTCTTAAACAAGTGACATAACTGGGATGTTTGGGTGCTTGATGAAGTTCTTAATAATCGGCCAAACTTTTTAAAAAAAAATGGGGCGAAAAAATCATCTTGAAAATCTCATATAGCAATCGAGGTTAAAACATGAGGGGAGAATAAAAGGGGGGTAAAGAAAAGGAATCCCTCAAGTGGAAAAATCTCCCCTCTTAAATAGATTTCACTGCCAAACGTAAGATAAGATGCTTGCAGTCGTGTATATTTGATCTGGGGAAAAATACAAACACAAGCTAACAAACCAAACAAACACACACACACCCATAATCCTCTCTCCACACACACACCCAAAACAATCATCACACACAACACATCCACAACCAACACAAATCACACCAACCAACACAAGCAACGACACAGACGAAAACCTATATACAAATACCTGACCTAACACACACACACACACACAAGCTGACCTACCACACTACACACACACACCCAACCGCTTCACACAACACCCACCCACACACATACACATACACACACCGCTCCCAGGCACCGGTATCAAGTATTTTTATTGTGGGAGGTGGAGGGCGAGGGGGCAGAGATCGGAAAAAAGGCAGAGATTGTATGGTGTGTCGAACACAACCACACACACACACAGAGGAGAGAGAGGAGAGAGAGAGAGAGGAGGGAGGGAGCAGAGAGAGAGAGAGAGAAGGAGAGAGTACAAAGGAGTACAAAGGAAATCAAGCAACAACAGGTCTAGTGACCCTTCTAGGTTGCTTGTCCTCCAAAACACTGAGGATCAACTGTCCAAACAGCGGTTTAGAGTGGGTAAGGGAACATTGGAAAGGAAACTACTGCCCTGCCACTAACGTGGCAGGACTAGGAAGTTAGTAGGGGACATATGGGTTAGTAACTGAGGGGAGGATAAAGTTATTCATTTACAAACGCAGTCAGTCGCGGGTTTGATGCGAGATATTTGTCTAGGCGGAATTTAAATGAATCAACGGTGCTGCAGTCTATAACGTCTCGGGGGAAGCCCATTCCACAAGTTGACAACTCGATTGAAGAAGAAATTCTTAGATTTGTGCGAGTTAAAAGATTTTTCCAATAATTTTGCAACCGTTTCCCCGCGTGTAATTAGATTGGTCGATAGTGAAGTACTTACTACAGTTCATATTGTCGATGCCTTTGATGATTTTGAACACTTGAATTAAGTCGCCTCTTAATCTGCGCTGGGTTAAAGGAAATAGATTTAATTCTCTAAGACGCTCTTCGTATGGTTTGTTCTTTAGGCTAGGTATCATTTTGGTAACTCTACGTTGAACTCGTTCTAGCTTGTTTATATCTTTTTGGTAATAAGGGCACCAGGATTGAACGCAGTATTCCAGAAGAGGGCGGACTAAGGAATTGTAAAGGGTTAGGATAACTTCTTTGGATTTATGCTCAAATGATCTGCCTATAAAGCCAATTATTTTGTTTGCCTTCTTAACAACTTCTGAACATTGTTGACTCGGTTTTAGGTTACTCGATATTGTTACTCCCAGATCAGTTTCTCTGTTTACATTCTTAAGCTGAGTGCCATTCATCGAATAGTTTGCTTTCTCATTTAGGTATCCGACCATGTAGTACTTTACATTTATCCGCATTGAAACTCATTTGCCAAATTTGGGCCCAACATGACAATTTATCTAGATTGTGTTGCATATCGTCAACTTGTTCTTTTGAGAGTACGCTATTTGCAATTTTTGTATCGTCAGCAAATTTTGAGATTGTGCAGGTGAACCCTCATCTATGTCGTTGATGTAAATTAGAAAGAGAATTGGTCCTAGTACCGATCCCTGGGGTACCCCGCTACTTACATTGGTCCATTTAGATGCCTTACCGTTTATGACTACCCTTTGCTTTCTGTTGCTGAGCCAATTTTCTATCCATTTCAACACACCGTCTTGTATTCCATGCGCTTTTAGTTTTAGCAGTAAACGTTTGTGGGGAACTTTGTCAAAGGCCTTTTGAAAATCAAGTTATATAATATCTACAGCTTTACTCTCATCGTAGAGGTTGAGGATATCGTGGAAGAAGTCTAAGAGGTTTGTTAAACAGGAACGTTTTTTACGAAAGCCGTGTTGAGTATCTTTAAGTATGTTATTTTCCTCTAAGTGATTTACGAGTCTGTCTCGTATGACCGTTTCTAGCATTTTACATACAACTGAGGTTAAGCTAATTGGACGATAGTTACTGGGTAGGGATTTGCTGCCTTTTTTGAATATCGGTGTTACGTTGGCTAGCTTCCACTGATCAGGCATAGTTCCAGACTGCAAGGATTTATTGAATAGTAATGTCAGTGGTTTGGAGAGCTCATTCTTAGCTTCCTTTAGAACTCTAGGCGAGATTGTATCAGGTCCTGGCGTTTTATTTACCTTGAGTTTATCTAAACAATTCAATACTTCTCTCTCTGTAACGGTGATATTGCTTAGAACATCTGAATTATCAATCTGAATCGGCGATGGTGTAGGGATATCACTGAGGTCTTCTGTTGTAAAAACTGATGCAAAGAAGGTATTGAGGGCATTACTCATTTGTACTTCGTCTTTGGTGTATTCTCCTTTTTCATCGACTAACGGTCCAACAGTTGAAGTAACTACATTTTCTTTCTGATATAACTATAGAATTCTTTCGGGTTTGTTTTACTTTGATTCGCAATATGTAACTCTAAGGTCTTTTTACTTTGCTTAATTAACTTTTTGGCTTTGCGTCGTAGCTCTACAAATTTCACCCGTTCTTCGTCATTTTGTGAGGATTTTAATCTATCATTAGCAAATTTTTTAGCAAGCAGGCAGTTTGAAATATCTTATTCCACCATTTGGGCTTATTATTATGGCCTGGACGCCGTATTTTCGATGGTATGCAGTCTTGCACTGCTTTTAGGTAAGTGGTTTCGAATAACTTCCAAGATGTATTTATGTCGTTATGGTTAATTAAAAAGCTCCAGTCAGTTTCTTTAAACATAGCTCTAAGTTTATGGAAGTTTGCTTTCTTGAAATTAGGGACTTTTTCGATGCTACTATTTGGTTCGTTACTAGTAAACTTTAAAGTGAAAGTTATCGTACTATGGTCGCTGTTACTGAATTCATCACCAACATTCAAATTCTCTATCAATTCTTCTTTTGTTGCAAGTACAATGTCAAGAACGTTATTACCACGGGTCGGCATTCGAACAAATTGATAAAGCGAACTCTCTTGCAAGTTCGTATACAAGTCATGTCCGGAGTGTGAAGTAAGAGTATCGCCCCACTTGGTCACAGGTAAATTAAAGTCGCCAAAAATTACGGTATCTTGTGAGTTACTTACATCTGCAATTTGTTCGTAAATTTCTCGGTCAGTTTGCACTGATTGAGCTGGAGGTCTGTATATTAACGCAAGTATTATTTTTGTACCTTTATTTTACTTTATTAGCACAAAAGATGTGTCGACGTTCACAATTTGAGGTTTTGACACGAGGGTCCGGTTAAGACTTTCTTTGATATAAAATAAAACGCCACCTCCATTTTTATTTATTCGGCTGTTCTCAAACATTACATAACCGGGAAGTGAATACTCTGCTAAAAAGTCTCTATCTTGTGTATTGAGCCAAGATTCTGTTTTGCCAATCACATCATAATTTTCTGTAAACACTAGTTCCTCTAAATCTGAAAATTTATTGCGTATGCTACGAGCGTTTGCATAGAAAACCTTTAAAGTTGCGGTTTTAGAACTCGCAGATAGTTCTTTCATCGAATTTTTGGTTCTGGTCGGATCTACATTTACATTCATGGCTGTCCTCGGTCCTCGGTCGTTATCCCTGACGGTTTTGAATTTGGGTCGTGTTGGTGGAGCTTTATCCAAATTCGCGGTTCTTGACGGATTAGTATTTAATTCCTTTGTAGGTTGCCGTCCTCGCTGTCTTCGGTCCTCCTTCCTGGTTGTCCTGTGCTGAGTCGATTTCTTCTCCGAAAATCCTTCACCGCATCGTTGAGAAGACGCCCAAAACGCGCTGCTCCCACCTGGTTCAGATGAACTCCATCGTCCGAAAACAAATAGTCATCGTAGTAGAAATTGTCCCAGGTGTCGACGAATCCCAGAGAGAGAGAGAGAGAGAGAGAGAGAGAGAGAGAGAGAGAGAGAGAGAGAGAGAGAATATGTGTGTGTGTATGCGTGTGTGTGTTAGTGTGTGTGTTACAAGGGATAGTTATTATCTCAAGACCTAGCGGTCCATTCGGGGAGATAATCAAAGTGGGAAGAGGGATTGTGTACTGCACTAAACTCGTTACAGAATACTGTATGTCAAATATTATTTACTCTTCTTGAACAGCTCTATTGAAGAACTACGGTAGTCCCTACTTATAACTACTGGGGGGAATTTTGTTCCATATCGCCCAGATCTTGTTTCTGAAAAAGTGTCCACATATACTAGTGCTGAACATCTTCAATTCTTACTTCCAGCCATGATTGAGGCTAAACATATTTTTGTAATCCACATTGCTAAAAACATAAATGTTTTAAAGACTTGAATGAGCTGACCTCGTTGTCTATGCGTTTCCTACGAATAGAGACCAAGAGAACCTCAAGTGCTTCTCATAACTCAATCTTCTAATCGATGGAATAAGCTTTGTAACCATAGTTCTGGGTTCTTTCTGGTCGCTATATGTCTTGCCCGAGTGCTGGAGACTAAGATTAAATATAATATGCTAAGAGAGGCCTTAGCAGAGCATTGTAGAGTGAGAACTATCTTCTTATTTGTGTATTGAAAGTAGCTATTAACCACTTCAGTACGGGTGACGCAATTATTCCTAATATTCTGACTATTATTAGACGATTTTATGTAGCTTAGTAAGGACGTCTAGTAATTAGAAAGGTGTATTATATCTTCATTACTTCGTTGACTATCATAAATCATTCTAAAACAGAGTAAAATCGTCTCATGATAGCCAGAATATAAATTCTATTGACCATTACTGATAGGGTTAATATACCTTAATAACTTCTGATCTTTATTTTGTACTTCAATGCGTTGCTTCGAAAACAATTGGTCACTGCTAATCAGAACAGCCAAAACCTTTTTTAAGTCAGTCACGTCCAGACTTGTTCTGAATAGTGAATAGACTGATTTGGGATTTGCTTGGCCAATGTGCATTACATTGCTGTTCTCTAAGTTTAGAGGCATCTGCCATGTCTTAAGATACAAGCTGAGATTTTTATCCTTTTTAGGATTGTTCACATTCACTTCCAAGTTTAATGTAATTTGAAAAGCTTGGAGATAACACTCAACAGACCAATATTAGTACCAGTATCATTGGCATGATAAAGAGCAGTGATATGATAAACAGCAGTGGGCCAAGTACAGACCCTTGTTGAAATCCTGAAGGGACATAAGTCCACTCAGATGAAACACCATGGATTTCAACTCGCTGGTGACTGTTAACCAACACTCTACCCAATGAATTACCTCTGTACTGATACCTAGTGCACTCATTGTTAACTGTAGCTTACAATAACCCACTTTATTTAAAACGTTTTGAATATTTAAGTAAAGAATTTCTATGCCTCTACTCTATTCATTCTCACTCAAAATTTCATATAAACATTCCACAAAGTTGGTAAGACATGATCGGTGTTCCCTGAAATCATGTTAGCAATTCATAATTAGGTTGTGGATTTCTAGGTAGTAAACTATCGTATCTACTGTTATCCTTTCCAAAAGCTTTACTATGATAAAGATAAAATGTAATTGGTCGATAATTCTCAAGGCACTCATGATCCCTTTTTTCAAAGATTGGGATCACATTGGCAAGTTTCCAGTCTTCAGGGACCTCTCCAGGTCTGATGATTTATTGAAGATTTCCACCAAGAAAGATGACACTGCATCTCACACTTCTGGTATAAGTTGGACAAGAAAGCTATGTGGGCCAGATGACTTGAACCTATTTTAACATTGCTATTCTGTTTGCTACCTCTTCTGGAGCATATCTAATTATGTTGAGAGAGAGAGAATATATATGTGTACTATTTGTGAGACAGAGAAAGTGAACGTGTAATGTTAGTTATAGAGTTGTCTGTGAGAGAGAGAGAGAGAGAGAGAGAGAGAGAGAGAGAGAGAGAGAGAGAGAGAGAGAGAGAGGAGGTGAGGTGAGGTGAGGTGAGGTAGTGAGTTAGAGTTGCTTGTGTGTGAGAGAGAGCCAGCCAATATGTGTGTTTGAGCGATTGCCTGTCCGTAGGCTATGTCTCTGTCTGTGTTTGATATATCCTTTTCAAGGTATCTCTTTGTACTACAGTTTTATTCCCCGTGAAATACCTCCCAATGTGTGTGTGTGTGTGTGTGTGTGTGTGTGTGTGTGTGTGTATGTGTGTGTGTCGTTTGTGCCCCCTCTGTCGTGTGTGTTATTTACCCTTCCTTGTAGCTCGAGTTTGTTTTTGTTTTTGAGTTTCGTTTGTGTTTTCTATATTGACTTTTGCTTGTAGGCGTACTGTGTGTGTGTGTGTGTGTGTGTGTGTGTGTGTGTGTTGTATACTCTTGCCTGTAACCTCTAGAGTGTGTGTGTGTGTTTGTTTGTTTGTGTCCCTGTCGTTTGTGCTATTTACTCTTGCTTGTAACCCTAGTGTGTTTGTTTGTGTGAACGTGTGTGTGTGTGTGTGTGTGTGCAGTTAGTGTTTTTTATGTATCTATTGAAAAAACTATTTTATGTGTGTTTGCGAAGGTATAGCGTGTGTGATTTTGTGTATATTACGACTGAGCATCTTACTAATTCGTAAGTATGCCTCAGTGTATTAATTATGTTTGTGTTTGTATGTGTGTGTGTGTGTTTGTTTGCTATACTGTTTATTAGAGTACTGCACATAAAGGGTAATTCGAAAGTATATATCTGTGTGTGTGTGTGTGTGTGTGTGTGTGTGTGTGTGTGTGTGTGTGAGAGAGTGTGCGTGCGTATTGGTAAGTGTATGCACGCATGTGTGTGTGTGTGTGTGTGTGTATGTAGGAAGTTTATGATAATGAGGTTGAAGTTAATGTTTGGTGATAAATGTTAAAGGCTTACTGACACACAGCCCCCTGGCGCCAGTATGTTGAGAGAGAGAGAGAGAGAGAGAGAGAGAGAGAGAGAGAGAGAGAGAGAGAGAGAGAGAGAGAGAGAGAGAGAGAGAGAGAGCACTGTACATACATATTTTGCAGAGGCCAACATGCAAATTATGTTAGTCGAATGTAAACGGAGACGACGTGATAAAATCTACTAAAGGAAGAATGTACACTCGCTCCAAGAAGTATCTGCACCCCTACGCTGATCATCTGGTGTGTACAGCTTGATAGGGTTGGCACCTCTGCCTGCAACTATATCCATGTGTCAGAGACGATCAGCGGCAAGGATAAAGTAAAGTAAAGTATATGTTGGAAGAGAGGGAGGATATGTGAGGACGTTTGCTGAGTACGAAGAGAGAAGGAAGAGAGCAGGAAATTAAAGAGAGAGAGAGAGAGAGAGAGAGAGAAGGGGGGGGGGGTTTAGGTATTGGGGGAGGGGGTATATAGACCAATAGGAGGGGAGTAAATAGTGTAGTGGTAAAGGACAGTTATGAGAGAGAGTGAGAGTGAGAGAGTGCGTAATGGGAGGGCCTGGGTCACTTGGTGCCATTTGTCTGGCGCCAGCTTGATGCCTTCGCGATCTCTCTCTCTCACTCTTTCGCTCTCTCTCTCTCTCTCACTCTTTCGCTCTCTCTCTCTCTCTCACTCTTTCGCTCTCTCTCTCTCTCTCTCTCACTCTTTCGCTCTTGCTCCCTCTTCCTCTCCGCCCCCCCCCCCTCTCTCTCTCTCTCTCTTTCTCTCTCGCGCGCTCTCTCTCTCTCTTTCTCTTTCTCTCTCCAAGTTATTTATGACATTCTTCATGTTTACAACAACAATTCTGGTTTGTTTGCAATCTCGTAGCTTTCCTTTCTAGATGTACGCCTTTATCTTCGCCAACGGCAGCTGTTGAGATAATTGGGTCAAGCCATCGACGTGTGCTTCTTTGTGTGTGTTTATTCAGTATATTGTAGACCGGCCAATTCGTACGCGATGTTCCAATTAGTACGCACTACCAATAAAAATACCCACACTATAATATTAGCAGTTAGATTAATAAATGTCACTTTTGTTCAAATGTACCTTGACTATCGTACATTATCATACCGGTACTAAATTTTGTCAATCAAGTTCTAATTTTCTGTGTGTGAGTGTTCACATCCATGATCCTAGTTATGTTATTGGTAAAGCTCTATTCTTTGGGCCTCGAGGAGGACGCTACGCTATACTCTATTAATTTTCAACGGAAAAAATATTCGCATTTACAGTGCGGTATGATACTGTAGTCACGGCTGTCTTCTTACGATATCACCAATTCTACTATTTTTCCAAATGGTAATATTTTGTATAGACTTTTCCACCAAAGATTGCACCGGGTACCAACTGTCAGTGCACTAAACAAGGGTTAACGTTCTACATAATGCCATCTAGTTATAGTCTGTTGTTATTCCCAGGGCTATTCCTTTATAATTATACGGTACCTTTTTTGTATTATCTTTTGTATTCTCTTCATGCCAAGGGACTGGAGTTTTCGCAGAGAGGCTCCAGTCCTGACGTTATTCTTTACTTAGGGTTAGGGTTATTATAAGCCAATAGGGTTGATAGCCTCTGAAGTCCTATTTTAACTAACTAAATATTCGTGCCTTTTATTTTTTGTTTTATTTACTCATGCGTTTTATCTATCTGCTCCCTTCCTCTCTTTCTCCCTGACCTACATTGCCCTCACCAGGTCCCCTTATTTAGAGTCCGGCCCCTATCCCTAATGTCTGTAAATGTCCTCGTCTATGCTGACTGGCTGATCTCCCTACCCACCATTGTCACCCTTCCTTCCCTCCCTTTACCACTCTTCCTTCCCTTTATTACCCTTCCTTCCCGCCCTTTATCACCCGTCCTTCCCTCATCTTCACACACCCCTTATACTCAACACTTCTTCCTCCCTCATTCTCACCCCTCCCTCCCTCCCCATCCACCCACACCCCTCATTGTCATCCCTTCCTTCATTCCTACACTCTCCACACACACATCCCTTATTGCCAGCCCTCTACTCTCCCCTCCCTCCTCCCCCATCAACACCCCCTATTAATTTTCACCCCCTCTTCCTCTTACCCCAAACACACATCCCTTTATTCTTACCTCCTCTCTCCCTTTCCTACACTTTTTACATATATATCCTATTTCTTACATATACTGTAAGTCCCCCACACACCACTCTTTTCCTACCCCTTCCTCCCTCCCTGCCCTCACACACCCCTCATTCTACCCCCCCCCCCTCTCATCCCTACCCAGTAACTATCGTCCAATTAGCTTAACCTCAGTTGTATGTAAAATGCTAGAAACGGTCATACGAGACAGACTCGTAAATCACTTAGAGGAAAATAACATACTTAAAGATACTCAACACGGCTTTCGTAAAAAACGTTCCTGTTTAACAAACCTCTTAGACTTCTTCCACGATATCCTCAACCTCTACGATGAGAGTAAAGCTGTAGATATTATATACCTTGATTTTCAAAAGGCCTTTGACAAAGTTCCCCACAAACGTTTACTGCTAAAACTAAAAGCGCATGGAATACAAGACGGTGTGTTGAAATGGATAGAAAATTGGCTCAGCGACAGAAAGCAAAGAGTAGTCATAAACGGTAAGGCATCTAAATGGACCAATGTAAGTAGCGGGGTACCCCAGGGATCGGTACTAGGACCAATTCTCTTTCTAATTTACATCAACGACATAGATGAGGGTCTCACCTGTACAATCTCAAAATTTGCTGACGATACAAAAATTGCAAATAGCGTACTCTCAAAAGAACAAGTTGACGATATGCAACACAATCTAGATAAATTGTCATGTTGGGCCCAAATTTGGCAAATGAGTTTCAATGCGGATAAATGTAAAGTACTACATATCGGATACCTAAATGAGAAAGCAAACTATTCGATGAATGGCACTCAGCTTAAGAATGTAAACAGAGAAACCGATCTGGGAGTAACAATATCGAGTAACCTAAAACCGAGTCAACAATGTTCAGAAGTTGTTAAGAAGGCAAACAAAATAATTGGCTTTATAGGCAGGTCATTTGAGCATAAATCCAAAGAAGTTATCCTAACCCTTTACAATTCCTTAGTCCGCCCTCTTCTGGAATACTGCGTTCAATCCTGGTGCCCTTATTACCAAAAAGATATAAACAAGCTAGAACGAGTTCAACGTAGAGTTACCAAAATGATACCTAGCCTAAAGAACAAACCATACGAAGAGCGTCTTAGATAATTAAATCTATTTCCTTTAACCCAGCGCAGATTAAGAGGTGACTTAATTCAAGTGTTCAAAATCATCAAAGGCATCGACAATATGAACTGTAGTAAGTACTTCACTATCGACCAATCTAATTACACGCGGGGAAACGGTTGCAAAATTATTGGTAAATCTTTTAACTCACACGAATCTAAGAATTTCTTCTTCAATCGAGTTGTCAACTTGTGGAATGGGCTTCCCCGAAACGTTATAGACTGCATCACCGTTGATTCAGTTAAACTCCGCCTAGACAAATATCTCGCATCAAACCCGCGACTGACTGCGTTTGTAAATGAATAACTTTATTTTATCCCCCCCTCAGTTACTAACCCATCTGTCCCCTACTAACTTCCTAATCCTGCCACGGACATTAGTTCCAGGGCAGTAATTCCCTTTCCAATGTTCCCTTACCCACTCTAAACCACTGTTTGGACACTTGATCCTCAGTGTTTTGGAGGACAAGCAACCTAGAAGGGTCACTAGATCTGTTGTTGCTTGATTTCCTTTGTACTCTATGCCACCCTCTGTTCACTTACATACGGTACAGGAACCCTTTATTCTCACCCCTCCCTCCCTCTCTTCCACTCTCTATCTCCTTCTCTACCCTCATTAATACCCCCTCCCTCCCTCTATCTCCTCTTATCTCCCTCCTTACCCTCACACACCCCTCATTCTCACCCCTCCTCTGTATCCCCTCCTCTCTCCCTTCTTACCCTCAAACACACCCCTCATTCTCACCCCTCCTCTGTATCCCCTCCTCTCTCCTTTACTCTCACCCCCCCCCCCTTCCCTCTATCCCATCCTCTCTCCCTCCGTACCCTCACACACCCCTCATTCTCACTCCTCCTCTGCATCCCCTCCTCTCTCCTTTACTCTCACCCCCCCCCCCCCTTCCCTCTATCCCATCCTCTCTCCCTCCGTACCCTCACACACCTCTCATTCTCACCCCTCCTCTGTATCCCCTCCTCTCCTTTACTCACCCCCCCCTTCCCTCTATCCCATCCTCTCTCCCTCCGTACCCTCACACACCCCTCATTCTCACCCCTCCTCTGTATCCCCTGCTCTCTCCTTTACTCTCACCCCCCCCCCCCTTCCCTCTATCTCCTCCTCTCTCCCTCCGTACCCTCACACACCCCTCATTATCATCCTTCCCTCAATATAAACACCACACACAACCATGACTGAAGGTTAGAATGGAAGAGTGTTAGCACTAGTAAATACATGTTAACATCTATACGCATGTAAGATTTGCTCTACCTGCAACACACTTCTGCCGGAGGTTGATAATAGGTCATCAGTAGTGCAGTTTCAAAAGATGGTTGATATTATTTATACAGACAGTAGCGTACTTTGGAATGAGTGTTCTGTACCAAACAATATCTTAGTCTCATTTCTTATACTTATCCACGGTATCTCCCTGTAATGAACTATAAGGTATTTAAGAATATTGAAATGTTATCTCTCTCTCTCTCTCTCTCTCTCTCTCTCTCTCTCTCTCTCTCTCTCTCTCTCTCTCTCTCTCTCTCTCTCTCTCTCTCTCTCTCTCCCTCCCCTATTCCACTCGTCCCCTCTCTCCCATCTGCGCTTTCCAATTTGTTCACGGTGTTTGACTATCATCTCTCTCTCTCTCTCTATATATATATATTCGTTTATAATGATCTAGCTATAATTATACGTCTACCTGTCTGCCTATCTATCTGTCTATACCCATCCTCCAATCGCTGTAATAATACCGTATTCATTTTTTATTATTTTCCCTTTCTTATCTTTTCCCACTTTTCTATCCTTTCTTCTTCAGTCACACATTTTTAGTTATTTCGCTTGTTTTGACCCTCCATCTTTTTACTCTGTTCGTTTTTATTTCTATCTTTTTTCTTCTGTTTTATCACTCAAAAATCCCTTTCCGTTGTTATTCTCATTTTAGTTCTTGCCATGTTTTTTGTATTGCATGAAATATATTTTTTTTCTAGGTAAATTTTTCAGGCAACATTATTATTATTATTATTATTATTATTATTATTATTATTACCATGATTTTTGTTTTCGTCTGTTGTCATCTTTTTATTCCTTCTTTTCGTATATTATTTTATTTGCGTTATGTTTCATTCCTTCCTTCTTTCTTCCTTCTCTTCCCTCCTTTATTCCATTCGCCCTTCTCTCTTCTCCCCTTCCTTTCTTTATTTTAATATCTTCTCTCCCTGTATTATTTCGTCACTCTCTTTCCTTTCTGTCTATCATATTATTCCTTTCTTCTCTTCACGTTGCTTCCTTCCTTCCCTCTTTATTCCACTGCATCCCTCCCTCCCTCCCTCCTTCCTTCTTTTTCATTTTCTCATTTTTCTTCTCCATATCCTCTTTTCTGTATACTCCCTTAACCTTCTTCCTCCTCAAGTTCCGTTCCTTCCTTCTTTCCTTCCTTCCTTCCTTCCTTCCTTCCTTCCTTCCTTCCTTCCTCCTCCTCTTGTCCTTCCTTCCTTCTTTCCTCCTCTTATCGTTTCGTTCGTTCGTTCCTTCCTCCTCCTCTCCTTCCGTCTTTCTTCTCCTTCCTTTTCATTTCCTCCCTGCGCCCTCCAGTACTCTGTGTTATTACTGTGTTCGGCTGAGCGACTTCCGGTGGTTGAGAGAGAGAGAGAGAGAGAGAGTAAATTGTTTATACTCAAGCGAATTTTAAACACACATAGAAAACAGAGGAAATGTTGATGTTATTGTTAGTAAGGTTTGTGTTAATCAATAGAACCATTGTGAAAACAGAGACAAAGAGGTGAAAAACGAGGAATAGTTGAGGGAGGAAGAGAAAATAGAGTAATAGTGTTATAAATAGAGTAATAGTGTTATAAATAGAGTAATAGTGTTATAAATAGAGTAATAGTGTTATAAATAGAGTAATAGTGTTATAAATAGAGTAATAGTGTTATAAATAGAGTAATAGTGTTATAAATAGAGTAATAGTGTTATAAATATACCCTAAGTCAATCAGTCAGTCAGTAGCAAGTCCTTACTCCCACAAGGGGTAGGGAGGATCAGCAAACGACTCGAAAAAGGAAAAAAGGTAACAGAAGATCACGTAACAGTTCGCCCACAAAAAACAAGCACACAAGCATTCAGAAGCACCAATCACTCATCAACCCCCGAAATCAATGGAAAATAGAGAAATGAAAATCGGAAGAACAATGTATGACGATGATTCTAATAACGAAGAAACCCATCAGTCCAAATGAACGAGACAGCTAAGAAGATAGACAGACTTAGCTAGTGACAGAGGAAGGAAACTCGTGAGGAATTAATGGAAAAAGTTAGTAGTTCTGAAAGAAAGATTAATACTAGCTCAACCGACGTCTTGGGGGAGTTAGTCTGGTGGTGGTTGTGTTTTTCAGTTGTTGATAGTTTTGATTTGATTTTATTTTTTCCATTATCAAGCAATTTAATTTACACAAGATGCCTCCCCAAACCATGGACTTTCCCAGGCCTCCATGAAAAATAATGTTTGTACATTTTCCGTAGAATTTTGTCTAGCCGAAGACCGTATTCACCTCAATACAGAATCGCTATCGCTTGCCCTGAAAAATTCTTGAAAGACACCTGAATGGGTCGAAGCGTCTTACAGTAGCCAAAGTAATGGAACGAAACTTTTAAAAATCGCCAAGCAATTGGGCGAAACAGTGTGATCCCTTCCTCTTCCTAGCTTGTGTTTCCTCTCCTACTCTTATTTTAGTTCCTCGCTACCTTCCTTTCTTCTCTTCTTATCTTTCCTCTCCATCTCTTCTTTATTTCCTCTCTTCCTATCGTGTATCTCCTCTCCTCTATTGTATTTCCTCTTTTCCTTCATTTCTTCCTATCTTGTCTTTCCTCTCGTTTTCTGTTTTATTTCCTCCCTTCCTTTCTTCCTTCCTTTCTTTTTCTCTTATCTTTCCTCTTCCTCTCTACTTTATTATATTTCTTCCTCTCTTCCTTCCTTCCTCTTATCTCTCATCTTCTTTCATTCCCACTCACCACGATAACGGTTTTAGTTATGGCTATAGCGTCTTTCCATCTTATGCGTCCTAACACCAGACCATTTTAAACAGCGTTAAGGGGGGTCACCGGCTTTTTTTTCAATCTTTTTCCCCTTTTCTCTCTTTCCCTGGCGTATATCCATTCGGCCCCATTCAGCAAACTGTTTTAAGACGTTTATCCCCATCTTGGTGTCAATTTTTCCTGGCGAGCAATAGCGAGCCAGCATTGTATGGAGAAATTCGGCTTCGCCGAAAACATTTTGCTATCGAAAAATTTACAAATTTAGCTTGCTGTCAAAACAAAAACATATACGTGCTGGCTCGCTACCGCTCGTCAGGAAAATATTGACACCTGGATGGGGATAAACGTCTTAAAACAGTAGGCTGAATGGGGCCGAATGGATACAAGCCAAAGAGAGAGGGAGTGAAAGAAAAACTAAAAGCGAGGTGGGGTCCCTTAAAGTCCCCGTAGTAATCAATGGGGTAATATCGATCTGCATTCTCCCTTTGACCCCCGTGGACATTTTATAATCTTGATTAAATCGTCTTATAATAGCCCAAAGTAAAATTAAGTGATGCTTTATCGATTTCCGAAATAGGCTAATTAAGTTTTGTCCATAACTTATAATTTTGTTTATTTTATTTTTTTTTGGGGGGGGGGTCAGCTTAGCAAGGGTTTGTGGGAGTTTGAAGATTAATGCCGATATTTTGTACCCTTTTGTTTCCTGTAGATACTTCATGAGTATCATCTAGCGTTAGTCAGAAAATATATAGACGCCATCCACGTATTGAAAGGATTAATGAACAAATGTGTAAGTTGTGAGTGAGGGATTATGATGGATAAGATGACAGCGAAGGAGAACACGGAGAAGAGGACACAAGGCTAACTCTTTCAGTACAAGCACTTAATTTTTATTTTATTTTGTCTGACAGTGGACTATTTTGTAATGCTTTGGAAGGACGTCTATCAATCATACAGTACAGGCAAAATCTATCTCAGTGAAGCTTTTGACTCGCACATCTAGATCCCTTCTAAACGTAATCAAACCGTTTAAGGGGACATGGGCTGTTTTTCTGGTCACCCTTCTTCCTCATGTTTACCCCCAATAGTTTTCAGATTGTATGACGTTCGGCCCATTAGTTTGGCGATTTTAATACCTTTTGCCCAATTTCGTTGTCAATTTTAAGACCTTTCGTGCCATTTAGGTGTCGATTTTTTCCTGGCGAGCGAAAGCGAGCCTGTAATCTTAGGAGTAAGCGGCCTTCGGCCGGGACATTTTTCGGTAGAAAAATGTACAAATTAATCTGCAAGTGGGATCTGATGGATGTTTTTTTAAGTTTGATGGAGGTCTAGGGAGGAAACTAAAAAAAAATAATAAATAAACGAAACAAAAAAATCTACCAAAAAGTTAACCATCTCCCCTTAATCATAGCCAGAATAACATGACCGCATACGTTCACGGTATACTTCAGAGGGTATAAAGCTGTATTCCGCAATGTTACCAGACTTCATTGTGAAATAGGAAATAGAAATGAAAATAAATGAAGAAATAATGAAATGTGGAGGCCGGAAGAGTTGGCATTGACTCAGAGAGAGAGAGAGAGAGAGACGAGAGAGGGGGTGAGAGTGTATGTGAGTGATTTAGTGTGAGCGAGACAAAGAGAGGGGGGCGGGGTTTGTGTGTGAGAGAGAGAGAGAGAGAGAGAGAGATCAGGATAGGTAAGGAAATAAATAAATTAAGTTAAGTCCTTTCTAAGTTCAATTAATATCATCTAATGTTAGCCAGGAGAAAGTGAAAATGGTAGCCTTTGAGCTGAGGTCACAGGCAGACCTTGCATTAAATCTGACCATTCTGTTGGCAGTTGACGATCACCACCCCCGCAGTTACTTTATGTGGTGGTCAATATTTACTCCTTGGTAACCAGCCTATAGTAAATATAAACATATATGGTGTTGCTTATGTCCAGCTATTAATATAAACATATATGGTGTTGCTTATGTCCAGCTATTAATTCCGTATTCAGAATTATATATTAAAGGGAGGTTTTTAGTTCGTTCCCTAGAATTCTATCAATCTTAAAATTACACCCCCTAGACCCCCTTTCAAGATAAATTTGTACTTTTTTCGGTAGAAAAATGTCCCGGCTGAAAGCCGGTTCCTCTTAAATTACAGGCTCGCTATCGCTCGCCAGGATAAAATCGACACCTGAATTGCACGAAAGGTCTTAATATGGGGTGAAGGTTCTTAAAATCGTTAAACTAATGGGGCAAACGTTTTATAATATCAAAAGCAATGGGGCTAAACATGAGGGAGAAAGGGGTCAAGAAAAAAATCCATCAAGTGGAGATCTCCCCTTAAAGGGCTTTGTATTCGAGAGGGGTATTATAAAGTAATATTGTCCCTGCATTCTAACTTCTGTAACAATGAATTTTGTTTTCTCTTGACTACCCCCATTTTTTGGTAGATTCTGTAACTCAGTACTCGTACCCCCCGTGCCCTAGGATCATTATCTATGGCCGCATTAATATCAACACTTATTTTCATATTAACTGTGTTCCTCCTCTTTTTCACACTCCTCTCTATCTATTTACCATTGCTTACTTTGCATTTTACTTTCTCTTTTCATTCTTTTCTTTCATCCCTTCCCTTTACCTCCATTATTTGTTCTTCATTCCATTATTTCCTACATGTTTTCACTATTCTTCTCCTTCATCATCATCATCATTATACCGTAGGCCTATTCCTCTCCCTTCTTTACCGTACCTAATATTCCTTGTGCCTGTGCCTTATACCTCATACCTCAATCCCTTCTACCATGACATCCTTCTGCATAACCACCATATCATTGTTTGTCCTATACCCTAAAGCAGAGTCTCGTGAGCACATTTTCCGACAGTTGACTTGGGAATTATTTCAGGATTCTTTTTACTTTAGTATCGCCAAGGAGACTGAAGGTACAGTCGGGGTCAGGAGTTTCTGGACACTTTTAGGGAGCGCAAGAACTATGATACACTGGTTAACTATTTTGATGAACTGTTTGAGCTACATAGATCATAATACTGAAATTCACTAGTTATCGCTCAGATAAAGACCACGACTGTACATTTTATTGGTGATTGATATAATGTACAACTTTATTTTAGTGGAATTCACGACATCCTTGCCCTCAGTTTGGTATCTTTTGACCCGTTGAAATCTCCTTGATATGTCATATATATAAATATATTCTTACATCATTTTTATGGATACGTATTCTCCCAATATATTCAAATTGTTTCACATTCATATTAATACCTTTCTCCCTTTCCTATATTTATATCGTATTTTGTATAGTAGTCTTGTTACCTCCGTATATAACCCATACCCAATGATCGCTATCTTGTACCCCGTTGAAATCTCTTTAACTTAATTCCTTTTATTCACTCATTGTCTTGCTCTTATTCCTACTCCTGTTCTGTTCTCCATTTCATTTTGTTATTACCCTTTTATTATTGTGTTTTAATTATGTTCTTCTTTATTTTTGGATAGTTTTGAATGTATTCCTATTGCTTATGTATATTTATTTTATATATTTACATTCATTATTTTAGTATCCCATAAGCTCAGTATATATAACCCCTACCCAATGATAAGTATTTCATGCCCTGTTGAAATCTCGTTACTTCATTGTTGTTAATTCTCCATCTCCTTGTTCTTATCCTTACTCTTTTCCTTTTCTTCACTTCATATTTTCTTCCCCTTATGTTAACTTGTTTTATTCTTCCCTGTTTTTCTTTTGATTTCGTTCATGTATTATTTTCATGATTTCCATATTTATAGTTGTATATTTATATTCTGTATAGTATTCCACATTATCAGTAGTGTATAGGCTAATTATAGTGTAGTATAACCCATACCCAATGATCAGTATCTCATGCCCGTTGAAATCCCTTTAACATCATTCGTTCTATTCATCCACCTCCTCGCTATTCCAATCCCTTCTCTCCTTCTGTTTTCCATTTAATTTCGTTATTACCATTATATTAACTTTTTTATCTTCCTCCCTTTCTATATTTATATATGTATTAATTTGTTTATTATTTATGTTGTTTCTATGTTTTTATTATCTCCGTATTTATAACCCACTAGCAGGGGTACCCGGCGTTGCCCGCGTAATCACCACAATCACCATCACTACTACCACCAAGTGCTACTACTACCATAATCACCATCATCAATCACTACTACCACAATCATCACAATAATCACCGGCCTCGACCTCCCTGTGCCTCATTAAACGGCGACATCGATTTCGGCCGCTAAATGACCTCCGATTTTGGATCTGACCTCATCCGTACCCCCATTTTGGGGGGCTGCGAACAATTTTCGTTCCATACACCTTTTCGATCGGAGGCCTCCTTCTGCCCCAAACGGCCCTTTTTCCGATTTCGCGCCCATTTTCTCCGTCCCTTTCACCCTGGGGAATTTTATTTTTTCACTAAAACCTGCCTAGGGACCCCCTTACTATGCATACCAAGTATGAACGCTCTAGCTTAAAAACTGCGGCCGCCTATAAAGAACAGACAGACAGACAATCAAAAATATTATATAGATACCCACAGATCAGTACTGTATGTCCCGTTGAAATCTCTTCAACCTGTTCAGTACGGTTCAATACGATGGTGTCTGTATTTGCTTTTGGTTGACAATAGACGATTATTTAGTTTAGTTTCGAATGTTTCAGTTGATAAAGCAGATAGTTTACACCCATATCATACCTAGAGGTAAATTCTAAGCTGAATATCTGCGGGAGTAAAGAGAGATTATTGAGTCTTTACTCCTTTGATTTCCTGACTTGCTTATTAAGCAGAATAAAATAGTTTTGTGTTTGCCAAAATAGTATGATCGTCACGTGACGCATGCAACACGTTCAGTACGTTGGCTAAAATGTCATCTGATCCGATACTAAGCTAGTATACTGTATATTGCTTATGAAGGATCCCTGTGAATCAAAGGAGGTACGTACCGGTAAACAATATCTTCATTCACAGATTTATTTATTTATTTTATTTTATTTATTGTTTTATTTTGTTTTGTTAACTGAATTAAATAGTTATATCGCACATATTGAGTTAACCCTTTTAAACCGATGATTTTGTTTTGTTATTTGTTGTCGCTAAATCAAAATAATTGTATTTAGATTTAAGGAAGAGACACGCGGATTAAAAGGAAACAAAACACCCTTACCGTATTAACCCTAATTATTATGTTCTCTCCACCAGCCAACTTTACTGTTAAACTCGATTAATGAAATTAACAAACACATGTGGCAGTCCGGGGATTCGAACCCAGGACGCTCACACCGAAAATCAACACACTTATGCATTGCGCCACGAAGACTGCTGCACAAGCCTACGATTTATTATGCAGTTTCGAATCCTGCATACCAATCTTAGCATGTACATTCATTCCAACTGCACTATCGGAGGCTATGAATAGGTGAATAGAAAGAGTAATTAGCCTAATGGGGCGCTGAACCCTAGGGAAGGCCTCTATAAACTACTCCTGAACCAGAATTAATTATTATGTTCTTTCCACCAACCAACTTTACTCCTAAACTCGATAGAGGTAGATAGAAATATTAATTGATATATAGGTAGATAGATTGTTATTTATTTAGTTAGATAGATACATAAAGAGATGGGTAGAGAACTAGATAAGTAGAGATAGGGAGATGTAATTAGTTATATGCAAATGTTGTGTTGACAATAGATTATTTAAGAGTTGGCGTCAGGTGGGGAAGATATACATTCCCTATTGTTATAGACGGCCAGTATTAATTATGCATACGGTAGGTGTTTTATTAGAACTACTAATTAGATGACTTGTGGTTTATAATAATGTGTTTGTTATGTATGTAAGTATTACGTAATGAAGTATACCTGTACATTTAGAAATACGAATCGCGTAGTAGTGTAATATAAAACGCATATATACACGAAATATAAAACGCATATATACACGAAATATAAACCGCATATATACTGTACATGAAATATAAAACGCATATATACTGTACATGAAATATAAAACGCATATATACACGAAATATAAAACGCATATATACTGTACATGAAATATAAACCGCATATATACTGTACACGAAATATAAAACGCATATATACTGTACATGAAATATAAAACGCATATATACACGAAATATAAACCGCATATATACTGTACATGAAATATAAACCGCATATATACTGTACATGAAATATAAACCGCATATATACTGTACATGAAATATAAAACGCATATATACACGAAATAAACCGCATATATACTGTACATGAAATATAAACCGCATATATACTGTACATGAAATATAAAACGCATATATACACGAAATATAAACCGCATATATACTGTACATGAAATATAAAACGCATATATACTGTACATGAAATATAAAACGCATATATACACGAAATATAAACCGCATATATACTGTACATGAAATATAAACCGCATATATACTGTACATGAAATATAAACGCATATATACACGAAATATAAACCGCATATATACTGTACATGAAATATAAACCGCATATATACTGTACATGAAATATAAAACGCATATATACACGAAATATAAACCGCATATATACTGTACATGAAATATAAACCGCATATATACTGTACATGAAATATAAACCGCATATATACTGTACATGAAATATAAAACGCATATATACACGAAATATAAACCGCATATATACTGTACATGAAATATAAACCGCATTTATACTGTACATGAAATATAAACCGCATATATACTGTACATGAAATATAAACCGCATATATACTGTACATGAAATATAAACCGCATATATACTGTACATGAAATATAAACCGCATATATACTGTACATGAAATATAAAACGCATATATACACGAAATATAAAACGCATATATACACGAAATATAAAACGCATATATACTGCACATGAAATATAAAACGCATATATACATGAAATATAAAACGCATATATACACGAAATATAAAACGCATATATACTGCACATGAAATATAAAACGCATATATACATGAAATATAAAACGCATATATACACGAAATATAAAACGCATATATACACGAAATTATTAAAACTTGTATTGTACACTCGCTCCAAGAAGTATCTGCACCCCTATGCTGATCATCTGGTGTGTACAGCTCGGTAGGGTTGGCACCTCTGCCTGCAACTATATCCATGTGTCAGAGACGATCGTCTCTGACACATGGATATAGTTGCAGGCAGAGGTGCCAACCCTATCAAGCTGTACACACCAGATGATCAGCATAGGGGTGCAGATACTTCTTGGAGCGAGTGTACATAACGAAATAAATAGCACAAATACGAATGTCTGTGCTCGTATATGTTCTTACTACTAAGCATACACACACACACACACACACACACACACACACACACACACACACACACACACACACACACCACACACAGCCCGTAGCCTAGTAGGTAGAGCTCTCGTCTCACACACGAGGGGTCGGGGGTTCAATCCCCGGCCGGGCAGAGACAAATTGGGCTTGTCTCCTTTCATGTGTTAGCCTCAGTTCACCTAGCTGTAAATAGGTACCTGGAATAAGTGGACGACGTTGTGACGTCCCATCTGGGGTTGGCAAAAATGGTACAAGGCGAGATGGGTATCATATGGTTCACCTAAGCTGATGGCTACCTAAGCCTTCGGGCGAGATGGTACCGTCTATAGTGAGAATGGTACCATACAGATCCACCCTAAGCCTTCGTTTCCGATGTCGCCAATTGGCTAAAATACAGACTACACACACATCCACAGCCATTCCAAACAGTACATAAAACACTTAACATGCATTTCACGCAATACATTCCCAGTTAAGGAGGCGCGATAATAATGAGCTTAGCTCGCATTGCGTGGATTCCCCTTGACGAACAAGTAACTGAGAGTAACACACACACACACACACACACACACACACACACACACACACACACACACACACACAACAACAATAATATAAAACTGTATGCTCAACTTTGATATACGTATACTAATATTATATAGATACCGGCAACAACTTTATATTAACGTGTGAGTCCATATAATCAACGGTGAAGGTTTAGTTATGTAGCTTGTAGCGTTTATTGGGGCCACCAGTAAATTTAATGTTTATTGCCGTCATCCGTTAGTTACAAGTTGTGGAGGCTGTTATCACTCCGAATAATGGGTAAGGGAGCCCACCTCGCTTTGTTTTCTCTTTCTCTCCCTCTCTCTTTGGCTTTTATCCATTCGGCCCCATTCAGCCTACTGTTTTAAGACGTTTATCCCCATCCAGGTGTGAATATTTTCCTGGCGATCGGTAGCGAGTCAGCATATATATATGTTTGTTTTGACATTAAGCTAAATTTGTACATTTTTTGATAGAAAAATGTTTCTGGCGAAGCCGGATTTCTTCATACAATGCTGGCTCGCTATCGCTCGCTAGGAAGAAATCGACACCTGGATGGGGATAAACGTCTTCAAACAGTTGGCTGAATGGGGCAGAATGGATACAAGCCAGGGAAAGAGAGAAAGATAAAAAAACAAAACGGTGACCCCCCCCTTAACCCTATCTCACCCAGGGGTGGTCTTTTTTTTGGAACATCCCAACTGCTTTGCCGCATTAGATTGGCGATCTTAAGACAAGTTGGTATCATTAGTTTGACGATTATAAGCCGTTTTTTTTTTTTTTTTTTTTTTTTTTTTTTATATAGCTAATGATTGATTAGAGAAATTATACCCACATGGCTGAATAACGTGTTCAATCATTACTAGTAACTGATTGATTATATATGATGTGCGATAATTTATTATGGTTATGGCTGTTTACGAATATTAATTATGTGTATTGATTATGATTGATGTTATTTAAATACACTATATTATTTTTGATTAATGATTAGGATTTTTGGTTATTGATCTTCTTTGATTTATGATGTAGGATGTATTTGTGATGTGTTGATTGATGTATTGGGCCGTTATTAATGTGTATTATTGTGTTCGTTGCAGGTATGTGATGATGGTGGATGTGCTCAGTGTGGTGGATGTGCTCAGTGTGGTGGATGTGCTCAGTGTGGTGGATGTGCTCAGTGTGGTGGGTGTGCTCAGTGTGGTGGATGTGCTCAGTGTGGTGGATGTGCTCAGTGTGGTGGATGTGCTCAGTGTGGTGGGTGCTCAGTGTGGTGGGTGTGCTCAGTGTGGTGGATGTGCTCAGCAGTGTGGTGGATGTGCTCAGTGTGGTGGATGTGCTCAGTGTGGTGGATGTGCTCAGTGTGGTGGATGTGCTCAGTGTGGTGGATGTGCTCAGTGTGGTGGATGTGCTCAGTGTGGTGGATGTGCTCAGTGTGGTGGATGTGCTCAGTGTGGTGGATGTGCTCAGTGTGGTGGATGTGCTCAGTGTGGTGGATGTGCTCAGTGTGGTGGGTGTGCTCAGTGTGGTGGATGTGCTCAGTGTGGTGGATGTGCTCAGTGTGGTGGATGTGCTCAGTGTGGTGGATGTGCTCAGTGTGGTGGATGTGCTCAGTGTGGTGGATGTGCTCAGTGTGGTGGATGTGCTCAGTGTGGTGGATGTGGATGTGCTCAGTGTGGTGGATGTGCTCAGTGTGGTGGATGTGCTCAGTGTGGTGGATGTGCTCAGTGTGGTGGATGTGCTCAGTGTGGTGGATGTGCTCAGTGTGGTGGATGTGCTCAGTGTGGTGGATGTGCTCAGTGTGGTGGATGTGCTCAGTGTGGTGGATGTGCTCAGTGTGGTGGATGTGCTCAGTGTGGTGGATGTGCTCAGTGTGGTGGATGTGCTCAGTGTGGTGGATGTGCTCAGTGTGGTGGATGTGCTCAGTGTGGTGGATGTGCTCAGTGTGGTGGATGTGCTCAGTGTGGTGGATGTGTTCAGTGTGGTGGATGTGCTCAGTGTGGTGGATGTGCTCAGTGTGGTGGATGTGTTCAGTGTGGTGGATGTGCTCAGTGTGGTGGATGTGCTCAGTGTGGTGGGTGTGCTCAGTGTGGTGGATGTGCTCAGTGTGGTGGATGTGTTCAGTGTGGTGGATGTGCTCAGTGTGGTGGATGTGCTCAGTGTGGTGGGTGTGCTCAGTGTGGTGGATGTGCTCAGTGTGGTGGATGTGCTCAGTGTGGTGGGTGTGCTCAGTGTGGTGGATGTGCTCAGTGTGGTGGATGTGTTCAGTGTGGTGGATGTGCTCAGTGTGGTGGATGTGCTCAGTGTGGTGGGTGTGCTCAGTGTGGTGGATGTGCTCAGTGTGGTGGATGTGTTCAGTGTGGTGGATGTGCTCAGTGTGGTGGATGTGCTCAGTGTGGTGGGTGTGCTCAGTGTGGTGGATGTGTTCAGTGTGGTGGATGTGCTCAGTGTGGTGGATGTGCTCAGTGTGGTGGGTGTGCTCAGTGTGGTGGATGTGCTCAGTGTGGTGGATGTGTTCAGTGTGGTGGATGTGCTCAGTGTGGTGGATGTGCTCAGTGTGGTGGATGTGCTCAGTGTGGTGGATGTGTTCAGTGTGGTGGATGTGCTCAGTGTGGTGGATGTGCTCAGTGTGGTGGATGTGTTCAGTGTGGTGGATGTGCTCAGTGTGGTGGATGTGCTCAGTGTGGTGGATGTGTTCAGTGTGGTGGATGTGCTCAGTGTGGTGGATGTGCTCAGTGTGTGGTGGGTGTGCTCAGTGTGGTGGATGTGCTCAGTGTGGTGGATGTGTTCAGTGTGGTGGATGTGCTCAGTGTGGTGGATGTGCTCAGTGTGGTGGATGTGTGTTCAGTGTGGTGGGTGTGGCTCAGTGTGGTGGATGTGCTCAGTGTGGTGGATGTGTTCAGTGTGGTGGATGTGCTCAGTGTGGTGGATGTGTTCAGTGTGGTGGATGTGCTCAGTGTGGTGGATGTGCTCAGTGTGGTGGATGTGCTCAGTGTGGTGGGTGTGTTCAGTGTGGTGGATGTGCTCAGTGTGGTGGATGTGCTCAGTGTGGTGGATGTGCTCAGTGTGGTGGATGTGTTCAGTGTGGTGGATGTGCTCAGTGTGGTGGATGTGCTCAGTGTGGTGGATGTGCTCAGTGTGGTGGATGTGCTCAGTGTGGTGGATGTGCTCAGTGTGGTGGGTGTGCTCAGTGTGGTGGGTGTGCTCAGTGTGGTGGATGTGTTCAGTGTGGTGGATGTGCTCAGTGTGGTGGATGTGCTCAGTGTGGTGGATGTGCTCAGTGTGGTGGATGTGCTCAGTGTGGTGGATGTGTTCAGTGTGGTGGATGTGCTCAGTGTGGTGGGTGTGCTCAGTGTGGTGGATGTGCTCAGTGTGGTGGGTGTGCTCAGTGTGGTGGATGTGTTCAGTGTGGTGGGTGTGCTCAGTGTGGTGGATGTGCTCAGTGTGGTGGATGTGCTCAGTGTGGTGGATGTGCTCAGTGTGGTAGATGTGCTCAGTGTGGTGGATGTGCTCAGTGTGGTAGATGTGCTCAGTGTGGTGGATGTGCTCAGTGTGGTGTGCTCATGTGTGTGGTGGATGTGCTCAGTGTGGTGGATGTGCTCAGTGTGGTGGATGTGCTCAGTGTGGTGGATGTGCTCAGTGTGGTGGATGTGCTCAGTGTGGTGGATGTGTTCAGTGTGGTGGATGTGCTCAGTGTGGTGGATGTGCTCAGTGTGGTGGATTGCTCAGTGTGGTGTGTGCACAGTGTGGTGGATGTGCTCAGTGTGGTGGATGTGCTCAGTGTGGTGGATGTGCTCAGTGTGGTGGATGTGCTCAGTGTGGTGGATGTGCTCAGTGTGGTGGATGTGCTCAGTGTGGTGGATGTGCTCAGTGTGGTGGAATGTGATGTGCTATGTGGCTTTTCAGTGGTGGTGGATGTGCTCAGTGTGGTGGATGTGCTCTCAGTGTGGTGGATGTGCTCAGTGTGGTGGATGTTGCTCAGTGTGGTGGATGTGCAGTGTGGTGGATGTGCTCAGTGTGGTGGATGTGCTCAGTGTGGTGGATGTGCTCAGTGTGGTGGATGTGCTCAGTGTGGTGGATAATCTATAGGGTGAGTTGGATGGTAGTACTCTCTCTCTCTCTCACTCACTCTCTTACCACTCTTACCCACTCTAAACCACTGTTTGGACACTTGATCCTCAGTGTTTTGGAGGACAAGCAGCCTAGAAGGATCACTAGACCTGTTGTTGCTTGATTTCCTTTGTACTCCTTTGTACTCTATCTATATATCTCTCTCTCTCACTCACTCTCACTCTCACTCTCTCTCTCTCTCCACTCTCCCTCTGTCTCGTCTCTCTCCGCTCCTCTCTTGCTCCTCCTCTCTCCTCCTCCTTACTAACCCATCTGTCCCCTACTAACTTCCTAATCCTGCCACGGACATTAGTTCCAGGGCAGTAGTTCCCTTTCCAATGTTCCCTTACCCACTCTAAACCACTGTTTGGACACTTGATCCTCAGTGTTTTGGAGGACAAGCAGCCTAGAAGGGTCACTAGACCTGTTATTGCTTGATTTCCTTTGTACTCTCTCTCTCTCTCTCTCTCTCTCTCTCTCTCTCTCTCTCTCTCTCTCTCTCTCTCTCTCTCTCTCTCTCTCTCTCTCTCTCTCTTTCACAACATACCGCCTGAATACACACCCAAAATGAAATACGTGCCACACAAAGAGACATGATACTTTTTCCTTTTCACTTTGGATGTAAGAGCAGGGAGACAGACAGACAGACAGACAACGGAGTAAACAGACAGGCAGATGGACAAACAAGCACACCGGTAGACAGACAGACAGACAACAAAGTAAACATAAAGACAGATAGACAGATAGGTAATTCGACAGGTAAACAGACACAGGCGACCAGGTAGGCAGATTGACAGACAGGCTAGTATACATATCATACACAAACAGCCAGACAGACTTACAGACAGCCATTCAAATCAATGGGGCTATATGGACAGATTGCAACCAGGCTGACAATCGTGTACGTATGCAATTGGAAAGCACACATAGCCTACATACATACATACATACATACATACAGGTACATATATACCGGTACATACATACATACATAACATACCGGTACATACATACTGTACATACATAACATACATACATAGCATACATACATACATACATACATACATACATACATACATACATACATACATACATACATACATATATATACATACCGGTACATACATACATCCATACATACCGAAGGACGGATGTATACAGGTGAGAAAGAAAGAGAGGTGCATATCGAGGTTGGGGTGGGGTCTACATACATACATACATACAGACAGACAGACAGACAGACAGACGGACGGAAGTATAAAGGTGACAGAGAGAGAGAGAGAGACATAATTAAGGGGAGGTCTCCACTTGAGGGATTTTTTTCTTGACCCCTTTCTCCCTCATGTTTAGCCCCATTGCTTTTGAGATTTTAACCACGTTCGACCCATTTCTGTCAATTTTAAGACCTTTCGTGCCATTTAGGTGTCGATTTTATCCTGGCGAGCGATAGCGAGCCTGTAATATAAGAGGAACCTGCTTTCAGCCTTGACATTTTTCTACCGAAAAATGTACAAATTTATCTTGAAAGAGGGTCAAGGGGGTGAAATTTTAAGATTGCTGGAGGAGTAGAAAACAAACTAAAAACCTTCCCTTAAACCGGTGGTAGTACAAGTGACATACACACATATAGCCTACATATAATATACAGTACATACAACATACATATAGCCTACATATAATATACAGTACATACAACACACATATAGCCTACATATAATATACAGTACATACAACATACATATAGCCTACATATAATATACAGTACATACAACATACATATAGCCTACATATAATATACAGTACAGACAACACACATACCTACATATAATATACAGTACATACAACATACATATAGCCTACATATAATATACAGTACATACAACATACATATAGCCTACATATTATACAGTACATACACATACATATATACCTACATATAATATACAGTACATACAACATACATATAGCCTACATAGATACATACATACATAAATAGCCTACATATAATATACAGTACATACAACATACATATAGCCTACATATATACAGTACATACACATACATAGCCTACATATAATACCGTACATACAACATACATATACCTACATATAATATACAGTACATACAACATACATATAGCCTACATATATATAGAGTACATACACATATAGCCTACATATAATATACAGTACATACAACATATAGCCTACATATAATATACAGTACATACATACATATAGCCTACATATACTATACATACATAGGGGACCCTACATATGCCTACTGTAATATACAGTACATACAAATACCTATAGCCTACAATATAATATACAGTTTAAACAACAGACACCATATAATTTACAGTGCTTACAGGACATATAGCCTACAATAGTATCAGTGCATACATACACAAAGCCACCGAAATATGCATGCAAAAAAATACCCCTCATTGTTCCCTGATTAAATAAACGCACGGTATGAATATTCCCATATTCAAAATATGATACAGGGGGACAATGCCTAGTGAGTTCACTGCTCAATAGGTGGCGTTCTGAGAGTGAGGGTCTGAGTCTGGAGGGTGAGACGGTGAAGCACTTGGGCGAAGCAACCAGCCGCTTCAGAGATGGAGCTGCTTTGAGCCATGGTGGATGCTTCGCATGTCTCACTCCCCAGACTGGAACAAGACCTCACGGGCTTCACCGTGTTGAGCGGTGGAATGTACAGGCTCTCAGCCTATGCCCGAGAGGGAGTAGTTGGAATATAGAAAAAAATAAAAATAAAAAAAAATACAGTACATACAACATACATATAGCCTACATATAATATACAGTACATACAACACACATATAGCCTACATATAATATACAGTACATACAACATACATATAGCCTACATATAATATACAGTACATACAACATACATATAGCCTACATATAATATACAGTACATACAACATACATATAGCCTACATATAATATACAGTACATACACACACATATAGCCTACATATAATATACAGTACATACAACACACATATAGCCTACATATAATATACAGTACATACAACATACATATAGCCTACATATAATATACAGTACATACAACATACATATAGCCTACATATAATATACAGTACATACAACACACATATAGCCTACATATAATATACAGTACATACAACATACATATAGCCTACATATAATATACAGTACATACAACACACATATAGCCTACATATAAATACAGTACATACATACATATAGCCTACATATAATATACAGTACATACAACACACATATAGCCTACATATAATATACAGTACATACAACATACATATAGCCTACATATAATATTACGTACATACAACATACATATAGCCTACATATAATATACAGTACATACAACACACATATAGCCTACATATAATATACAGTACATACAACATACATATAGCCTACATATAATATACAGTACATACAACATACATATAGCCTACATATAATATACAGTACATACAACATACATATAGGCATACATTCAAACAGGCAGGCAGGCGGATATATACACGAGAGAGAGAGAGAGAGAGAGAGAGAGAGAGAGAGAGAGAGAGAGAGAGAGAGGTGAATGTGGGTGAAGTAGAAGGTCATCTCCCTCACTTTATTTCGTGTATTTATGGTATCTAACTTACATGATAATTTACTTTATTTTTCATCTTTCCCTCACTCTCACACACACTCACTCTATCTCTCTCTCTATCTCTCTCTCTGTGCGCGTGTGCTATAATTTGCTTTCATTATTCTCTCTCTCTCTCTCTCTCTCTCTCTCTCTCTCTCTCTCTCTCTCTCTCTCTCTCTCTCTCTCTCTCTCTCTCTCTCTCTCTCTCTCTGTGTATATGTGTGCGCGTGTGCTATCATTGTCTTTCATTTCTCTATATTTGTGGGTTTGCTATCTCTACTAGAAACAAGTCCTGACCCCCTGGATTAGATGGTACGGTGTGTGTGTGTGTGTGTGTGTGGGGTCATTGTATCTATGTAACTCTATGTAATACTGGCTTCATATTAATGGTTGAGTCACAGGAGCAATATTCCGGCAGTACCGGTATATATAATATTCGACCAACAACTATTTACAGGGATAGTGCTTGTTCTTTGGTCTATGTATTTATATACCGGTATTAATTTATTTTTGAGTTTCCTCGCTAGACCTCCATCAAGCTTAAAAGAACACCCCCTAGACCCCCTTTCAAGATAAATGTGTACATTTTTCGGTAGAAAAATGTCCCGGCCCAAGGCCGGTTCCTTCTAAAATTACAGGCTCGCTATCGCTCGCCAGGAAAAGATCGACTCCTAAATGGCACGAAAGGTCTTAATATTGAAAAATAAATGGGGCGATGAAAAGAACATCTTAAAATCTCAAAACTAGTATGCTAAACATGAGGGAGAAGGAGGTCCATAAAAAGCGACTAGCCTACCTGCCCCTTAACGACATCATTTTGGAGGTCTGATATTGGCAACTATATGGTTCCATGTCATCTCAACCAGTAGACCATTTCAACCAGTAGCTCTCAACCAGTGCCAAATTAACCCAGATCAACCAAACCAGTGCCAAAATATAGTACTAACCTAACCTAACCTAACTTAACCTAATCTAACCGTATTGATTGATTTGGTACTGGTTGAGAGCTACTGGTTGAAATGGTTACTGGTTGAGTTGACCAGTCACCCGACTATACTAAAGGTACATTTTCGTAAGTGGCTGAATTTTAATTAAACTTTAATTCAAAAGCTACCGGACCAGAAATGCGGAAGAACTTGGGAAGGTAGATTCTTTTAGGAGTCTTAAGGGGAGGCAGACCGTTTTCCTGGACCTCCTCTCTCTCATGTTTAGCCCCATTTTTTTTTAGATTATTAGACGTTCGGCCCATTAGTTTGGCGATTTTAACACCTTTCGCCCCTTTTCGTTGTCCATCTTAAGACCTTTCGTAACGTTTAGGTGTCGATTATTTCCTGGCGATAGCGAGCCTGAAATGTTAAGAGGAACCGGCCTTCGGCCGGGAAATTTACAAATTTATCTTGAAGGAGGGTCTAGAGGGTGTTCTTCTAAGCTTGATGGAGGTCTAGAGAGAAAACTAAGGAATATATGAATTCATAAAAAAAAAAAAAGAAGGTCTGTCTCCCCTTAACTCTTATTAAACTTTAATTCAAAAGCTGTCCGACCATAATGTACGAAAAGAGTTGAGGAAAGAAGTAATTTAGGTAGCCGAAAACAAATATAGTCTATTATTTGTCCCATAAATGAAGGTACAGTCCTGGCCGTATATAGCTGCACAGATCCTAATGCTAAATACAAATCGTTGAACATTAATTACTGATTGCGATTAAATTGACCTTCGTGAATCAAACAGTTTATTATCAAAATAGTTGGCCAGTGTATACTTACACCTCAAAAAATAAAAAATAAAAACAAATCCAGGAACTCCTTTTTAACGCCTGTACTGTTTGACCGTCTGCAGTGATAGTTTGTGTGTATATTTGTTTAGGTTAGTTAAAATCAACCCTTCTGGATTATTAAGCCACCACACTGTAAGTCAAGAATAGCGTCTTGACTGGAGCCCGTTTTTGAGAACTCCAGTCCCTTGTCTTTGTAAAAATTTGCCACGCTTTTGTAATATTTTGAAACATCCCCTTTAACCACATGCCTTGAGTCAGTATTATCCCTCAATCACTGCCCACTGTGTCAAGCGTAACACATAGTACTTGAGAAGGCGTAACACATAGTACCGGTACTTGAGCAGGCGCAGTCGTTAATTCTCAATTGAATCTCCTTGTCAATAATTTTTCTGATATTTACATTTTGGAGATAAATTTAATCAGTTTGAGGCTTCAAAATATAGAAGAATTAATGACCGCGAATGTACACTGATTATTGTAATAGTTGTAGAATAGCGAGAGAGATGCAACATTACGGCGAAGAGAGAGATAGAGAGAGATTGCAGAGAATCGGTGAGTGATGTGAGTTAATGAGACGAAAGTCTTTCTTTTCTACTTTGCCGAGAAGTGCTGTGTGAGAGGATCATCCCCACACATGCGAACAATACTCAATACACAGAGCAAGAAGCTGCGCTGAGGTAAAGAACCCCCTGAGGGGATTGAGCACACCCAGCTTCTGGGAAGTCATTTTAGCAAGAGTGGTAATATGGTTTTTCCAAGAGAGATCAGAAAAAAAAGAGACATCGAGAATACTGAGAGAAGATGAAGGGTTGATTTTTGTATTGTTGAAGTATAAGGGATAATCCTGTGGGAGTTCTTGACGGGTATATAAATGGCGAATTTGGGTTTTGAAAGCATTGAAAGCAACAAGATTATCTCGGCCCCAGTTGGATATGGTTGGTAGATCAGAAGATAAATGTTGTATGGCTTCATCACGTGAGTTTTTGAGTGATTGCATGCTGGGGGGTTCTGATAAACTAGTTGAATAGTGTAGAGTCGTCAGCATATGAATGGATAGCTACGGTTGAGAAGATCATTAATGAATATTAGAAAAAGAATAAGCGATAGGACAGACCCCTGAGGAACACCAGAGTTGATAGGGTGAGGAAGTGAACGATGGCCGCCCACAACCGCAGTTTTGTGCATTATTTCATATTTCTATATCTTATCCTGGCATATAATAGTGTATTTTGTTAGTTGATAATTTGAATGATGTATCAGAATATAGGGGGTAAACAATATATGAAATAGCTACTCCTTCAATATAATAGCAGTGTTTACATTTTTTGTTGACGATTATACCCCCCCCCCTCTCTCTCTCTCTCTCTCTCTCTCTCTCTCTCTCTCTCTCTCTCTCTCTCTCTCTCTCTCTCTCTCTCCCTCTCTCTCTCTCTCTCTCTCTCTCTCTCTCTCTCTCTCTCTTCTCTCTCGCTCTCTCTCTCTCTCTCTCTCTCTCTCTCTCTCTCTCTCTCCCTTCCTCCTATTTTTCCCTTCCCCCTTCCCCTATTTTTCCCTTCCCCCTCCCCCTATCTTTCCCTCCCCTCTCCCTTCCTCTTCTAGTAGATTGTAAGGGTATCGTTTTCTCTAAGTCGAGTTCAACCTTTCCCTGTTTTGATCGTCGCCATCTTGAATACCTCGCTTGGAGTCCATTACAGAGAACCAAATTAGTAAAAAAATCACACAATTGCTTCGTTAATTTAGTTTCAGATAGCCTTATCTTGAAATATTTCCACGATTCTCTTTAAATCAATTCACCTGTTTTAAAATTAGTTAATTGGTCTTAATATTAGTCCGAGATTGTTTATAATTTTAGTTCACCTGCAACATTGAATTAGTCCAGCTTGTCTTAGTCAGTCCACCTGAGTCTTGCAATTAGTTCACTATCTATCTATCTATATTCTCAGGCCCAATCCCCATTTTTTCTATTTATATTTGTATTTTCTATTTTATTCTATTTTATTATTTTGTTTTTCTTGGGGGTGGCCGACTCAAGACAGAGCAAGCACAGGGAAAACACAAAACAACATAAAATAACGAACAAACACAGATAAAAACACAATTTCACACACATCTAGGTCACCCAGGAGAAGACCCAGAGACCAGGGTCACCAAGGTCGCTCCTGCACTCCCCGGCCCCCGACCACCCGGAGAGGTTCCGATCACGGCATGCAGTAGAACCTCTCCGGTCGGTCGGGGGCCGGGGGAGTGCTCTTAAAATTTAACTACCTGTTTATTAAAATTAGTCCACAATTATGTTAGATTAGTTCAAATGTGTCATGAAAGTAAACCATGTCTTAAAACTAGTCCATTGTGGCTAAACAGTAATCCACTTATATTTCTCCACCCACAGTAGGTCTTAAAATACGTCTATCCTAAAAGAATTCCACATGTCATAAAATTAGCACCTTTGTCTTAAGACTAGACCAAATATCTTAAAATTAGTCCACATATCTTATTAATTAGTCCATATATCGTATATATTAGGCCATATATCGTATTAATTAGTCCATATATCGTATATATTAGGCCATATATCGTATTAATTAGTCCATATATCGTATATATTAGGCCATATATCGTATTAATTAGCCCATATATCGTATATATTAGGCCATATATCGTATTAATTAGTCCATATATCGTATATATTAGGCCATATATCGTATTAATTAGCCCATATATCGTATATATTAGGCCATATATCGTATTAATTATTCCATATATCGTATATATTAGGCCATATATCGTATTAATTAGCCCATATATCGTATATATTAGGCCATATATCGTATTAATTAGCCCATATATCGTATATATTAGGCCATATATCGTATATATTAGGCCATATATCGTATTAATTAGCCCATATATCGTATATATTAGCCCATATATCGTATATATTAGGCCATATATCGTATTAATTAGCCCATATATCGTATATATTAGGCCATATATCGTATTAATTAGTCCATATATCGTATATATTAGGCCATATATCGTATTAATTAGTCCATATATCGTATATATTAGGCCATATATCGTTTTAATTAGCCCATATATCGTATATATTAGGCCATATATCGTATTAATTAGTCCATATATCGTATATATTAGGCCATATATCGTATTAATTAGTCCATATATCGTATATATAGGCCATATATCGTATATATTAGGCCATATATCGTATATATTAGGCCATATATCGTATTAATTAGTCCATATATCGTATATATTAGGCCATATATCGTATATATTAGGCCATATATCGTATATATTAGGCCATATATCGTATTAATTAGTCCATATATCGTATATATTAGTCCATATATCGTATATATTAGGCCATATATCGTATATATTAGGCCATATATCGTATTAATTAGTCCATATATCGTATATATTAGGCCATATATCGTATTAATTAGTCCATATATCGTATATATTAGGCCATATATCGTATATATTAGGCCATATATCGTTTTAATTAGCCCATATATCACATTAATGTTTCGACATGCTTCAACAAACCGGGTCCAGGTGTGGCCATGTCTAATATATTACGGAACTCCACCTGTCCTTACCACCTGTTTCCGGGGACCACCCACTGATACCTCTTATCGGGGGTCACCGGCTTTTTTTTTTTAGCTTTCTCTCCTTTTTTCTCTTTCCCTGGCTTGTAGCCATTTGGCCCCATTCAGCCAACTGTTTTAAGACTTTTATCCCCATCCAGGTATCTATATTTTCCCGGCGAGCGATAGCGAGCCAGCATTGTATGGAGAAATCTGGCTTCGCCGGAGAAATTTTTCTATCGAAAAATGTACAAATTTAGCTTGCTGTCAAAACAAAAATTAATATATGCTGGCTCGCTACCACTTGCCAGGAAAGTATTGACACCTGGATGGGGGAAAACGTCTTAAAACAGTAGGCTGAATGGGGCCGAATGGATACAAGCCAAAGAGAAAGGGAGAGAAAGAGAAAGGTGGGCTCCCTTGACAATATTTGGACCGAGGGGGGCCTATTAGAACTTACCGTGTTTCGCTCTATTAGTTTTGATATTTTAAGACGCTTCACTATTTGGTTTGGTGATAATAAGACGCTTCACCCCATTCAGGTGTATATATTTTTTCTTCTGGGCGAGCAATTTAGAAGAAATTGACTTCGCCGTAAAAAATGTCTTTCGAAAAATGTGCAAATGTCGCTTGAAGGGGTGGACACTTGTTTCCTAGTTCCAAGGAAGTCTCGTAAGAATTTGTGTTTAGCCTAGGGGATCAAATAAAATGTATTGATAAAAAATGACCAAAGGAAGCAAAACTCTCAATAATATATAAACTAAATATCATAGTAACCCACAAGACGTAGGATCAGATAGTGTTAATTTGATTACACACTTCTAATGATAGCCGGAATGATATGAAGAAATTTGGCTTCGTACCGGAAGGGTGTAGCCTATATACTGTACTGTACTTCTTCCCATAGATGGCTGTAAGAAAGTGCTAACATTAATTGGTATATATATATATATATATATATACCGGTATATATATATATATAATATATATATATATATATATATATATATACCGGTATATATATATATAAAGATATATATATATATATATATATATATATATATATATATATATATATATATATATATATATACAGTATATATTGTATATGTGTGTGTGTAGTCGTTCACACACAAAAATACACGTCCTTAGCCGTATGTACGATTTTTGGGGGTTTTGACCAAGCTTAGGTGTGTTGGTTAAATTGTAAATAGTCATGTAAAGTAATTGTCAAGTCGGCTATAATAGTGTGCTGCCAATTTTAGGTTTAACACTTGCAGGACTTTGCGAAACCACGGTCAGTTTAAAGTCTGGAAGGGTCGCCGCCCCGGGCCCTTAATTCTCCCCATAGAGGGCTGTGAGTAAGGGGGTCCCATTACTTGGTATAATCACCGAAGTTGGTTGGTAACAGTGAGGCGGGCAGACTATTGAGGGGGTGTATACTCTCACATACTACCTTACCTCTAACACACACACACTCTCGTTCTCCCTCTCCCTCTCCCTCTCTCTCTCTCTCTCTCTCGCTCGCTCGCTCGCTCGCTCTCGCCCTCGTTCTCTCTCTCTCTCTCGCCCTCGTTCTCTCTCTCTCTCTCGCCCTCGTTCTCTCTCTCTCTCTCTCGCCCTCGTTCTCTCTCTCTCTCTCTCTCCCTCGTTCTCTCTCTCTCTCTCTCCCTCGTTCTCTCTCTCTCTCTCTCCCTCGTTCTCTCTCTCTCTCCCTCGTTCTCTCTCTCTCTCCCTCGTTCTCTCTCTCTCTCTCTCTCTCTCTCTCTCTCTCTCTCTCTCTCTCTCTCTCTCTCTCATCGTTCTTTCACTCTTTCTTCTTGCATTTTAAGCATTTTTCTCCCCGTTGTTTCGGACCATTTCACCTTTTCCCCTGTCTACCTTTCGCAGCCCCTCTTTCCCAGTCTGTCGCTTCATTGTGGTTTCAGCAGCCGGGATGTTATACTGTATTCTGTCCGTCTTGGAAGTGTCTCTTATTACTTCGTGTATTTCTCTTGGTTGTCGTAATTTAATTTTCCTGTGTGCTTCTTTCTCTTGTAGTGTTTTATTGTCTTATTTCACCCTACCACCCTCACCCTCCCTCTCTCTCTAACTAACTCTCTCTCTCTCTCTCTCTCTCTCTCTCTCTCTCTCTCTCTCTCTCTCTCTCTCTCTCTCTCTCTCTCTCTTATATATATACGTGTAACATATATTTACAAGACCCCTCCTGTGGATTTGCTCCTAGTGCCTCCTACCATCCAGTGTGATTTGGTGAGTCATCTAAACACTAAGATATGACTAGCTCAAATAGATAGACCAGGTAGACATAGATAGATAGATTTATAGATAGATAGATAGATAGATAGTATAACCGGCATATATTCTACTCTCTTCCTTAGATAGATAGATAGATAGATAGTATAACCGGCATATATTCTACTCTCTCCCTTAGATAGATAGATAGATAGATAGATAGATAGTATAACCGGCATATATTCTACTCTCTCCCTTAGATAGATAGATAGATAGATAGTATAACCGGCATATATTCTACTCTCTCCCTTAGATAGATAGATAGATAGATAGTTAGTATAACCGGCATATATTCTACTCTCTCCCTTAGATAGATAGATAGATAGATAGTTAGTATAACTGGTATATATTCTACTCTCTCCCTTTTCCAAGCTCCCTTCTCTATTTATTTATATTCTCCTTCCCCCCTCCCCCCTCTCTCTCTCGATATACCCTTTCACTTTTCTCTCTCTCTCTCTCCCCTTTATTGGATAACCCTCTCTCTCCCCCTTAATTCTCTCTCTCTCTCTCTCTCTCCATTCTCACCTTTCTTCTCTCTTTTTCACTCTCGCACATTCACGCTCACTTTATCTCATTCCCCTCGCGACCCCATTCCCAGCGGTCTTCCCTCACTCTGGCTCCTCACTTATTCACTCATGTCCTCGGTTTATCTCCTCTTTCTCAGACCATTGGATTTACAGTTTTTTCCCCTCAGTTTTCCTAGATTTTCCTTTACTTATATCCCGCACTTTTCTTAGTTTTCCTAGATTTTCCTTTTCTATTTTTCCCACTTTTCTGTTTTCCTATATTTTCCTTTTCTTTTTCCCACACTTTTCTCAGTTTTCCTATATTTTCCTTTACTTATATCCCCCACTTTTCTTAGTTTTCCTAGATTTTCCTTTTCTTTTTCCCCCATTTTTCTCAATGTTTCTATATTTTCCTTTTCTTATTTCCCCCACTTTTCTCAGTTTTCCTAGATTTTCCCTTTATTTCCCCCCCACTTTTCTTAGTTTTCCTAGCCTATATTTTTCTTTTCTCATTTCCCCAACTTTTCTCAGTTTTCCTAGATTTTCCTTTTCTCATTTCCTCCACTATTCTCAGTTTTCCTAATTTGTCCTTTTCTTACTTACCCCTCTATTCTCAGTTTTCCCTTATTTTCCTTGTCTTCCTCTTTTATATATTGTTCGTGTCAAGTCATTTTAAACACCTTTCTTTTCAATTACGGTGTTTTATCATATGACACGTTTTTTTTTTTAATTCCCCGTTGTGGTCTCCCTTTCCTGTATCAGCTTTACTTTTTGCAGTTTCTATGTTTCACCAATATGTACCGTACTTTAATTGATGTGTCTCTGTTGTTGTAGTACGTTTGTTTTTAAATTTTGTATGGCATTCATAATTTCAGAGGGTTTTGCTTTCCCTATATTCCCAACACCTTTCATTTTCATTTTCAGTACTGGTTGGATAATGTGTTGCATGCCACCTTTTTGCTGTACTGGGTGTCTTTTCTGCAACATTCATTTTCTGTTTTTAGTTTTACGTTTTGGGTCTTTTGTCACACACACACACACACACACACACACACACACACACACACACACACACACACACACACACACACGTACAGTATATATATATATACTGTATATATATATATATATATATATATATATATATATATATATATATAGTATATACCGGTATATATATATATATATATATATAATATATATATATATATATATATATTATATAAGTACGGTATATATATATAGTATATACCGGTATATATATATATATATATATATATACTGTATATATATATATATATATATATATATATACCGGTATATATATATATATATATGTATATTTATTTATTTATTTATATTCGCTAATGCCCCTTATTATTTACGGGGACTCGATATTTTTCCTGGCTCCTTCTACTTCACTTAATTTATTCTCTTCATTTTGTGTTTGAGCTTTTTCATCCTTAATTAGCTCTCTCTCTCTCTCTCTCTCTCTCTCTCTCTCTCTCTCTCTCTCTCTCTCTCTCTCTCTCTCTCTCTCTCAGCAGTTTTTCAACAATCTTGGAGCAGCAACATATTTGTTTAGCAACATTTCGTGCCTCCATTGCCTAGGTAGCGGAAACTACTGTAGGCTGCTATACCATAATGTGTTAGGTGGCTGGATTCCGATATCACTGTATATCCCACAGCAGCTTTTCTCATTTATCTCATTTTTATCCGTACTACAATTTTGAGGTTAGGAAATAGGTGTCGTGATTTAATGGTTAATGGAGATAGTTTGCACCTCATTGATTCTTAGAGGTCCGTCCTATGTTGAGGAAAGTCGTCTATTGTTAGCCCGAATAGATTAAATATATAGATTAAAGTGAAAGTTCTGGTGTGACTATCTGAAACTCATTCAGTACGATCACATTATTAATATTATTATTATTATTATTGTTGTTGTTGTTGTTGTTGTTGTTGTTTTTCCCCAGGCTGTCTGGCCGAACAGCCCCAAGGTCTCGAGCAAGGCCAAGGCCATAAACGAGTGCCCCCACAAAATCCTCCCTGCTTACCACTAACAAAGCCCGGGTGACCGAAGCCACTCCAAGGCAGGGAGCTGAGGAAGGTGCGGAAATGCCCGGGAAACCAAAGCCCCACCCAAGGCCCTATGCCCCTCAGCAATTATGAAGGGAAAGTTGAGGGGTAAGGGAAAAATGTGACGCTTTGGCTCCCAATCTGCCAACTTCTAGGTTGGCAGTAGGGAGGTCAATCCACGGAAAAGACGCCGCCACTTGAGATCTAGAAGATATATAAGTAAAAGGAACAGTCAGAGTAAGCTATGGGTATGGCAGAGATCGCTCAGTTCTCACTCGGATAGACCAGCCCATCACCACATGACTAGAACCCAATCCTCTCAGCATCAGCTAGGAAAGGCCCTAGAAAGCCGCCTTTGGCGGGGGGATAGCTCCCCTATTTCAACTCCTTTCGGGGTTGGGCACCCGCCGTTGTTGTTGTTATTAGTATTATTACCGGTATATGCTGAGTAACAGATGATTCTATTCAGCTTAGGAAAGACGTCTCGTTGTTAAGTTACCTCTTCCTCCCAATTCAGCTATATATTTTTTCTCCTCGCATTATGGCTAGCTCTAGACGCTTTTATAAACCTGCGATTACCCTGTAGTAGTGTAGAGGTTTAAAATAACAAATTATTCCGCAAAAAGAGCTCCAGCCGAACTCCTTTAAGGGGGCCCACTTCGCTTTGTTTTATCTTTCTCTCCCTCTGTCTTTGGCTTGTATCCATTCGGCTCCATTCAGCCTACTGTTTTAAGACGTTTACCGCCATCCAGGTGTCAATATTTTCCTGACGAGCGGTAGCGAGTCGGCATATATATATTTTTGTTTTGACAGCAAGCTAAATTAGTAAATTTTTCGATAGAAAAATGTATTCGGCGAAGCCGGATTTCTCCATACAATACTGGCTCGCTATAGCTCGCCAGGAAGGAATCGACACCTGGATGGGGATAAACGTCTTAAAACAGTTGGCTGAATGGGGCCGAATGGATACAAGCCAGGAAAAGAGAGAAAAGAAGAGAAAGATAAAAAAAAAAAGCCGGTGACCCCCCTTAAATGCCATGCGAAATAATGAAGACCGTGAACTTTACATATATGCCACGCCTTGGACAACACAATGGCGGCGAGAAAACCTGCTTTGAGGCAGTTATAAGTGGGTAATCGGTTTGTATTGTTGATTAATGAAAGGGAACTTGATATCCGGCTATGTTAAAAGACGGCAATTGGTATTAAGCATATGTTTACCTTCTCTTGTGCTATCCTGTCCTTCCACTTTTTATTTATTTCATTTTATGTATTTTATTATTTTAGTTTATTAATTTTATTTTATTATTAAGATTTATATATTATTTGCTTAGGCCTATCTCTATTAGCAGTGTATGTTGACCACCTCGTTTGTTTCGTAAGGTCTATGTGGTCAGTGTGTCTATATAAATGTATTAATACGAAGGCTTTCACTAAGATGATATGGGTTAAGGGGGGGTGACCTGTTTTTGTTCTGTCCTTTTCTATCTTTCTCTGGCTTGTATCCAGTTGGCCCCATTCAGCCTACTGTTTTAAGACGTTTATCCCCATCCAGGTGTCAATTTTTTACTGGTGAGCGGTAGCGAGCCAGCATATTTTTTATTTTTGTTAGACAGCAGGCTAAATTTGTAAATTTGTCGATAGAAAAATGTCTCCGGCGAAGCCGGATTTCTTCATATAATGCTGGCTCGCTATCGCTCGCCAGGAAGAAATCGACACCTAGATGGGGATAAACGTCTTAAAATAGTTGGCTGAATGGGGCCGAATGGATACAAGCCAGAGAAAGAGAGAAAAGGACATAAATAACAAAAAGCAGGCCACCCCCCTTAACACAATGGCCGTCTGCCTTACTGTTGTCTATGGTGTCTTCTCTTAACCCTTTCAGTACCGGTGACGTCATTTCCATTATATTCTGGGTACTATTAGACGATTTTATTAGTTTAAAAAGGGTTCCCCAGCCATTAACAGGCTTAGAAATATCTCACTTAACCCTATGTATTACTTACGTTTCTTCTTAAGGGGGGATGGCCCGGTTTTCTGGACCATTTTCTCCCTCATGTTTAGCCCCATTAGTTTTCAGATGTTAAAATATTTGCCCTATTAGTTAGTCGATTTTAAGACCTTTCGCCCCATTTCTTCGTCAATATTTAGACCTTTCGTGCTATTTTGGTGTCGATTTTTTCCCTGGCGAACGATAGCGAGCCTGTAATGTTAGAAGAACCGGCCTTCGGCCGGGAAATTTTTCTACCGAAATATGTACAAATTAATCTAGAAGGGGGATCTATTGGATGTTTTTTTTTTAATTTGATGGAGGTCTAGGGAGGAAACTAGAAAAATAACGAATACATGCAAAAGTCGCCCAACAAGTGAACCATCTCCCCTTAAACTCCACAAAATCGTTTAAAAATCGCGAGACTAAAATTCCAAAGACGTCGCCTGTAATTATAATGTACAACTGTCACACCAAACACACCAACACCAGGGACGACACAATAGAAATACAAAACAACTTATACAAATTATCTAGTCAAATATAATGTTGAAATATACGAACACCAAACCACCAGCCCATCACTACATGAGTAATAAGGGTGGTCGGGGGCCGGTCGGGGGAGTGCTGGAGGGACCTTGGTGATCCCTGGTCTCTGGGTCTTAATTCTCCTGGGTGACCTCTAGGTGGGGGTGTGAATTTGTGTTTTGTGTCTGGGTTTGTTCGTTCGTTGTTTTATGGTGTGTGTTTTGTGTTTTCCCTGTGCTTGCTCTGTCTTGAGTCGACTACCCCCCCCCCCCAAAAAAAAAAAAAAAAAAACGGGGAAAAAAGAGTGAAAAATAAAAAATAAATAAAAAAAGGAAATGTGTGGATTGGGCCTGAATAAATAGATAGATAGATAGATAGATAGACATGAGCAAGTGTTGAGCAAGGGTTGCCATATACAGTAGGGTATATACGGTATACTGTATAATTTCAAACGTATCTTCTTTCTCCTTGTCCTGTTCCATCATCACCACCACAATAGTTCCTCCTTTCATGCTGTTTATTAAGGGGGTCACCTTTTTTTTCTTTCTCTCCTTTTCTCTCTTTCTCTGGCTTGTATCCATTCGGCCCCATTCAGTCAACTGTTTTAAGACGTTTATCTCCATCCAGGTGTCGATTTCTTCCTGGCGAGCGATAGCGAGCCAGCATTGTATGGAAAATCCGGCTTCGCCGGAGAAATTTTTCTATCGAAAAATGTACAAATATAGCTTGCTTTCAAAACAAAAATACATATAGGCCTATGCTGGCTCGCTACCGCTCGTCAGGAAAATATTGACACCTGGATGGGGGTACAACTCTCAAAACAGTCGGCCGAATGGGGCCGAATGGATACAAGCCGAAGAGAGAGGGAGAGAAAGAGAAAACAAGCGAGGTGGGCCCCCTTAGCTTGAGTGTTCTTAATCCTCCTCCTCCTCCTCCTCCTCCTCCTCCTCCTCTCTTTCCACCTGCTTTACTCCTTCTCTGATAATTCTTTCATGCTTTAGTTCTTGGAAATTCCTTCACCTCATTATTCTGATAATTACATTCAGAGATTGGCGCACACACACACACACACACACACACACACACACACACACACACACACTTTCTCTCTCTTTCTCTCACGTGTATCTGTGTGAATTATATATATATATATATATATATATATATATATATATATATATATATATATATATATATATATATGTATACGGTATATACTGTATATATATATAATATAGTATGCGCTATATGTATCAATTAATTGTTCTAAAATATTATCCGTAATACTGTTCAAGAACTCTAAAGCAAATTGAAAATATTTATCGTATATACTGGTCGTATGTCCTTGGTTGCCATGAACATTACAGTATGTACTTCAATTTAAAATAACCATGACATGTATTATATATACCGCTGGCTTATTGGGATGACTTTGTTTAGATGTTCTTAATGTATGCCTCTTATAATTAACTTTGTTTAGATGTTCTTAATGTATGCCTCTTATAATTAACTTTGTTTAGATGTTCTTAATGTATGCCTCTTATAATTAACTTTGTTTAGATGTTCTTCATGTATGCCTCTTATAATTAACTTTGTTTAGATGTTCTTCATGTATGCCTCTTATAATTAACTTTGTTTAGATGTTCTTAATGTATGCCTCTTGTAATTAACTTTGTTTAGATGTTCTTAATGTATGCCTCTTATAATTAACTTTGTTTAGATGTTCTTAATGTATGCCTCTTGTAATTAACTTTGTTTAGATGTTCTTAATCTATGCCTCTTGTAATTAACTTTGTTTAGATGTTCTTAATGTATGCCTCTTATAATTAACTTTGTTTAGATGTTCTTAATGTATGCCTCTTATAATTAACTTTGTTTAGATGTTCTTCATGTATGCCTCTTATAATTAACTTTGTTTAGATGTTCTTCATGTATGCCTTATAATTAACTTTGTTTAGATGTTCTTAATGTATGCCTCTTGTAATTAACTTTGTTTAGATGTTCTTAATGTATGCCTCTTATAATTAACTTTGTTTAGATGTTCTTAATGTATGCCTCTTGTAATTAACTTTGTTTAGATGTTCTTAATGTATGCTCTTGTAATTAACTTTGTTTAGATGTTCTTAATGTATGCCTCTTATAATTAACTTTGTTTAGATGTTCTTAATGTATGCCTCTTGTAATTAACTTTGTTTAGATGTTCTTAATGTATGCCTCTTATAATTAACTTTGTTTAGATGTTCTTCATGTATGCCTCTTATAATTAACTTCAAGAATAAAGTGTGTTAATATGTCTTCATATTATTCACATTATTCAAGTTTGTGAAATATGAAAAAAAGTGTTCGTAAATCAAAACAAAAGCATAATTATGTAGTTTGAATGTCAGTTTATGAATGTACGCATTATGTAATAGTACCATAATATTGATGTTTATGAATGTACGCATTATGTACTAGTATATACCATAATATTGATGTTTATGAATGTACGCATTATGTACTAGTATATACCATAATATTGATGTTTATGAATGTAAGCATTATGTACTAGTATATACCATAATATTGATGTTTATGAATGTAAGCATTATGTACTAGTATATACCATAATATTGATGTTTGAAGAATGGCTAAGATCATTTATGGTGATGAGTACTACAGTACATAGTAACCTGTAATGATAGTGAAGGGGAGGTTTCCACAGTTTGAGGGATTTTTTTTCTGGACCCCTTTCTCCCTCATGTTTAGCTCCATTGTTTTTGAGATGTTAAGACGTTCGCCCTGGTAGTTTGGACATTTTAAGACATTTTACCCCATTGCTGTCAATTGTAAGACCTTTCGTGCCATTAAGGTGTCGATTTTTTCCTGGCGAGCGATAGCGAGCCTGTAATTTAAAAGCAACCGGCCTCCGGCCGGGAAATTTTTCTACCGAAAAATGTACAAATTTATCTTGAAAGGGGGTCTAAGGGGGTGTTATATTAAGCTTGATGGAAGTCTAGGGAACAAACTAAAAACCTCCCCTTAAATACAGCCAGCTTTCCACAGTGTTTGTCCCATGTTGACATCTTGGCAACTGTACTGTATATTCCTGTTTCTCCTCGGATATCACCTTTCACCATTGTTGTGTCCCTCCCTCCCTCCCTCCCTCCTTAGTACTGTACCCTGGGTGTGGAAGGTCAGGGGGTGTTGTCAGTAGCCTACCCTGACCTAATTTACCAGTACTCCATTTCTTAAAGGGGGTCACCGTTTTTTTTTTTTTTTTTTTTATCTTTCTCTCCTTTTCTCTCTTTCCCTGGCTTGTATCCATTCGGCCCCATTCAGCCAACTGTTTTAAGACTTTTATCCCCATCCAGCTGTCGATTTTTTACTGGTGAGCGGTAGCGAGCCAGCATATTTTTAGTTTTGTTTGACAGCAGGCTAAATTTGTACATTTTTCGATAGAAAAATGTCTCCGGCGAAGCCGGATTTCTTCATATAATGCTGGCTCGCTATCGCTCGCCAGGAAGAAATCGACACCTAGATGGGGATAAACGTCTTAAAATAGTTGGCTGAATGGGGCCGAATGGATACAAACCAGAGAAAGAGAGAAAAGGACAGAACTAACAAAAAGCAGGTCACCCCCCTTAATATAACCATACAACGTTTTCTTAATCTATTATATTCGTGTAAGGCAATCATGTTTGTTTTATATTTTCCATACATAAATTTGCTAAGTGGATACGAACTCATGTGTGCGACTGTACCTTCCTGTATCCTGTATAGTGTTGATGTGTCATTAACCCCTTGAGCACCATGACGTCATTTTCATAATATGCTGGTTATCATTAGACGTTTTTCTTTAACTTAGAATCTACCTCTAGGACTCAAAGGGTTAAATACGAATTGAATAAACCCTTAGCATAGCATAGGTCCTTCTTAAGCTGTATATAGTCGTCTCAGTTTAGCCCGGATAGAAGACATTAAAGGTGTCCTGGTGCTGAAGGAGTTATAAGGGGAGATGTGGCGCTTAGCTAGACATCCTTTTCTCCCTCATGTTTAGCCTTAATTATTTGTTGAGATTATAAGATGTTCGCCCTATTATTAGTTTGGCGATGTTAAGACCTTTCGCCTCATTTCTTTGTCAATACGAAGACATTTTCTTGCCATATAGGTGTCGATTTATTCCTGGCGAACGATAGCGAGCCTGTAATTCTAGGCTGGGACATCTTTCTACCGGAAATGCACAAACTCATCTTGAAAGGGGGTCTAGGGGGTGTTTTTTTAAGCTTGATGGAGGTCTAGGGAGGAAACTATAAATACACAAACCAATCAATATATAGACCCACAAAAATAGCCACTATCCCGTTAAGGGGGTGACCTGTTTTTGGTTATTTCTGTCCTTTTCTCTCTTTCTCTGGCTTGTATCCATTTGGCCCCATTCAGCCTACTGTTTTTCAGACGTTTATCCCCATCCAGGTGTCAATTTTTTACTGGTGAGCGGTAGCGAGCCAGCACATTTTTTATTTTTGTTTGACAGCAGGCTAAATTTGAACATTTTTCGATAGAAAAATGTCTCCGGCGAAGCCGGATTTCTTCATATAATGCTGGCTCGCTATCGCTCGCCAGTAAGAAATCGACACCTAGATGGGGATAAACGTCTTAAAATAGTTGGTTGAATGGGGCCGAATGGATACAAGCCAGAGAAAGATAGAAAAGGGCAGAACAAAAGCAGGTCACCCCTCTTAACGGAATGCATATTTATATTTACGCAACCCGTGCGGTGTAAATATTATGAAGGGTAATTATGTAAATGATGCGGTGTCAACGGTGGTGGTGGTGGTGGTGTAGTGGTCTATCTGTCCTCCTGTGTTCCACCCCATCAACAGCATCACCGTTATGGGGGGAGGGGCCCTTTTTCTGGACCACTTTCTCCTCCGTGTTAATTGCCTCAGTTGTGTTGAGATTATAAGATATTCGGCCCATTAGTTAGTCGATTTTTAAGACTTTTCGACCCATTTCTTCGTCAATATTTAGACCTTTCGTGCTATTTAGGTGTCGATTTTTTCCCTGGCCAACGATAGTGAGCCTGTTATGTTCGAAGAACCGGCCTTCGGCCGGGAAATTGTTCTACCGAAAAAAGTACAAATTAATCTAGAAGGGGGATCTAATGGATTTTTTTTTTTTTATTTGATGGAGGTCTAGGGAGGAAACTAGAAAAATAATGAATACATGCAAAAATCGCCCAAAAAGTCAACCATCTTCCCTTAACCTCTTCAGTACGGTGATGCCTCTCTGCATAGTCTTCTGGCTACCTGTTAGACGATGTTCGTAAGCGTAGGAGGGTTAGCGTAGGAGGGTTCTGTGGGTGCCAGAGGGTTGTTGACATACTTGTCCAGTCATTCCGAGAAGTTCTTCCTAAGCTTAATTATGGCTATCGTCTATTGTTAGCCAGACTGAATTAAAATACCAGCATTGCATTGAAGGAAAAAGGTGTAAGTTTAATTACTTAAATATTTTTGTTCTGTTTTATGCAATTGATAATATTATGACAATTGCGTACCATACCGGGTATTGAATATAATCACAGATCACATATCATCATCTAGATTATCATTGATGAATCTTGTACGGTACTAGCCCATGTTATTATAAGAGGCATCTGGGTGTGTCCTCCATGTTACCTCCTCTCTCCTACTATCCCCCCCCCCCCTCCACCCTTTGTGTTTCGTGCTATCCCTTCTCCTTTCACCTTACCGTACCCAAGCCTAACCTTTGACCCCTTAGTACTCAGTCTGTGACCTATCTGCCCCGGTTTGGGCGAGGTCAATGTAGCGACTTAGGTGGAGTAGGGTAGTTCCTATGAAGGGCAACTAACATCTGTTTGTTTTATGTCAAGCTAGTGTAGCCTAACTTAACCTATCCTAATCTAACCTAACTTAATATAATATAATCTCGCTCAACCTAATTTAACCCAAGTTAGCAAAACATAACATAATCTGACCTTATAATACCTAACTTGTCCCAACCTAACTTAACCTAACCTAACCTAACCTAACCTAACCTAACCTAACCTAACCTAACCTAACCTAACCTAACCTAACCTAACCTTGCCACAATGAAAAGGCGGATCCGAGAAGAAGGCAGTGTTTTGGCCTGGGGCTGCATTTTGATATGACTAATATTGTGTGTATTGTGAACGCTGGGGATTAGTTGTGATACAATTTGTCCCTGTTGATTCCCAGAGGGCCTTCCTTAGTTGAATATAATCGTTTAGTGTAAGCAGAGATAAGATAAAGGTAAACAAATATGGTTCAGAAAGGGTTAACTTGCCGCGCCCTGCCCTTACCCTTTACCCAATAATATCCACCTTCCTCCTCTGTACACACAATAATATCCACCTTCCTCCTCTGTACACACAATAATATCCACCTTCCTCCTCTGTACACACAATATATGTTTCACATTTATTGCCAGATGTATTATTGTGCAGTAGTGTACAAGGTGAGGAGTGTATGGTTAAGGGGAGGTTTTTAGTTTGGTCCCTATATATCCTTCAAGCTTAAGATTACACCCCCTTGAGCCCCTTTCAAGATAAATTTGTACATTTTTCGGTAGAAAAATGTCCCGGCTGAGAGCCGGTTCCTCTTAAATTACAGGCTCGCTATCGCTCGCCAGGACACCTAAATGGCACGAAAGGTCTTAACATTGACAGAAATGGGTTGAAGGTTCTTAAAATCATCAAAATAATAGGGGCAAACGTCTTAAAATTAGAAAAACAATGGGGATAAACATGAGGGAGAAAGGAGTCCAGAAAAAAATCTCTCCAGTGGAAATCTCCCCTTAAGGGGGGTCAGCGTTTTTTTTTTATCTTTCTCTCCTTATCTCTCTTTCCCTGGCTTGTATCCATTCGGCCCCTTTTAGCCAACTGTTTTAAGACGTTTATCTTCATCCAGGTGTCGATTTCTTCCTGGCGAGCGATAGCGAGCCACCATTGTATGGAGAAATCCGGCTTCGCCGGAGAAATTTTTCTATCGAAAAATGTACAAATTTAGCTTGCTGTCAAAACAAAAATATATATATGCTGGCTCGCTATCGCTCGCCAGGAAAATATTGACACCTGGATGGGGGTAAACGTCTTAAAACAGTAGGCTGAATGGGGCCGAATGGATACAAGCCAAAGAGAGAGGGAGAGAAAGAGAAACAAGCGACGTGGGCTCCCTTAATGCACATAGTTTACCGGTACAGGAAGCTTGTGGTGTTATTGTGTGGTTCTGTGCCTTGGTCGGTAGGCCATGTCACCCTAACTTTCTTTTCTATTTAGCCCGCCTATCCTGCCTGACATCTTGACACTGCCTAGCCCGCCTAGCCCGCCTAGCCTCCCTACCCTGCCTGACCTATGACCCTGCCTAGTTCGCTTACCCTGCCTGACCTCTTGACCCTGCCTACCCTGTCTGACCTCTTGACACTCCTAACCTGCCTACCCTGCCTGACCTCTGACTCTGCTTACCCCTGCCTAGCCTCCCTACCCTGCCTAGCCTCCCTACCCTGCCTAGCCTCCCTACCCTGCCTAGCCTCCCTACTCTGCCTGACCTATGACCCTGCCTAGCTCGCTTACCCTGCCTGACCTCTTGACCCTGCCTACCCTGTCTGACCTCTTGACACTCCTAACCCGCCTACCCTGCCTGACCTCTGACTCTGCTTACCCCTGCCTAGCCTCCCTACCCTGCCTAGCCTCCCTACCCTGCCTAGCCTCCCTACCCTGCCTGACCTCTGACCCTGCCTAGTTCGCTTACCCTGCCTGACCTCTTGACCCTGCCTACCCTGTCTGACCTCTTGACACTCCTAACCCGCCTACCCTGCCTGACCTCTGACTCTGCTTACCCCTGCCTAGCCTCCCTACCCTGCCTAGCCTCCCTACCCTGCCTAGCCTCCCTACCCTGCCTGACCTCTGACATAGCCTAACCCGCCTACCCTCTGACCCTGCCTAGCCTCCCTACCCTGCCTGACCTCTGACCCTGCCTAGCCTCCCTACCCTGCCTGACCTCTGACACAGCCTGACCCTGCCTACCCCTGCCTAGCCTCCCTACCCTGCCTACCCCTGCCTAGCCTCCCTACCCTGCCTGACCTCTGACACAGCCTAACCCGCCTACCCTGCCTGACCTCTGACCCTGCCTACCCCTGCCTAGCCTCCCTACCCTGCCTGACCTCTGACACAGCCTAACCCGCCTGACCTCTGACCTCTGACCCTGCCTACCCCAGCCTAGCCTACGCCCTGCTCCACCCTTACATTACACTCTACCAATGTACCGTACTCTCGTGAGCATATATTATAAGGGCACACTATTTCGAATCTTTGAACCTTATAAACCAATTACTGAAGCATCTGGGCTATAAATGCGCACTGTATTGTCTCGTTTGCGTTCGATATGCATTTAAGGGGAGATGGTTCACTTTTTGGGCGATTATTGCATGTGTTCATTATTTTTCTAGTTTCCTCGCTAGACCTCCATCAAATTTAAAAAAAAAAAAACATCCATTAGATCCCCCTTCTAGATTAATTTGTACCTTTTTCGATAGAAAAATTTCCCGGCCGAAGGCCGGTTCTTCCAACATTACTGGCTCACTATCGTTCGCCAGGGAAAAAATCGACACCTAAATAGCACGAAAGGTCTAAATATTGACGAAGAAATGGGTCGAAAGGTCTTAAAATCGTCTAGCTAATGGGGCAAACATCTTAACATCTGAAAACTAATGGGGCTAAACATGAGGGAGAAAGTGGTCCAGAAAGCCGGGCCATCCCCCCTTAAATAGATGCGTCTCAATTTATGCTCTTGACTGTACAATTGACCACTTGTGAGTTTCAAGCTATAAGGAAGTTGGAGCCGTAAACATCGGTAATAAACACAAAGGTATTAATTATGTAGGTTTCTGATGGATAAATAGTATGTTGAATTTGGTTTTATGTGTTTATAAATGTACTAAAACCGTATTATAGCTGGTTATTCTGCTAAATATCGACGACTACAGCTCCAACTTCCTTATAGCCTGAAACTCGCAAGTGGTCAATTGTGTCACACGTACTTATACCGTACTTATACCGTACTTATACCGTGCTTATACCGTGCTTATACCGTACTTATACCGTACTCTTCTTTTAGTCTCTTCATCTTAACCACTTCAGTACGGATCACGCCGTTTGTAATTATATTTTTACTAACGTTAGACGATTTATAGCAGCATTACTAGATCTCCGTACTAAGCCTTTTCTACGCATACGCATAGCAAAAAGCCTAGTAAGGACATCTAGTAATGAGATAGTTATAGTATATGTCCATTCAAGCTATGTCTATAATAAACCCTTCTCTTTAAGGGGGCTCACCTGCTTTTTTCCTCTTTCTCTCCTTTTCTCCGACTTGTATCCATTCGACCCCATTCAGCCAACTGTTTTAAGACGTTTATCCCCATCCAGGTGTCGATTTCATCCTGGCGAGCGATAGTGAGCCAGCATTGTATGGAGAAATCCGGCTACGCCGGAGACATTTTTCTATCGAAAAATGTACAAATTTAGCTTGTTGTAAAACAAATATATATATGCTAGCTCGCTACCGCTCGCCAGGAAAATATTGACACCTGGATGGGGGTAAACGTCATAAAACAGTAGGCTGAATGGGGCCGAATGGATACAAGCCAAAGAGAGAGAGAGAGAGAGAAAAAAAAAGAGAAAAAAAAGCGAGGTGGGCTCCCTTAATGAGTCCAGTAGTGTAAGGAGAGCTACAATATAATACAAATACTGTCGCTGGCACTGAAAGGGTTATACTCTACACAATTAGGGGGAATGAGGCAATTAATTATATGAAACCACAAGCAACAGGGGTAATGGGGTCCTTAAGGGATGTTTTTATGGACCCCCTTCTCCCTCCCTCATGTTTAGCCCCATTAGTTTAGAGATTTTAAGACGTTTGCCACTTTAGTGTGGCGATTGTAAGACTTTTCGCCCCATTTCCTTGTTAATTTTAGGACCTTTTGTGCCATTTAGGTGTAAACATTATCCTGGCAAGCGACACGAAGCTTGTAATTTAAAGAAACCCGCCTACGGTCTGGACATGCCCACCCAGACCTGCTTCAAGTTATGTTTGTTCATTTTTCGACAGAAACATTTCTCGGTCGAAGGCCAATTTCTTCTGAGTTACAGGCTCACAACCGCTCGCCCAGAACAAAACAAACGACACTTGAATGGGGTGAAGCGTGTATTATCGCCAAAACTAATGAGGCGAAATGTCTTAAAATGTCCAAACTAACGGAGCGAAACAGGGGAGGTCCAAAAAGACCCCCCCCCCCCCTCCCCTACCTCCCTTCAGATCAATTAGGGTTACATAATGGCTACTTTACATTCGAGTAATGAATGTGGGCGTCAACCACAATAACTGTTTGGTAATCTCCGGACACCTATTAGTATTTGCAATATACTGTATCAATACAAGTGGTTGTAGGTGGGTAAATTCAATAAAAGTGGTTGTAGGTGGGTAAATTCAATAAAAGTGGTTGTAGGTGGGTAAATTCAATAAAAGTGGTTGTAGGTGGGTAAATTGAATAAAAGTGGTTGTAGGTGGGTAAATTCAATAAAAGTGGTTGTAGGTGGGTAAATTCAATAAAAGTGGTTGTAGGTGGGTAAATTGAATAAAAGTGGTTGTAGGTGGGTAAATTCAATAAAAGTGGTTGTAGGTGGGTAAATTCAATAAAAGTGGTTGTAGGTGGGTAAATTCAATAAAAGTGGTTGTAGGTGGGTAAATTCAATAAAAGTGGTTGTAGGTGGGTAAATTCAATAAAAGTGGTTGTAGGTGGGTAAATTCAATAACACAAACAATGTCAGTACCGGTGGCGTCCTTTTCGTTATATTCTGGCAACTGTTAGACGATTTGTATTCAGCTTAGCAAGGACGTGTACCAATTAAAAGGCTACAGGCTATCTCCATTACTCCTGGTAGCTACCATATATCCTGCCTAAGCAGAGGGGAGGTTTTTAGTTTGGTCCCTAGATATCCTTCAAGCTTAACATTACACCCCCTTGAGCCCCTTTCAAGATAAATTTGTAAATTTTTCGGCAGAAAAATGTCCCGGCTGAAAGCCGGTTGCTTTTAAATTACAGGCTCGCTATCGCTCGCCAGGAAAAAATCGACACCTAAATGGCACGAAAGGTCTTAAAATTGACAGAAATGGGTTGAAAGTTCTTAAAATCGTCAAAATAATGGGGTGAACGTCTTAAAATTAGAAAAACAGTGGGGCTAAACATGAGGGAGAAAGGAGTCAAGAACAAAATCCCTCAAGTGGAAATCTCCCCTTAACATCGTCTAAATGCAGGTGAAAAAACAAAACAAAAAGACGTCGCTGGTACAGAAGGGGTTAATAAGTTATACAAGTTATATATATATATGAGTTACTAAGTTATATAAGTTATATAAGTTATATATATATATGAGTTACTAAGTTATATAAGTTATATAAGTTATATAAGCTATATAAGTTATATATATATATGAGTTACTAAGTTATATAAGTTATATAAGTTATATAAGTTATATATATATGAGTTACTAAGTTATATAAGTTATATAAGTTATACAAGTTATATATATATATATGAGTTACTAAGTTATAGAGCTGGTACTGAAGGGGTTAATAAGTTATACAAGTTATATATATATGAGTTACTAAGTTATATAAGTTATATAAGTTATACAAGTTATACAAGTTATATATATATATATATGAGTTACTAAGTTATAGAGCTGGTACTGAAGGGGTTAATAAGTTATACAAGTTATATATATATATAAGTTACTAAGTTATATAAGTTATACAAGTTATACAAGTTATATATATATATGAGTTACTAAGTTATATAAGTTATATAAGTTATATATATATATGAGTTACTAAGTTATATAAGTTATATAAGTTATATAAGCTATATAAGCTATAAGGGGAGGTGTGGTGGAGTGGTCATGCCACTGGATTGGTAATCCAATGGACCCGGGTTCAAATCCCGATATGTCAATGGGAAGATATTATTGGGATTGAATTTGTGCTGTACCTAGTATCAGTGCATTACCACAAAGCCCACCGAAATGCCAAAAAAATACCCTCATTGTTCCCTGATTAAATAACACTGTATGAATATTCCCATATTCAAAATATGTTACAGGGGGACAATGCCTAGTGAGTTCACTGCTCAATAGGTGGCGTTCTGAGAGTGAGGGTCTGAGTCTGGAGGGTGAGACGGTGAAGCACTTGAGCGAAGCAACCAGCCGCTTCAGAGATGGAGCTGCTTTGAGCCATGATGGATGCTTCACATGTCTCACTCCCCAGGCTGGAACAAGACCTCACGGGCTTCACCGTGTTGAGCGGTGGAATGTACAGGCTCTCAGCCTATGCCCGAGAGGGAGTAGTTGAAATATAGAAAAAAAAAAAAAAAAAAAAAAATATAAGTTATATATATATATGAGTTACTAAGTTATATAAGTTATATAAGTTATATAAGTTATATATATATGAGTTACTAAGTTATATAAGTTATATAAGTTATACAAGTTATATATATATATATATATATGAGTTACTAAGTTATAGAGCTGGTACTGAAGGGGTTAATAAGTTATACAAGTTATATATATATATGAGTTACTAAGTTATATAAGTTATATAAGTTATACAAGTTATACAAGTTATACAAGTTATATATATATATATGAGTTACTAAGTTATAGAGCTGGTACTGAAGGGGTTAATAAGTTATACAAGTTATATATATATATAAGTTACTAAGTTATATAAGTTATACAAGTTATACAAGTTATATATATATATGAGTTACTAAGTTATAGGGCTGGTACTGAAGGGGTTAATAAGTTATACAAGTTATATATATATATAAGTTACTAAGTTATATAAGTTATACAAGTTATACAAGTTATATATATATATATGAGTTACTAAGTTATAGAGCTGGTACTGAAGGGGTTAATAAGTTATACAAGTTATACAAGTTATATATATGAGTTACTAAGTTATATAAGTTATACAAGTTATATAAGTTATACAAGTTATACAAGTTATATATATATGAGTTACTAAGTTATAGAGCTGGTACTGAAGGGGTTAATAAGTTATACAAGTTATATATATGAGTTACTAAGTTATATAAGTTATACAAGTTATATAGTTATACAAGTTATACATATATATGAGTTACTAAGTTATAGAGCTGGTACTGAAGGGTTAATAAGTTATACAAGTTATACAAGTTATATATATGAGTTACTAAGTTATATAAGTTATACAAGTTATATAAGTTATACAAGTTATACAAGTTATATATATATATATGAGTTACTAAGTTATAGAGCTGGTACTGAAGGGGTTAATAAGTTATACAAGTTATACAAGTTATATATATGAGTTACTAAGTTATATAAGTTATACAAGTTATATAAGTTATACAAGTTATACAAGTTATATATATATATATGAGTTACTAAGTTATAGAGCTGGTACTGAAGGGGTTAATAAGTTATACAAGTTATATATATGAGTTACTAAGTTATATAAGTTATACAAGTTATATAAGTTATACAAGTTATACAAGTTATATATATATATATGAGTTACTAAGTTATAGAGCTGGTACTGAAGGGGTTAATAAGTTATACAAGTTATACAAGTTATATATATGAGTTACTAAGTTATATAAGTTATACAAGTTATATAAGTTATACAAGTTATACAAGTTATATATATATATGAGTTACTAAGTTATAGAGCTGGTACTGAAGGGGTTAATAAGTTATACAAGTTATACAAGTTATATATATGAGTTACTAAGTTATATAAGTTATACAAGTTATATAAGTTATACAAGTTATACAAGTTATATATATATATATGAGTTACTAAGTTATAGAGCTGGTACTGAAGGGGTTAATAAGTTATACAAGTTATACAAGTTATATATATGAGTTACTAAGTTATATAAGTTATACAAGTTATATAAGTTATACAAGTTATATATATATATATGAGTTACTAAGTTATAGAGCTGGTACTGAAGGGGTTAATAAGTTATACAAGTTATACAAGTTATATATATGAGTTACTAAGTTATACAAGTTATATAAGTTATACAAGTTATACAAGTTATATATATATATATGAGTTACTAAGTTATAGAGCTGGTACTGAAGGGGTTAATAAGTTATACAAGTTATACAAGTTATATATATGAGTTACTAAGTTATATAAGTTATACAAGTTATATAGTTATACAAGTTATACAAGTTATAGATATATATGAGCTACTAAGTTATAGAGCTGGCACTGGAGGGGTTAGTAAGTTATACAACTTATACATGTCATATATATGACTTACTAAGTTATATAAGTTATACAAGTTATATAAGTTATACAAGTTATACAAGTTATATATATATATATGAGTTACTAAGTTATAGAGCTGGTACTGAAGGGGTTAATAAGTTATACAAGTTATACAAGTTATATATATGAGTTACTAAGTTATATAAGTTATACAAGTTATATAAGTTATACAAGTTATACAAGTTATATATATATATATGAGTTACTAAGTTATAGAGCTGGTACTGAAGGGGTTAATAAGTTATACAAGTTATACAAGTTATATATATGAGTTACTAAGTTATATAAGTTATACAAGTTATATAAGTTATACAAGTTATACAAGTTATATATATGAGTTACTAAGTTATATAAGTTATACAAGTTATATAAGTTATATAAGTTATATAAGTTATATAAGTTATACAAGTTATATATATGAGTTACTAAGTTATATAAGTTATATAAGTTATATAAGTTATACAAGTTATATATATGAGTTACTAAGTTATATAAGTTATATAAGTTATACAAGTTATATATATGAGTTACTAAGTTATATAAGTTATATAAGTTATATAAGTTATATATATGAGTTACTAAGTTATATAAGTTATATAAGTTATATAAGTTATATATATGAGTTACTAAGTTATATAAGTTATATAAGTTATATAAGTTATATAAGTTATATAAGTTATATATATGAGTTACTAAGTTATATAAGTTATATAAGTTATATAAGTTATATAAGTTATATAAGTTATACAAGTTATATATATGAGTTACTAAGTTATAGAGCTCCATTATCTCCAGAACAACCGCCAGTAAATATAACTCAAATGGGAAGTTGGAGCCGCAGACCGATTAGGCTTCCATAATTACGGTAATCTAATGTAATAAACCAATTGACTGGCGAGAGCTCATTAGTTTGGCGTTTTTAAGACTTCTTGACTCAATTATTTGCCAATACTAAGATATTTTGCTCCTTTTAGGTGTCGAGTATTTCCTGGCGAGTGATAGCGAGCCTGTAATTTAGGAAGAATCGGCCTTAGGCTGGGACATTGTTTACCGAAAAAAAAAAAAAAAAAAAAAAAAAAAAAAAGTTTACCGAAAAAGAAAAAAAATCTTGAAGAGGGGAGGAGGGGGTTCATGGGTTCATGAGGTTCATGGGATGTGTGTTTTTTTTAAAGCTTGATTGAGGTCTAGGGAGGAAACTAAACAAATAGTAAAAATATGAATATAATATATATGCAAGTAAATACGTTTAAGGGGAGATTTCCACCTGGAGGATTTTTTTCTGGACCTCTTTCTCCCTCATGTTTAGCCCCATTGCTTTTGAGATTTTAAGACGTTCGCCCCATTAGTTTGGCGATTATAAGAACCCTCGCCCCATTTCTGTCAAATGTAAGACCATTTGTGCCATTTAGGTGTCGATTTTTTCCTGGCGAGCGATAGCGAGCCTGTAATTTAAGGGGAATCGGCGGCCTTCGGCCGAGACATTTTTCAACCGAAAAATGTACAAATTTATCTTGAAAGGGGGTCCAGGGGGAGTAATTTTAAATTTGATGGAAGTCTAGGGAATCAACTAAAAACCTCCCCTTAACCGCGTAACCTCATCCAGTATTAGCCCAACTGCAATATAAAAGTCACCGTGTATAGCTTACTTAAGGAGGTACTCAAGGTTTTCTGATGTCCTTGACGATGACTGGCATTTACCAAGAGGTTTATAATTGCTAAGTGTAAGGCCGATGACAAATGTTAACCCTTGCTATACCGGCGACGTCCATGGGTTGGCTATATTTAGAAGATGTTGGCTATATTTAGAAGATGTTGGCTATATTTAGAAGATGTTGGCTATATTTAGAAGATGTTGTGCAGTTTAAGAAGGATCTGTTGTAAGAAAGGGTTAATGGAGATGGTTCGAAGCCTGGTTAATTGCTGGAGACCCTTTAGAAACTGAGTATAACTGTAGAACTATAGTCTATTGGTTCCCGCTGATGGTAAATTGAATCCCTTAGTAGCTGATTTATCGATACTTAATGGGGAGGTATTTAGTTTGTTCCCTACTGTTTCATCAAGCTTAAAATTACACCCCCTAGACCCCCTTTCAAGATAAATTTGTACATTTTTCGGTAGAAAAATGTCCCGGCCGGAGGCCGGTTGCTCTTAAATTACAGGCTCGCTATCGCTCGCCAGGAAAAAATCGACACCTTAACGGCACGAAAGGTCTTAAAATTGACAGAAATGGGGCAAAATTTCTTAAAATATCCAAACTACTAGGGCGAAGGTCTTAAATTCTCAAAAGCAATGGGGCTAAACATGAGGGAGAAAGGAGTCAAGAAAAAACTCCCTTAAGTGGATATCTCCCCTTAATGGAGAAATATGAAACTACTATGGCTGTGTGTCGTATTAATGCCAAGTTTTCATAATTAACATCATATTTCACTACAAAATCTACCTTATAACTGAGTACCAAAGATAGAAACATGACAATTTACCCTCGGCTGGAAAACAAATGAAGTAAATAAAGTTTAAAGGACGTCGCCGGTACAGGTGAGGCTAAACGGTACAGGTGAGGCTAAACGGTACAGGTGAGGCTAAACGGTACAGGTGAGGCTAAAACCATCATCCCTAGGAGATGGTTGAGGGCAGATTTCCACTTGAGGGATATTTTTCTTGACCCCATTCTCCCTCATGGTTAGCCCCATTGCTTTTGATATTTTAAGACGTTCGCCCCATTAGTTTGGCGATTTTAAGAAATTTTGCCCCATTTCTATCAATTTTAAGACTTTTCGTGCCATTTAGTTGTCGATTGTTTCCTGGCGAGCGATAGCGAGCCTGTAATTTAGGAAGAACCGGCCTTCGGCCGGGACATTTTTCTACCGAAAAATGTACAAATTTATCTTGAAAGGGGGTCTAGGGACTGTAATGTTAAGCTTGATGGAGGTCTAGCGAACTAACTAAAAACCTCCCCTTAAGGTCATAGCCAATGTTTTATTTATTTACTTATTATGGTTGTGAGTTTATCCTTCACCTTAACATTCCCCCCCCCCCCCCACTTCCCCAGCCCTACCCCATCCCTGCACGTCAGCGCCTCAACTGGTAGCATGGTGACCTTTAGCTATGACCTCCCTCTTGCCGGGGTCAAGGTACCTATTGTCTTGTGACCTCCCACCGCCTACCTTCCTTCCTTGACCCACAACCTACTTACTCCCTTCTTCACTTGGAGCTCAACCTTTCCTGCTGTACCGGTACTTTTTTCCCTACTTTCTGGATTTTAGATACGGTACTCTTTGGATTTTAGATACGGTACTCTTTGGATTTTAGATACGGTACTCTTTGGATTTTTTACTGTCCTCTGTAGAGACCACCTGGTGAACAGGGTTACCACCAGGGAGGTGAACCCCATGTAGCCGAAGTAGCCGTTCTTGGACCATGCAACTAGCCTAATAAAGCTTGCACCAGTTTCGCGGAGTACCGTAGTCGTTGGTGTGAGATGTAATCGTGCTTCTTATTATGATTATTCTTAATATACGTTTATTAATTAAGATACTACGATTCGTATTCTGTGATGTAATCATTCTTGGACATTTTCATGATAGTGGAATTTTTAAATGCAAACTAGTACGACTGCCGAAATTAGCCTGCTTTTCTTTTGTCTTTGATGGGTTGTTGGAATACCGCAATGGTAATTCAGTAGAGTACGGTATATAAATACTCTGGTGGTAGACCAGTGTCGCGTGTATATGCTAGCACCTGATGAACATGATCGACCTGATTACACTGGTTACAGATTACATTCACACCCACAGCCATGCCAACAGTACAATATTATTCCACAAGCACCTCCACACACTATGCACATAATATTTCCACCTTGCATTCCCAGCTTTCTTCTTCCTCTGTTTCCCTTCCCACCCTCCCATATGATCTGGACACTCACGAGTTTATATAGTAACCTTTATATCCGAGTTTATGGGTAACCTATGATTCATCCTTGCAGCATTCCGAACTCTCTCTACCCACATCTTTCACCTCCCCCTTATCTCCTTCACCTTTCCATTAAGGGGAGATAGTTTACTCCCCAAACCTCCATCAAGTTTTATACAAATGAAAATTAAAATAAACTCCTGGACTCCCGTCGTGAGAAATGTCCCGACCGAAGGCCGGTTTCTCCTAAATTTCAGGCTAACTATCGCTAGCCAAGAAAAAATCGACTCCTACATGGCACGTAATTGATGGACCTGGGGCGCAATGTCTTAAAATCGCCAAACTAATGGAACGAACGTCTTAAAATGTCAATACTAATGGGGCTAAACATGAGGGAGAAGGGTATCCAGAAAAGAAACTCTTAAGTGAAAATGTGCCCTTTAACCGCCTACCCGTGACTACTCTCCCCCTTCTGTTTACGTCCTCCCCCTCCCCCTCCCATTGTATTTGACCTATATCTCCCCTCCCTATGACCACCCCCACCCTTACCCCACCCTATGCCCACTCCCCAGCCTATCTGTCAGCCCACTACCCCCCTCTCCCCAACTCATCATGTGCCCCCCTCCCTCACCCCACTACCCCTCTCCCCACCTCCATATGTGCCCCCCTCCCCCCCACACACACACCTCTACCTTATATGTGACCTCATCCTCTCTCTCTCTGTCTCCATGACCTTTTCTGAGCCGAGGGTCGTAGTCTCACTTCCTTCTCTGGCTTCCGATTGGCTCGTTTGTTTACTTCCTCTTGTTGTTGTTGGTGGTGGTGGAGGTGTTGTGGTGTTAATGGTGGTGGCGATATTGCTGTGGTGGTGGTGGTGGTGGTGTTGTTGTTGAGGGTGGAGGCGATATCATTGTTGTTGGTGGTGGTGGTGATGGTGGTGGTGGTGTTCTTGTTGTGATGATGTTATCGTTGCAGTTTTTGATGTGGGTGTTGTTTTTCGTTGTTAAGGTTGGTGTGGTTTTCTATTGTTGCTGTATTGGTAATTGTGTGTGGCTGTGATGTTGGTGGTGCTATTGAGTAGTTCCTTTTGTTTAACATTTAATTTGCGCTACAGTTGGATTTTGCGCTACAGTTGGATTTTGCGCTACAGTTGAATTTGCGCTACAGTTGGATTTTGCGCTACAGTTGAATTTGCGCTACAGTTGGATTTTGCGCTACAGTTGAATTTGCGCTACAGTTGGATTTTGTGTTTTGTTATGTGGATTATATACTTGGTGTCTTTGTTTTTATGTAGCCGATTTTGTTGTTATTACAGGTGCTGTTTTTTTGTGTTGTTTTTTAACTTGTCTTTGTTGTACTCTTTATAATTGATGGGAGTAGTATTGTTGTTGTCTTGATCTTGCCCTTGCCTTGTTGTTAGGTCCGTGCGAAGCGAGGACCTCTAGGCCTTACTCATGTCGTTGTTCTTCTTTTTTTTAGGGCGACGCTTATAAATGTTTGTTTTTTATCTAGGTTATTACTGAATCAAATTTGATGATCTTTCATATGCATATACTCCGATCTATCCTTTTAGCCGTTACGGATCTTTTTTTCTGTTATTTTTTTCTTTTCCGTCCTGTGCGTCGCGCCATGTGTCTCGGAGCTAACACGGCCGCACGGACCTATAGTTACCTTGGACTTGTTGTAATGATTATGCTTAGTTTGTTTTGTAGGTGTCTGGGAGCTAACACGGCCGCACGGACCTATAGTTACCTTGGACTTGTTGTAATGATTATGCTTAGTTTGTTTTGTAGGTGTCTCGGAGCTAACACGGCCGCACGGACCTATAGTTACCTTGGACTTGTTGTAATGATTATGCTTAGTTTGTTTTGTAGGTGTCTCGGAGCTAACACGGCCGCACGGACCTATAGTTACCTTGGACTTGTTGTAATGATTATGCTTAGTTTGTTTTGTAGGTGTCTGGGAGCTAACACGGCCGCACGGACCTATAGTTACCTTGGACTTGTTGTAATGATTATGCTTAGTTTGTTTTGTAGGTGTTGTAATATACGGTACTTGTAATTGTTGACCTTATATACTGCTGTATTATATTCTTAAGGCGGTTTTGCTTGTATTTTGTATATATTATTAATATATTTTTGAGTTTCCTCGCTAGACCTCCATCAAGCTTTAAAAAACACCCCCTAGACCTCATTTTAAGATAAATTTGTACATTTTTCGGTAAAAATATGTTCCGGCCAAAGGCCGGTTTCTTAAAAATACAGGCTCGCTATCGCTGCCCAGGAAAAATGGACACCTAAATGGCCCGAAAGATCTTAATGTTGACGAAGAAATGAGGCGAAAGGTCTCAAAATCGCCAAACTAACGGAACGAACGTCTCAAAATCTCAAAAAGTATTATGCTAATCATGAGGGAGAAGGGGGGCTAGAAAAAGCGACTACCTCCCCCTTAATGTTGCCGTTGTTCTTGTTATTTTGTTGTCGTTGTTGTGCTTGTTATTGATGAAGCTTTTGTTGTTGAGGAGATTGATGGCATTATGGTTGTTGCTGATTGTCTGTTTTTGTTTTGTCATTATGGTTTAGTATTTACGTCAATTATGTTACTAATTAATTTAGGTCTTGCTATTCCTGTTGTTTTAATTGGTGTATTGGTATTGGTTTAATGTGTTGTTGTTTTAATTGGTGTACCGGTATTGGTTTAATGTGTTGTTGTTTATCTCCTTTATCAATATATTTATATGTCTTTATTTCTATATATCATTATCTTTATGTCTTTATTTCTATATATCATTATCTTTTTCTAGTTATTACCATATTGTATTATACATATTTCTATATATCATTATCTTTTTCTAGTTATTACCATATGTCTTTATTTCTATATATCATTATCTTTTTCTAGTTATTACCATATTGTATTATACATATTTATATATATCATTATCTTTTTCTAGTTATTACCATATTGTATTATACATATTTATATATATCATTATCTTTTTCTAGTTATTACCATATTGTATTATACATATTTTCGGAACTAACTATATTATAATGAATATTATGAAAACATGACCAAATATAATCTACCGCTATTATATCTATCAGTGTTCTTCAGAGCTCTGTCAGTGCACACCCCGTCCCTTGTGGCAAGAGCGAGGCACCTGCCTTTCAACACAGTCTCACTCCTATTCTGTCCACCTCTTCAACCCAAGAATTGACAAATGTTCTTAGTCTTTCTTCTACTTTACAAGTAAACTCTGAAACTCTTCCTCAATCAATCTTTTTCCTTCATCCTATGATTTAGACCCCATTTTGACCCCAACGTACCTTGAATTTGGCTCTGTCACTTATGGATTTGGGGGAGACACTTGTTACAGCTTATGTTTCCTGCATACACATAGGAAACACACACACACACACACACACACACACACACACACACACACACACACAGGCACACCATAACTACCACCACACCATAGCGTCCACCACATCACTACAACCACCACCACCACCACTACCACATCACATCACCACCACCACCACCTCCACCTCCACCTCTAACACCACCACCACCACCACCACCACCAATAATAGACCCCAGTAGTCTATCAGGTACCATATGTCCTCCACTCCTTATACAGTATAGTGTGGAAGGTTAGAGAGAGAGAGAGAGAGAGAGAGAGAGAGAGAGAGAGAGAGAGAGAGAGAGCGAGAGCGAAAGAGAGATACACAAGTCACCACGATAATAAGTCTTCCAAAGCACAGTCGCGCTAATAAGTGATGTCTCGGCACCAAGTAGGTTTTGATCAATAATTGGTATCAGCAATATCTAAGCTGCATTTATTCATATCGAGTGAAATATACAAACATGGTCCTACACTTACCCACCCTATTCAACATCTAACAGACATTAATACAGCACAGAGCAAGCTAAACGTAATGACAGCTGGAACATGACTTATTAGCGCGACCGTACGTCTAGATTTAAGGGGAGGCAGGCCGTATGTTTGGTCTGTTAATTCATTTATTCATATATTTTTGTTTAGTTTCCTCCCTAGACCTCCATCAAGCTTAGAAAAACACCCCCTAGACCCCCCTTTCAAGATAAATTTGTAAATTTTTCGGTAGAAAAATGTCCCGGCCGAAGGCCGGTTCCTCTTAAAATTGCAGGCTCGCTATCGCTCGCCAGGAAATAATCGATACCTAAATGGCACGAAAGGTCTTAAAATTGACAACGAAATGGGGGGAAAGGTGTTAAAATCGCCAAACTAATGGGCCGAACGTCATATAATTTCAAAACTATTGGGGCTAAGGGGAGGGGGGGTCCATAAAAACTGTCTGCCTGCCCTTAATACAATCCCACCCCCACCTAGTGAATGTCATGGGTGAAGTACCGGTAAAGTCATTATAGGGTTACCACTAGGCCTATTTGGGATACTTCAACATTTATTGGTTGGTTCTCTTTCTCTCCCTCTCTCTCTGGCTTGTATCAATTCGGCCTCATTCAGCATACTGGTTTAAGACTTTTACCCCCATCCAGGTGTCAATATTTTCCTGGCGAGCGGTTGCGAGCCAGTATATATACATTTTTGTTTTGACAGAAAGCTAAATTTGTAAATTTTTTGATAGAAAAATGTCTCCGGCGAAGCCGGATTTCTCCATACAATGCTGGCTCGCTTTCGCTCGCCAGGAAGAAATCGACACCTGGATGGGGATAAACGTCTTAAAACAGTTGGCTGAATGGGGTCGAATGGATACAAGCCAGAGAAAGAAAGAAAAGGAGAGAAAAGCAGGTGACCCCCTTAAAAACGAACATTCTCGCTGGGACTAGTCGGTCTGTTGCTTTTCGCATTCCTTTGTATAATGACTTGTGTGGTACTACAGGTACTGACTTTACACTCCCGAGAAAGTCCCTCCACTAACACAATTACTATCCTATCCTTTCCACCTATTCACTTTCCACTTATTCACTTTCCACTTATTCACTTTCCACCTATTCACTTTCCACCTATTCACTTTCCACTTATTCACTTTCCACCTATTCACTTTCCACCTATTCACTTTCCACCTATTCACTTTCCACCTATTCACTTTCCACCTATTCACTTTCCACCTATTCACTTTCCACCTATTCACTTTCCACCTATTCACTTTCCACCTATTCCTACACCTCTTCAACACAACTATGAGGCGCAGTCAGTTACTATTCATATATTACCCAAATATACTGTATACATGTATTAACCCCTTCCGTACCGGCGACGTCTTTATAGTTTTTTCTAGCTACTATTAGACGATTTGATTCAGTTTAAAAAGGGCCTCCAGCAATTAACAGCCTTTGAACTATCTTAATTAACCCTTTATACTACCACAGATCCTTCGTAAGCTGCTCAAAATCGTCCAAATATAGCTAGAATAAAATGAAAAACACGTCGCGGTACAGAAGGGGTTAATGTATGAATATATTTAATTATTAATGGCGCATAAGTCTGCTACATCCCGTTTTCTTAGACAGTCTCGCGGTGTATGGCCGTGTAGGTATTAAGCCATCACAGGCACGTTAATAATGGGGGTGACCTGCTTTTTGTTATTTCTGTCCTTTTCTCTCTTTCTCTGGCTTGTATCCATTCGGCCCCATTCAGCCGACTATTTTATGACGTTTATCCCCATCTACTGTAGGTGTCGATTTCTTCCTGGCGAGCGATAGCGAGCCAGCATTATATGAAGAAATCCGGCTTCGCCGGAGACATTTTTCTATCGAAAAATGTACAAATTTAGCCTGCTGTCAAACAAAAATAAAAAATATGCTGGCTCGCTACCGCTCACCAGTAAAAAATTGACACCTGGATGGGGATAAACGTCTTAACCCTGGAGAGGTAACGCTCAAAAACGTTTTTTAATAGGTTACGTAGTTGTGAATTTGCAACGTCGACTTTGACCCCAAATATCTCCCAAACCAAAAGACTTAGACATTTTTTAAACATTGCTAAATATAATATAAGGATCCCTTAATGTTATGTTAGAATATGGTGTATATTGAAACATTGTTAGTATTTCTAATGAATTTAATAAAAAAATAAGTATAGTAAAAAAGTAGGTTCTTCATACAAATATAAAAAAAAACTCAAGTTATCTTGAGGGGACTGGGACTCTGGGGGCGTGAACGGCAATGGTGAGGTAGGTTGCAGTAGGAGTAGCACCCCTGAAGACCCCATAGGCTGAGAGACTTGTGGAGTTGAAAAAAAGGTTACAAAAAATTTCCAAAAAAAAATCGGTCATTTTGAAATATTCGGCTGGGTACCTAAATATTCTTGGATTCATACCAAATTCAACACAGTGCTTGCCACATGGTCCTAGTATGACCCCAAAGTGTAATAATTGAAATTGGAGCAATGTAAATACTACCAAAAAATCCTTATGTGGAGGTAACTGAAAAAGGGGCACAGAAATTTGGAAAAATTTGGAGGAAAAAAATCGTGGGGCACTATTTATCAATGAATGTTGCTGATTTTCACCACAGTTATACTCTCTAGAGCCTGCCACACAACATGTAACCATATAAAAGGTGATAACTTGAACGTCGGACCGCCCATCTAGCGAGGGCGCTCCAGGCCAGGTTTGGTTCTGGATCCCGAGAAGTCTCATCTTGGCCTGGTATCACCCCTGGAAGCCTTAAATATTTATGGATTGCAACGACATTTGAAATGGAGGTTCCTTTATAATGCCTTTCTATGTAGTGTGAATAAAAATGAAATCTGAGTATAATTAATGCCAAAAATATGCTGCAAATTAACAACATTGATAATTTTTACCTATAAAAGTTGAAGAAATAAACATATAAGCCTCTGAAATTACACTGTATGTTACCTATTTTACCTGAACTTGTACTAAGGAACCTCATAACAATATACAACAAATGGGAGGGGTTTCACCTTTAGGAGTGGCATCCGTCACAAGTTGAAATGATGTGGTTGTGGCAGACGGGAAATGAAAAAAGAACCTGATTTAGTAAAATATTCACAGACGCCCAATATGGCAATATCAGACAGGCTAGCGTGTGTGTGAGTCATGGTCCGTTATCTGGCTAAGTTGCCTATTAGTCTTAGATCGATATCTCCAACACATTCGTGAAAAAAGTACATTATGTGCAACTATCAACATTCAATAAAGTTACGTACCAGGTTATGTAGTAGTTTATTCGCAACGTCGGGTTCTGGTTTGAACCTGTTGGCGAGGACCGAGAGCGTCGCACCTCCGCTCACGGCTGGAGATACCCGTACACTGCCTGACTGCAGGCCGATATCCCTCGTATTGGACGTGTGAGCTGCGCGGCGACCAAATAACGCGTTTTGCACACCTCTCGCGTGCGCATTTGCAACGGGGTTTCCTCTCCAGGGTTAAAAGAGTAGGCTGAATGGGGCCAAATGGATACAAGCCAGAGAAAGATAGAAAAGGACAGAACAAAAACAGGTCACCCCCCCCCCCTTAATTCATTGATCAGTGTTATGGAAAACGCAGCTGTTTGCAAGCATGGAGCTCATAGGCCCGGGCTATAGCTCTTCTGTGTTCATTTGTACCAGCTGAACAATTTGACGAAGCCGCACATGTCAAACCCAAGAGTGAAACGTTACTCTCAAACTTTCTTCTACTCAACATCTGAGCTCTGGAACTCTCTTCCAGAATCGGTCTTTCCCTCTTCCTATGACTTAAATTGCTTCAAACTCCGTGTGTCCAGGCATTTTGGCTCGAACGTCCCTTGATTTTGGCCCTGTCACTCTTTCAACTATGGGGGAGGCACTCGCTATAGGCAGTTATGCCTTTTGCCTCCCTCAATCACATAGAAAAAAAAAAAAAAAAAAAAAACGTGGCAAATTACATTGACAATTAATTTTCTGGTTCCATACGGGATTGGGCCCATACCGGTACGGAATATACGGAATTGGGCCCATACGGGATTGGGCCCATACCGGTACGGAATATACGGAATTGGGCCCATACGGGATTGGAACCTAACCTAACCTAACCTAAGTGGGCCCAATCCTGTATGGGCCCAATCCCGTATGGGCCCAATCCCGTGGTCACCTAATTTTCTGTCTTAGTGTGGAGCGTCATTAGCACAGCGAAATGACCTACTTAGCGAGTGTAGTAGAAATCCGGCAGGTTCACTTTGTTCATTTGGCTCAGCGAACAGGCTTTGGTCTTATAGTGTTCAATGTCACGGAGGTAACCGTTTAGGAGGAGTAATGCGTCAATTGTTCCGTAGACGACGAAAAAAACTCATTCGATTCAGCAAAAATCAGCCCTAGTCCTAGCGGAATCGGGAATTAATTGTCCTCTTATTATTATTATTAGAATATGTAAATCAATACCGGTACATCAACACATATATAATATTGGTGACGTTGGGCCGGTTTTCTGGACCACTTTCTCCCTCATGTTTAGCCCCATTAGTTTTCAGATGTTAAGATGTTTGCCCCATTAGTTTAGTCGGTTTTAAGACCTTTCGTCCCATTTCGTCGTAAATACTTAGAACTTTCGTGCTATTTAGGTGTCGATTTTTTTCCCTGGCGAACGATAGTGAGCCTGTAATGTTGGAAGAATCGGCCTTCGGCCGGGACATTTTTCTACCGAAAAATTTACAAATTAATCTAAAACGGGGATCTAATGGATGGTTTTTGTTTTTAATTTGATGGAGGTCTAGGGAGGAATCTAGAAAAATAATGAATACATGCAAAAATCGCCCAAAATGTGAACCACCCCCTCTTAATGGTACGTTGATGTATGAACAAATAATTTACTTACGCTTGCAAAAATATACTGTAGACGAAATAATGAACATTTTATTGATATATAGTTGCGCAAGGAGAGTTAAATACTATTATCAATGTGATTTTGTTAATGACACAAATTGTAGGGCTTATCAGATGTAGCCTACATTGAATAACGAAGTTTGATAAAGGGGTTATCACTAGGGATTTAAAAGTTAGCGCCCAGAGGAGGAGAGTCAGTCTCTCTCTCTCTCTCTCTCTCTCTCTCTCTCTCTCTCTCTCTCTCTCTCTCTCTTTCTCTTTCTCTCTCTCTCTCTCTCTCTCTCTCTCTCTCTCTCTCTCTCTCTCTCTCTCTCTCTCTCTCTCTCTCTCTCAATATGAATACAACACGCAACCATGGCTGGAAGTTAGAAATGATCAGGTTCAACATAGTATTTGTGGAAACTTTTTCACATATAAGATCTGTTCTACCTGGAACAAACTTCCCTCAGAAGTTGTTAACAGTTCTTCAGTAGTTCAAGAAGAGAGTAGATCGTATTTTTCACACTCTGTATTGAGTGTAGTGCACTAAACAGTCTCTCTCCTTCCACTTCGAGTATCTCCCTGGAATGGACCGCAAGGTCTCTGAGATACCGTACTAACTATTCCGTGTAGCTCTTCATCTTTGCTATCCTTACCTTCCACTTTCTCTTAGGGTTGCTATCTCTACTAGGATTAAGTCCTGGCCACCTCGCAGGGATCGTAAGATCTGTGTGGCCAGTGTATATATGTAAATTTATGTAAACATCTTTCTCTCTTTGTACATCGGCTTGTAAACCTGTACTGCTGAAGGTCATTTGTGTATATATGTCTATATTATGTTCTGGCCAATAGATAACGTTGTTGTCACTTCTACATGCTCACAATAATAGTATGTCACCTGTCTTAACCCTTTCACCATATAGATAACGTTGTTGTCACTTCTACATGCTCACAATAATAGTATGTCACCTGTCTTAACCCTTTCACCATATAGATAACGTTGTTGTCACTTCTACATGCTCACAATAATAGTATGTCACCTGTCTTAACCCTTTCACCATATAGATAACGTTGTTGTCACTTCTACATGCTCACAATAATAGTATGTCACCTGTCTTAACCCTTTCACCATATCATGACACTTTCTTTATGTTTACTCTTGCTATTATTAGACTGTTATTCAGCTTGGCAAAAAACCCTGTGGCAGGTATACAGGCTGGCCCGTGAGTGTTGTCAAATACTAACAGAAATGAAAGATTAAGAGGAGATCTCCACTTGAGGGATTTTTTTCTGGACCCCTTTCTCCCTCATGTTTAGCCCCATTGCTTTTGATATTATAAAACGTTCGCCCCATTAGTTTAGCGATTTTAAGAACTTTCACTCCATATTAAGACCTTTCGTGCCATTCAGGTGTTGATTTTATCCTGGCGAGCGATAGCGAGCCTGTAATTTAAGAGGAGGACATTTTTGTACCGAAAAATGTACAAATTTATCTTGAAAGGGACTCAAGGGGGTATAATTTTAAGCTTGATGAAGGTCTAGGGAACAAAGTAAATATCTCCCCTTAAGTCATTCTTTATCTATCTATTCTATCTATATGCTCAGGCCCAATCCCCATTTTGGGGGTAGCCGACTCAAGACAGAGCAAGAACAGGGAAAACACAAAAACAACATAAAACAAAAAATAAACACAGATAAAAAACACAAACTCACACACATCCAGGTCACCCTGGATTCTTTTTACCCATTCTTTATACATAGGCTTTTCAGTGCATGTTTTTGCAGTTATGGTCCATTGAAGTGGAATTTTGTGTGTTTTCGTAATATTTTAAGCTGGCTTTAAAGGTCAATAACTGCAAAACAATGGGACAAAAAGCCTATGTGTAGATAACAGTTTTTACTTAGTATTACTTGTTCTGGAAGTACCGGTATCTGACAAAAAGCCTATGTGCAGATGACAGTTTTGACTCAGTATTACTTGTTCTGGAAGTACCGGTATCTGACAACAAGCCTATGTGTAGATAACAGTTTTTACTTCGTATTACTTGTTCTGGAAGTACCGGTATCTGACAAAAAGCCTATGTGTAGATGACAGTTTTTACTGAGTATTACTTGTTCTGGAAGTACCGGTATCTGACAAAAAGCCAATGTGTAGATGACAGTTTTTACTGAGTATTACTTGTTCTGGAAGTACCGGTATCTGACAAAAAGCCTATGTGTAGATGACAGTTTTTACTTCGTATTACTTGTTCTGGAAGTACCGGTATCTGACAAAACTCGCGGGACTCACTGTATAATAAGTTGAGTTGTTCAGTCCTCTTTGATTCCCAGAGATCCTTCCCATTGTGCAGGAAATCGCCTAATGATAACCAGATCATAATGTATCGAGAGGTTAAACTGGGTATTCATTTAATCACTGGATATCCTATACTGAGTTTTGTAAAATTAGGCAATACTGGAGGCCTCAAAAAAGATCATGGTTTAACCCTTTCACGTACATATGACGCAGAGGTTGCCAGATTAGCGATAAGAAATAAGAGTTCTCTCACTCTTATAATTACCTCTCCAAAATTAGTTTTCTGGCCACAGCTAACTCAAAGACAACTGCAGAGGTTGAAGTAACTAAACTAAAGGTTTCTAAATACCCCTGATGGTAACCAATGCTTTAAAGTATCCCCAATAGGCTCAAAATCGCGTCATATGTCGGAGAGGGTTAAATACTGAAACTAACCAATTGAATTTTATATAATCCGTCGCTATTCCTTTGAGATATCCTATGTATAAACAAAAGCCGACATATATATATATATGTATATATATATATATATATATATATATATATATATATATATATATACTGTAGACGCATACGAATCACTTATTCTTTGGCCGATAGTGTACGCTCTAGGACACAAATTATAGTCCTTTCTGAGTCAATGAACTGTTTAATTGGCTGATTAATATTCATTCTAAATACATAATAGAAAGCTTCGATTCATTATGATTAAGGCTAGCTTCGAAAATTCAATGCCAGCAGTCGTGTCTTTGAGTGTAGAGATCCCAGTATTAAGGGGAGGTTTTTAGTTGGTTCCCTAGACTTCCATCAAACTTAAAATTACTCCCCCTAGACCCCTTTTCAAGATAAATTTTTACATTTTTCGGTAGAAAAATGTCCCGGCCGAAGGCCGATTCCCCTTAAATTACAGGCTCGCTATCGATCACCAGGAAAAAATCGACACCTAAATGGCACGAATGGTCTTAAAATTGACAGAAATGAGGCGAGGGTTCTTAAAATCGCCAAACTAATGGAGCGAACGTCTTAAAATCTCAAAAGCAATGGGGCTAAACATGAGGGAGAAAGGGGTCAAGAAAAAATTCCCTCAAGTGGAGACCTCCCCTTAAATCATGAGTCCACAACGAGATATAACCTACATCATTATATCAAGTTCAGTTATATATCACCACCACATAACCACACCAGCACAGCCAGAAGTAGGTACCGGTATCAAGTTACCATTGTTATGTGTACAGTGTGTTACATGCTTGCAGACATCATTATTTTAATCTCTTATATATTGTACAATCCTAAACATTCCTGTGTTGGTCCCCTTTAACTTGTTCTAGTTTTATTGTTGCAACACACTCTCTCTCCCTCTTTAACTTGTTATAGTTTTATTGTTGCAACACTCACTCTCTCTCTCTCTCTCTCTCCCTCTTTAACTTGTTATAGTTTTATTGTTGCAACACACTCTCTCTCTCTCTCTCTCTCCCCCTCTTTAACTTGTTATAGTTTTATTGTTGCAACACTCTCTCTCTCTCTCTCTTTAACTTGTTATAGTTTTATTGTTGCAACACACACTCTCTCTCTCTCTCTCCCCCTCTTTAACTTGTTATAGTTTTATTGTTGCAACACTCTCTCTCTCTCTCTCTTTAACTTGTTATAGTTTTATTGTTGCAACACACACTCTCTCTCTCTCTCTCTCCCTCTTTAACTTGTTATAGTTTTATTGTTGCAACACTCTCTCTCTCTCTCTCTTTAACTTGTTATAGTTTTATTGTTGCAACACACTCTCTCTCTCTCTCTCTCTCTCCCCCTCTTTAACTTGTTATAGTTTTATTGTTGCAACACTCACTCTCTCTCTCCCTCTTTAACTTGTTATAGTTTTATTGTTGCAACACTCACTCTCTCTCTCTCCCTCTTTAACTTGTTATAGTTTTATTGTTGCAACACTCTCTCTCTCTCCCTCTTTAACTTGTTATAGTTTTATTGTTGCAACACACTCTCTCTCTCTCTCTCTCTCTCTCTTTAACTTGTTATAGTTTTATTGTTGCAACATTCTCTCTCTCTCTCTCTCTCTCTCTCTCTCTCTCCTTCTTTAACTTGTTATAGTTTTATTGTTGCAACATTCTCTCTCTCTCTCTCTCTCTCTCTCTCTCTCTCTCTCTCTCTCTCTCTCTCTCTCTCTCTCTCTCTTCCTCTCACATTATCATATATCGGTGTTGTTTTCAATTTGGTGGGAGTGGTGGGGCGGGGCTGTGTTCAGGTAACGGGTCTACCTCTGACACTCCCCTCTCTCTCTCTCTCTCTGTCTCTGTCTCTCTATCTCTCTGCCTCTCTATCTCTCTATCTCTCTGTCTCTCTATCTCTCTCTCTGTCTCTCTCTCCTCTATATCTCTCTTCTCTCTCTCTATCTCTCTCTTTCTCTCTCTCTCTATCATATATCAATAGGCGGTGTTGTTTTCAATTTGGTGGGATGGTGGGGGGCGGGGCTGTGTTACAGGTAAGGGTCTACCTCTGACACTCCCCTCAGCTCTCTCTCTCTCTCTCGCTCTCTCTCTCTCTCTCGCTCTCTCCTCTCGCTCTCTTCTCGATCTCTCTATCTCTCTCTCTCTCTCTCTCCTCCTCTCTCTATCTCCTTAATATACTCGGTGTTGTTTTCAATTTGGTGGGAGTGGTGGGGCGGGGCTGTGTTCAGGTAACGGGTCTACCTCTGACACTCCCCTCTCGCTCTCGCTATCTCTCTCTCTCTCTCTCTCTCTCTCTCTCTCTCTCTCATTATCATATATCGGTGTTGTTTTCAATTTGGTGGGAGTGGTGGGGCGGGGCTGTGTTCAGGTAACGGGTCTACCTCTGACACTCCCCTCTCGCTCTCGCTCTCTCTCTCTCTCTCTCTCTCTCTCTCTCTCTCTCTCTCTCTCTCTCTCATTATCATATATCGGTGTTGTTTTCAATTTGGTGGGAGTGGTGGGGCGGGGCTGTGTTCAGGTAACGGGTCTACCTCTGACACTCCCCTCTCGCTCTCGCCTCCTCTCTCTCTCTCTCTATCTCTCTTCTCTCTCTCTCTCTATCTACTCATTATCATATATCGGTGTTGTTTTCAATTTGGTGGGAGTGGTGGGGCGGGGCTGTGTTCAGGTAACGGGTCTACCTCTGACACTCCCCTCTCGCTCTCTCTCTCTCTCTCTCTCTCTCTCTCTCTCTCTCTCTCTCTCTCTCTCTCTCTCTCTCTCTCTCTCTCATTATCATATATCGGTGTTGTTTTCAATTTGGTGGGAGTGGTGGGGCGGGGCTGTGTTCAGGTAACGGGTCTACCTCTGACACTCCCCTCTCCTCCCCTCTCGCTCTCGCTCTCTCTCTCTCTCTCTCTCTCTCTCTCTCTTTCTCTCTCTCTCTCTCTCTCTCAAAGGGATTAACAAGGTGGAGTCTAACAAGCTTATAGGCTCAATCTGATTATATTCCGCTACGGTACCCTAGTTGGAAGTTAGATCTAAAGAGGTTTGCAACTTTGTATAACTGGAAACTTTTCACATAGATCTGTTCTACATGCAATGAACTTTCCTCGCAATTTGTAAATAGTTTTTCAGTTGAGCTGTTTTCAATGTTTGGCTCACTTTTTAATTGGGTTTCTGCCCTATGCATTTGTTTGTGGTTTTTATCTAGAGTATATCACTGGAATAGCATGGTATTTGAGATATTAACTATATTATGCAACTCTATCTCGCTCTCTGTCTCTCTCTCTACACACACACACACACACACACACACACACACACACACACACACACACACACACGCGCGCGCGCGTTCACATTCAGTAACTTTTTCACACGCATCTATACACACACTGACTCCCATATTATGCTCCACTAACATATTCTTTCCTAACTTTTCTCCAGATATTTATGTTATAGCTTATCTGTCCACTGTCCCTCACATAACTTTTCTCTGCAATGGCCTCTTATATATATTTACATTTTTTTTGGTTAATAATTCAGGCATTTTTGTTAAGTTTATGGATAGTTTCATAAGTTTAATACTGGTACTCTAGAGGTTCATCCTTCTTTACGATCAGTAGTATAATTTCTGCCTTCCCCTTCTCTCTCTCTCTCTCTCTCTCTCTCTCCCCCCCTTCCTTTTCGTATTTATTTCCTTTCTCCTTATATTCTTCTTTTTGTTTACTTATTTTTCCTTATCCTTCTTCCTTTTTGGTATATATTTTGTTTTTGTTTACGTTATTTTGTCCTTTACTTCTTTTATGTTGCTTACTCCCCTTTTATTGTCATTCCCTTCTTCCTTTTTCGTTGTCCTCCTTAGTCTTCCTTCTCCACAGGAATTATAACTTTTCTCTCTTTCTTCCTCTACTTCTTCTACTGTCGTTCTCTCATTTTTCTCCGCTTCTATTTCTGTTTCATTTACTTCGCTTCTCTCTGTTATATACAGTACCGGTACGTCTCATTCTTCTATGCAACACCTTCCTTTACTCTATTTATGTTATTTTTATTAGCTTATTCTTCAGCTCTCCTACTTCTCTATTTCTCCTTCTAACCTCATTTTCTCACTTCCCCTGGCCTTTATTTCTCTGTCATCTACTCTTTCCTTATTATATACGTTTCCTTCTTCTGTGCTAATCCTTCCTTGGCATTTTCTTTTCGTCTGTTTTTGCTTCCATGTCTCCTTTTCTTTTACTACGCTTAACTTTCTCACGTTTTGTTATACCTTTCACCTGTTCCTCATCTATTTTTCCTTCTACTATACGAGTCTCCATCTCCACATCTCTGTTGGCTCTAGTTTGTATAACTATAATCTTCAGTGGCATGCACCACTTCCTCTCCACCCTTCCACCCCTCGCCCTCCTACCTACACACTCGTCCTTCCCCACTCTCACTTTCCTCTGCTTCAATTACTGCTGCATCTACCCTTTCTTATTATTTACTACGTTTTCTATGCTATTCCTTCCTCCACATTTTCTTTTGATCTGCCTTTCATTATTCTCACAGCTCCCATTTTCATATTCTACTCTACCTCTTCGCATCTCCATTTCATTCTTCTCCCTCTTGTTATCCTTCTTCACGCCCTCTCCGCCCCTCAACCACCCGTCTCTCTCCAAACCTGAGCAATTTTGTTTGAAGACTTGAATGAATAGAAGAGGGAATACACGCAAATTAACACGATGTACCATTGTGTTGGCCAGATGATCACCTCCCCAAGACATTATATGAACTATAAACCATAATATTATCTTTACATCTCCACACATATAGACTAAAGAATAATGGACTCTGCTTTCCTGTGGCACCCTGCTCTCTTTATGCCCCTTTCCGTGTTTTTTTAGTATATTCCTTTTCCTTCTTTATTATCTCATCCTCCCCCTTTCCCTCTCTTTATTATCTCATTCTCCCCCTTTCCCTCTCTTTATTATCTCATTCTTCCCCTTTCCCTCTCTTTATTATCTCATTCTCCCCCTTTCCCTCTCTTTATTATCTCATTCTTCCCCTTTCCCTCTCTGTATTAGCTCATTCTCCCCCTTTCCCTCTCTTTATTATTCATCCTTCTTCCCTTTCCCTCTCTTTATTATCCTCATTCTCCCCTTTCCTCTCCTCTAGTTATCTCATTCTTTCCCTTTCTTTTTCCCTTCTTTTTCCTCTCTTTATATCTCATTCTCCCCTTTCCATCTCTTTATTATCTCATCCTCCCCCTTTTCCTCTCTTTATTATCTCATTCTCCACCTTTCCCTTCTTCTTATTATTATAGCATTCTCCACCTTTCCCTCTCTGTATTCTCTCATTCGTCCCACTTTACCTCTATTTATTATCTTCATTTATACCCCTTTCCCTCTCTTAATTATCCATTCTCCCCCTGTCCCTTCTCTTATTATCTCATTCTCCCCTTTCCCTTCCTAGACTTTTTATCAATTCTCCCCTTTCCCTCTTCCTTTATTATCTCATTCTCCCCCTTTCCCTCTACCTCCACGCCTTCTCCCATAAAGTCGTCTTTACCCCTATACTCCCCCACCACCCCTCTAGCCTCACGGCCCTTCTCCCCAGATACTCGTTCTTTCCCTTCTACACCACCCCTCCTACCTCACCGCCTCTTCTCCCCAAATAATCTCGTCTTTTTCCCTCTCCTCACCACCCATCAAACATCACGCCCTTCTCCCCATATACTCGTCTTTACCTCTCCGTCAACCACCACTCTACCTCACGCCCTTATCCACATATACTCGTCTTGTCCCTCATCCTCACCACCCCTCTACCCTCACGCCCTTCTCCCCATATACTAGTCGTTCCCTCATCCTCACAACCCTCTACCCACGCACTTTCTCCCAATATACTAGTTCTTCCCTCTCCTCACCAACCCTCTACCTCACGCCCTTCTACCCATATTATCGTCTTTCCCTCTCCTGTGTTTTCCCTTCTACTCACCAACCCTCTAACTCACACGCCCCTTCTCCCATATCCTCGTCCTTTCCCTCTCCTCAACCACCCTCTTACCTCACGCCGTGATCTCCATTTTTGTCATACTCGTCTTTCCTCCTCCTCACCACCCCTTACCTCACGCCCTTCTCCCATATACTCGTCTTTCCCTCTCCTCACCGCCCTTGTCTCCCCATTACTCGTCTTTCCCTCTCCTCACCACCTCCGTACCGCCCGCCCTTCTCCCCATATTGATCGTCTTTTCCCTCTCCTCACCACCCCTCTACCTTCACGCCCTTCTCCCATATCACTCGTCTTTCACTTCTCCTCACCACCCCTCTACCTCACGCCCTTTCCCTATCTACTCGTCTTTCCCTACTACTCCACCAACCCCTCTACCTCACGCCTGCTGTCCCCATATACTCGTCGTCGTCCACTACTCATCACCAACCCTGCTACCTCACGCCCTTCTCCCTATTCATACTCGTCTTCCCTCCATCTCCTTCACACACCCCTCTAACTCACAGCCCTATCCCCCTCCCATATACTCGTCTTTCCTCTCTCCCACCACCCCTCTAACCTCACGCCTGCTCCCTATATACTCGTCCTTCCCTCTCCTCACCACCGCCTTACCTCACGCCCTTCTTCCCATATACTCGTTCTTTCCCATCTCCTCACCACCCCTCTACCTCACGCCCTTCTCCCCATATACTCGTCTTTCCCTCTCCTCACCACCCATCTACCTCACGCCCTTTCCCCTATACTCGTCTTTCCCTCGCCTCACCACCCATCTACTACATCCGCCCTTCAGTATCCCTATATACTAGTCTTTCCCTCCTCACCACCCCTCTACCTCACGCCATTCTTCCACATATACTCGTCTTTCCCCTCTCCATCACCCACACACTCTACCTCACGCCCTTCTCCCTATATGACTCGTCTTGTCCCTTCTCTCACCACCCCTCTACCTCACCGCCCTTATCTCCATATTACTCGTCTTTCCCTCTCCTCACCCAACCCCTTCTACCTCACGACCCTTTCTCCCTATATACTAGTCTTTCCCTCTCCTCACCACCCCTCGAACTACACGCCCTTCTCCCATTTACTCGTTCTTTCCCTCTCCGCTCACCACCTCTACCTCACTGCGCCTTCTCCCTATATATCGTATAGTTATCTTCTCCCCTCGTACTTGCCCCCTTGTTTTCTTCTCTTTAGGGCGAGCGCCACCCTCTCGCTTTTTTTCTCTCTCTCACTCCTCTCTTTGGCCCTTGTATCCATTCGGCCCCATCAGCCCCATCAGCCATTCAGCCTACTGATTTAAGTCGTTTACCTTCATTCAGGTGTCAATTCATTTTCCTGGCGAGCGGTATTGAGCCAGCATATTATTTGTATTTTACATGCAAGCTAAATTTTTACATTTTTCGATTTAGAAAAATGTGTCCGGCGAAGGCCGGATTTCTCCATACATTGATGGATCGCTATTTGCTCGCCAGAGGAGGAAATCGACCACCTGGACGGGGATAAATTAAAACAACCGTTTTCTTCTAAAACAGTTGGCTGAATGGAGCCGAATGGATACAAGCCAGAGGCAAGAGAGAAAAGGAGACCAAAAGATATAAAAAAAAAAAAAGCAGGGGGTGGACCCCCTTAATCTCTCATTCGCTCCTTTCATTCTCCTCTTCATCACCCCTCCACCTCACGTCCTTCTCCCCATTACACTCCTCCTTCTCCAACCAATCCCTTTCCTCCCTTGTTCTTCTTCTCTTAAGAACATAAGAAAATGGGAGTCTGTCAGAGAGGGGGGGGGAAAAAAAAAAAAAAACAAAAAAAAAAAAAAAAACAAAACAAAAAAAAAAAAAAAAAACAAAAAAAACAAAAAAAAAAAAAATTTTTAAAAAAAAAAACAAAAAAAAAAACAAAGAAAAAAACAAAAAAAAAAAGGAAAAAAAAAAAAAAAAAAAAAAAAAACAAAAAAAAAAAAAAAAACAAAAAATAAAAAAAAAAAAAGTCAGATCGGGCCCCCAACAACAAGGCAGATCCCTGTTCACACCTCTTAAGATCGCAATTCTCTTCCTTTCCCTCTCCTCACGTCCTTCTCCAACCATCCCTTTCCTTTGCTTTATCTACTGTTCCTTATTGTTTACGTTTCCTTCTTCTATGCCATTCCTTCCTCCACAATTACGTCTTCTGTTCACCCGTTTATTATTATATCTTCATTTTCTACTCTACCCGACTCTATTTCTTCATTTATCTTTCTCAATTTGCCCTCACGTTTCCTCACACTTCCCTATCACTCCATTTCCCCACTCACACCCCCACCCCCCCCCCTTCTACCCTCTGCAACTCGTCATTCTTCACTCTCTCACTTTCTCCCTCCCTTTGTTGGCGTGGCGTGGGGCGTGGTGGGTGTGGTCACGTGCCGTCACGGTGTTGTGGTGGAGGGGGTAGGTAAACTCATTTATATATCTTACTCTGTCTAATTCACTGTATCTTTCTTATTATTCCTAACTTCATACCGTATTTTAATTCTTGATCTGTTTCCTCGTATCTTACTTTTCGTTACCTGCTACTTTCGTTTTATTCTTAGAATTTTTCTACAGTTCTCTCTCATCATACCTTTATTTTCCCATCTATTCTCTTGTTTATCTTTCTCCTTATTTACCTATTCTCTTTTCTATTTTCATTTTTCCCACTATTCTCCTTTCTATTGTCTCCTTTTCCCAAGATTCTCTTTTTCTCTTTCTCCTTTTTCCCCTATTCTATTTTTCTATTTCTCCTTTTCCCCCTATTCTATTTTTCTATTTCTCCTTTTCCCCCTATTCTCTTTTTCCCCTATTCTCCTTTTCTCTTTCTCCTTTTTCCCTTATTCTCTTTCTCCTATTTCCCCTATTCTCTTTCTCCTCCACTATCACCAAAACTTTATATTCTCCTCTACTTACTTACTTTCATCATCTTTTCGTTCTTCCCCTTTCGTATAATGTGTTCTCACTTCGCTCCTTCTCTCATGTTGTTTCTTAATATAAGTCACACTTGTTATTTTTGATATTTCCCCTTCTCCTTCACACGAATCCACTCCCCCACCCACCCCACCCCCCCTCCTTATTAAGGGGGGGTTCACCGGCTTTATTTTTTTAATCTTTCTCTCCTTTTCTCTGGCTTGTATCCATTCGGCCCCATTCAGCAAAATGTTTTAAGACGGTTTTTCCCCTTCCAGGTGTCGATTTCTTTCCGTGGCGAGCGATTGAGCGAGCCAGCAGTTGTATGGAGGAAAATCCGGCTTCGCCGTAGACATTTCTCTTATCGAAAAATGTACAAATTTAGCCTGCATGTCAAACAAAATAAAAAATATACTGGCTCGCTACCGCTCACCAGTAAAATATTGACACCTGGGATGGGGAAGATATAAACGTCTTAAAACAGTAGGCTGAATGGGGCCAAATGGATACAAGCCAGAGAAAGATAGAAAAAGGACGAAACAAAAAACAAGGTCACCCCCGTTAACGTTATTCTTCTCCTCTCCTTGTTTTCGGTTTCTTTTTCTACTTGTCACCTTCCCTCGAGTTAGTTATTATCTGTCTTCCATATTCTCCTTCTCCTTCTTTGCACTATCACTTCTTCCATATTCTCCTTCTCCATTCACTATCACTTCTTTCCAGTATTCTTCTTCTTCTCCTTTCACTATCACTTCTTCCGATATTCTCATTCTGTCTCCTTTCACTATTCACTTCCTTACCATATTCTCCTTCTTCTCCTTTACACTTATCACTTCTTCCATTCTTCTCCTTTCACTATCACTTGCTTCCAGATTCTCCCTTTCACTATCAATTCTTCCATATTCTCCTTCTCCTCTTCACTATCACTTGTCTTCCAATATTCTCCTTCTTCTCCTTTCACTATCACTGGATTCCATATTCTCCATTCGTTTCTTTCACTATCACTTCTTACAATATTCGCCTTCTTCTTCTCCTTTCACTATTCACTTCTCCCTCTCGTTCTTCCCTGGGTAAGGCGGGAGCAGGTGTCGTGACGGCACTGGCTGGAGTCTTTCTCACTCCTCACCATTTGCCCTTCTTATGTTTACCATTATTCTGTCATTATATATTCATTTTCTACGTTTTCTTGACTTTTAGTCGTTTATCCTCCACCATTCTTCTACTTCTTTTCGTTTATTCTGTTCCTCCTCGTCCTTATACACTGTCCCCCTTTCTCCATTATTCATTCCTTTCTATCTCACTTTACTACGTTTTCCTCTCCTTTTCTATTATTATCCTCCATATTCTTCTTGTTTTTCTCTTCTGTTCCTCTTTCATTATCACCCTTCTCACTTTTCATCCAGTTATTCTTTCCTTTTATCTCATTTTCCACGTTTTCTCTCCTTTTCTGTTTCTTCTATATTCTTCTTTGTCTTCTTCTGTTCCTCTTTGTCCATATCACTTTATCACATTTCCCACCTTGGTTTCGTCCGTGGGCGGAGGCTGGTTCGTGTGACGTCACTGTGGAGGAGTCAGGTGTATAATCTCTATATATAACTTATTCTCTGCTTCACTCCATTTCGTTCTTTTCATTCTGGTCTATCAATCTTCTATCATCTTCTTTATTAGTTGTTTTCTCCGTTTGTTCATGTTTGCCGCTCCTTCTTCTATCTCTAGTTCTGCTTTTTCTCTCCTACCTCTCTTTTCTACTGTTTCACCTCTTTCCCTTTCCTTGTCCACACAACTAATGGGCCGCCGAGAACGTTCTTAAAAATCTGTAAACCAATGGGGATCTAAACATAGAGGAGAAGACCCCCCCCCCCAAAAAAAAAAAAAAAAAAAAAAAATCCCCTCGCTCCTTCGGTACCAAATGAAGCTAGGACCGCAAGTTCATGTAAATCCACTTCCATTAGTTTCTGAAGAAGTCCTGCTTACCAAACAGACAGACACACAGTTTAAAACAAAAACACACCCAGACAGACAGCGACAATCACACCAATATACGGAAGCTTCGTGTGGTGGAGATAATAATCCTAATACTATATATACATCTTTCTTCTATCATTAGTCTATCATTCTTCTATCACAACTATCCCCCCCACTTTTTTAAAATTATATAAAAGTGGCTGTACAGTTGCCTTGCATCAATTTCGAACCCACGCCAAAGGTCGTCTGTATGAACGTCAATTCAGTTGTGATTGACTAGCCACAACACCATGACCAGACCAGCCGCTCAGCGCTATGTTGTGAGCATTGTTAATTAGGTACTGTGTACTAAACAATTACACTCCGATTATACTCATTTGCCGGGCTTAAGGGGGCTGACCTGTTTTTGTTCTGTCCTTTTCTATCTTTCTCTGGGTTGTATCCATTGGCCCCATTCAGACTACTGGTTTTAAGACGTTCTATCCCATCAAAGGTGTCAATTTTTTACTGGTGAGCGGTAGTAGCGGAGCCCGCAATGATTTTTTATTTTGTTTGACAGCAGGCTAAATTTGTACATTTTTCGATAGAAAAATTTCTCCGATTTTGTCATCTAATGCTGGCTCGACTATCGTCGCCGAGGAACGGATTCGACACCTAGATGGTGGATCAACGTCTTAAAATAGTTGGCTGAATGGGGCCCGAATGGATACAAGCCAGAGAAATGAGGAGGAAAAGGACAGACATAACAAAAAGCAGGTCACCCCCTTAAGGGGACATTGGTTTGATTATGGGGGTGGTTTCTACGTGTGTATTCATATATTCATTATTTGATGGGGGATCCACTGTATTCATATATTCATTTATTATGGGTGAGGTCTACTGTCATCATATATCATATATTATTATGGGGGTTGTCTATTGTATCATATATTCATTTATTATGGGGGTCTATTGTATGCATATCTTCATTTATTATGGGGGTCTATTGTATTCATATATTCATTTATTAATGGGCGGGTCTATTGTATTCATATATTCATTTATTTGGGGGGGTCTACTGTTATTCATATATTCATTTATTATGGGGGTCTATTGTATTCATATATCAGTTATTATGGGGGTCTATTGTATTCATATATTCATTTATTATGGGGGTCTATTGTATTCATATATTCATTTATTATGGGGGGGTCTCTTGTATTCATAGATTCATTTATATTGGGGTCTACTGTATTCATATATTCATTTATTATGGGGTATTAACTGTATCCTATATTCATTATATGTGGGGTTAGTGTATCTCATCTATTTCATTATTATGGGGTCTATCTGTATTCATATATTCAGTTATTATGGGGGGTCTATCTGTATTCATATCATTTATTTTTATGGGGGTCGATTGTATTCATTAGATTCATTTATTATGGGGGTCTATGGTATTCATATATTCATTTCTTCTGGGGGTCTATTGGATTCATAGATTATTTCATCTTATTCTGGGGGTCTATTGTAGTCATATATTCAGTTATTATGGGGGTCTACTGTATTTCCATAGATGCCTTTTATTATGGGGTTCTACTGTATGTATACATATATTAATTCATGCTTTGGGGGTCTATGTATTAATAGATTCATTTTTAGTTAATAGTTTCCTCCCTAGACCTCAATCGAACTTTTAACAGAATCATCCATTAGATGCCCAAGTTCGAGATTTATTTGATCATTGTTCGGTAAGATTAATGTCACGGACGAAGGCGCGGTTCCTCCACCATAACAGGCTCGCTGATCGCTCGCCAGGGAAGAAAAACTCGACACCTAACGGGCATAGGTCTTAATATTGACAACAATAAATGTGGCGAAAGGTGTAAATCAGTGCAAAAATAAGGGGGCAAACTTCTTCCAATCCTCCCCCCCCCAAACCTAATGGGGATAAGCACGAGGGAAAAAAGGGACTAGAAAAACGGCCCATCTCCCCTTATATTAACTACAGTCAAATTTCGTAGTGCGAAACCAGTTATACATGTGGTTAAATGTACAGTCATTCATAACATTTCGTGCACCTCATAGATTTTTTGATTAGGGAAGTATATCTCTGGAAAAAGAATTTATGACTAGCATGTTATGTACCTCAACTACAACAACATCTATATCCTCATTATTGCAAATCAACGTTCCATCATAAAATCAATGCCGCTACGCCTCGTTATAATTCCAGACATATATATATTTCAGGGCGTTCACATGTTTATCAGTGAATGTACCATCGCCCTATAAAGTGATGTCTCGGCACCACTATTTTTATCCATAATTGGGATCAGCAATATCTAAACACGCTTCTTCATTTTGAGTGAGATATTCTACAAACGTGTTCCTACACTTATCACCCTCCTCAACCTCTGACAGAAATTAAGACAACACAGAGTCCAGCCAAAACGTAATGACAGCTGAGAAATGACTTAATTAGCGCGGCTGTACAGTATATTAGACGAGTACTTTGTTGACCAGGAACTAGTGACCGGCCTCATCTGGAAGGGGGCATTGTCCCGACCTTTAGCACTTCCGTCCGTCAAGGTGTAATTTCACATGAGTCACCCCGTGATTCCCCCCAGACGGGATAGGTTGTAGCCTCCCAGCTGTTATTACCCGTTGAATGACTACAGGGAAGTGGTTACCAAGCGGAATCTGTCGTTATCTTAGGTTCTGTTTGGTGGATTGCGTCGGTGTGGCGCCTAATATGGTCATTCTCAACTCCTCCCTCCCTCCTCCTCCAATCCCGTTCACCCGGCAATTTTGCTTTGTGCAACGGAGATGGGTCCGGTTCGTACAATAAGGGAGATGTAGAGAAAATAAGCAATAATACGCGTTGATTTATATATTTCTT